>KB205942.1:49366-252624 GCA_000328965.1 Ascocoryne sarcoides NRRL 50072
CAATCTACTTCACTTCACTTNACTCCCCCCCCTCCTTCTACCCCCCAAATCCCTTTCCATTTCCCCATCTCCATCTCTATAAAAACAACGATCCATCCATCTATTTTACGAAACAAATGCAAAGAGATGTATAAAATCAATACTTCATATTCTTTTACTGCGATATTATACATGTATAGTTATAACAGAATAATGACTTTTTCCTTGTATTAAACCGAATGAGAAGTTTTTGTTTGGTGTATGTGTGTAGAGTACGTATTATAATTAGGTGTATTACAAATAAGTGTTATCATTTTCTTACTAGTTACCACAATTCTCTTCACTAATCTATATCACACCTCCATCTTCACCTCATCATCATCATCATCATCATCATCATCATCATCATCATCATCTCGATTATCTCCATCCCTACAAACCCACAAACCCACACCAATCCAATCCATTCCAACCACATCCCATCTCACCCCCCTCCTCTACCCTTAAACCATCAAACGATAAAACAGCCACAGCATATAACATTGCATTGTCGATTCGATTCCAACCACGGTTCAGAAAAGCGCTCGCAAGGAGTTTGCTTACATAGAAAGTAAATTAATCCCATGTACCGTCGCAGAACGGGGTAGAGTGAAGAAAGAGGAGGGAGGTGAAGGAAGAAGGTGAATGTGGAGATAAGGGGGGACTGACTGCCCTTGAACAATGATGAAATTCAAGATTTATTTCTTGGTTAATTCATGCTTGAACACTGTGTTGGAAATAAGTGGAATTTAGTATATTATATCTTAGTATTAATCACAATTAAAGGTAAAGAATCTGGCGCAACAGGTGGCACGGAGGATACGTAGAATACTTGATAATTCGTCCGTTCACGTCCATTTATCTATCTATCCATCTATTTATCACGTATATATACATCACCACCACCACCACCAACGGAACAACAATAAAACATACTCATATAAGATTGATTAATAAGATCAAGAACATCTATCTCTGACTCGGTTTAACATGTAGAAATTAGAGTTTTGCAGTTAGATTTTTAGGTAGAGATATCTATCCATCCATCCATCCATCCGTGTATTCATCCGTTCACCATACAAGTATATCCACTTCATCACCCTTCCCTTCTCTTCCCTTCCCGTCCCATCCCATCTAAAAATCGCAATGATAACAATAAACAATCATCACGATGAAATATCATCCAATACAAGTATGAAGAACATGTACCTGTGACTCTGACTCTTACCGACTGGTTCAAATGAGTGAATGATTCAGAGTTTTGGAGTTAGATTTCTAGGCAGAGATATATATATATATTTATTCATTCACTTAATCATCCATCCATCAATCTATCAATCTATCAATCCATCCACCCACCCACCTCCCCCACACAAACAGCAAAAACAATCCCTCGATTTTATTTCCACCTCAACCGATGAGAAAAGACATCTGATCTGGGTATCTACAGCCGCTACAGCAGTAGTTCGTTCATTCATCCTCGTGATTTTTTATGCACGCTGCATGCACACACGCGGGTGGTCGGTCGGTCGCGTCTGGGTATAATTCGGGGGATGGAATGGAAATTGATTGATTGATCGATTAGATTCATCGATTGATTAATTAATTAATTGATCGACGCCTTTTTTTCCTTTTCCCTTTTGCTAGCTAGATTAGAAGAAGAGGGTAGGTCATTTTTTAATATACTGATAAAGAAGAGGGGAGTGTGTTCGAGAGGGGGTTGGATAAATGAATGAATTAAAAAAAATTCTTCAATTTTGATTGATTTTCTATCAACATTATTTAGTGCTTTCTTTTCCTTTCTTTTTTTTTTTTAAAAAAAGTATGAGAAACCTGAGGTATCACATCGCATCGTATCATATCATATTAAACATCTCTCTCACGAGTCAGTGGTGAGAAACTCGACGGACGGCATGGCATCTACGTGGGGGCAGACAGAGAGAGGTGACAAATGCTCGCTCCATCGTATCGCATGAATCTTGTAAATTTGATCATTTTCGATGGGATCACCAATCTAGCCCCCTCCCGAAAGAGCCTGCCGCCTGAGAAGAAGCAAACAATCAACAAACAAACAAATCAAGCAAAATCGAAATGTGAGGTCCACTGTTGCGTTTGTCTGTTTGTCTCTCTCGGGGAATGCAAAAGATCAGAGATCAACGATTTTCGTGAGGGGGCATGGAAGGAAGGGGGAGTGTGAAACGTTACGATATGATTGATTTCTGCGAGGGGGAGGGGTTGGTTTGCGGTTTGTGATGGTGGGACGGATCGGACGTATGCAAGGAACCGCGTTCGAGAAGTTTGAGATTGATGAGGATGAGGAGAGGAGAGGAGAGGAGAGGGGAAGGGTGGGACTCTGGACCGGGAATGGAGATGGATCCGGTCCGGGTATCGAGCTGGTGGTCATTTCTTTTCTTCATTTCTTTTCTTCTTCTTTTCCCTCTCGGTAGGGTGGCATAGCGAAGGATGGAAATCGTTGAGGATGTTGCCCATGGGGGGTTGCACGGTCGAGCCTAGACTCCTGGGGGGATGAGCTGGACGGCCAGGGGGAGCAGGAAATGAGAAAAATAAGCATCGAGGAAATAAAGTATCGGATTCGTGAAAAAGCCCATGGCACATCACGGCGAGCGCTGGCGGCCAGGATCATTCGCCGCCTGGACGCGCTGGAGAGATTTGGGTTTGATATCAGACTTAGATATTGGGGATTAAGGTTCCGCTTCCCCCCATTTCCAGAATCATATTCCCCTCGGGACGAAAGCGGATAGGCGAAGCGCTCGTTGCGAGATTGAGTTTGGCGGCTATCCCCTTTTTAGATTAGCGTTCGTGGAGTGTACAGATCGGTCAAAGTCTCTTTTTATTGGGGACTCGTCTGAAGAAGGAGGGGAGGGGGGTTCACAGCTGTGTGTACGCGATGGGAACTCACAATCTGATAATGCGAATTTAAAGAGCTGCAGGTTGGCGCTAGTCCAGTCCAGCGCGGTCCAGGCTGGCTGGCTGGTTGGTCACAGGAGGTCACGGCGCCAGGAACCAGATCAGATCGAGTCGAGTTGGTCCTGGAGAGGGGACCAGAGACCGATGGAGAATGGGGATGATAACCAGAGTATCAAAGTATCGGAAGAATGTCGACACAATTTCAGTGTTTTGTCCACGTCATGCTTCTTCAAGATCACCCTCGCTCTCGCTCCTTCGCCCGCCAACCCCCAGATCTTTACAGTAGAAATCCCGTCGCTGGTCCGGGATTAATCCGGCCGGGATGTTTATTCCGGGAGGAGGCGCGACGATCTGATAGGTGACGGCGAGGCGAAAGGGATCCACAACCTGCCCTTCTCGGACTAGCCCCGTCAGTTGCAATGTTGACAGCTCAAGCGGGCCCGTGCGCGGCTCGGCTGACATGATGACATGAGCGGGCCAGGAACCAGGACGTGAATGGAGGCCCAGCGGGCATTTCGTATTTCATAATATCCAACGATACGAGAAGGATGGAACATGGAGTGAGGATGGTGCTGGCACGATGCACGAGATATGGACATCACGAGGTATAGTATATCACAGGAGAGATGCTTCGACTCTTGCAAATGGGGGAGCACGGGGCCGAGGCGACATCGGTCGATGCTCTCATCTGGGAGGCAGTGTGCGGTCGATGGACGACACGGTCGCATCGCCGTTCCAGCGGCTGATGACTGCTGGATATTTACTTATTTTAGGCGGAAGGGTCCTGCAGGGAAATTCATCGACAACGTCCCGTACACTTCCAGCGCACCCCGGGCCCTCAGCCAGCTCTACAGTACTTATGCCCGCCCTCAGCTAGCAACGGCCATGACGACGAACAAAGAAGAACCGGAGCCGGAACATCGGCTGCCGGGAATGGAGCCACGACTCGGAATCCTTCTCGATCCCTTCGCCTTCCTCTTTCTCTCCGAGATATGAACAAAGGGCGGAGTCGAACATTCTGTAACCGCGGGCGCGCGCTCTCGCGATGTCTGCGCACTCTTCGCTCCCCCTCCCTTCGCACCTTCCCCGAAGAGGATTCGGGCCATCTGCTGGAACGGAAATTAAGGGCGAGGGCGCCCCACCTCCAAAACGCGCTTGAAGGGGATGGACGCTCTCGATTGGCCCGTCGAGAGAACTTGCGGGGGAGGTCGAGCCGGGATGAGTGGGTCGCAGCCATAAGGCGCACTCTTCCACTTTTCCATAGCGGTGTTTCTTTTCAGGGAAGGCAGGCACGACCGGGGGTGGTTGGGTGCTTGAATGTGGAAGGAGGTGGGAGGTGAGAAATGGAGAGCGGCCGTCTTCACATTACGAGGTCGTCCTGGTATTTCGTCCCTCTGTAATCCCCTTGTACTTTGTAAAACAAACATCTTCGAGCGCAGCGAGGCCGGGGGTTTGGGGGCTTGCCCCCATGAAAGAACCAGATCACCGTAAAATCCCCGTAAAACGTAGTCAACATCAACCCTCATTTGCCCATATCTGCACACCCTTTGTGCCACGAATAGACCCGGACAATCGACCACAATACGTCGCCATGGAGCGTATTATCCTCGTTACGGCTAAAAGCACGAATCAGGGCCACGCATTCAGCCCTTCACACTACCAAATACCAACTGCCAGCACCTCTCATTGCCGCTCGGGCCCGACGCCAAAAGGTTCAATTTCGCTGTTGAAAGTAGGTAGCTCGGTGCATCCCTCTCATCCCTCTCATCCCTCTCATCCCCTCTCGTCTAACTTCTTCCTCGCACCCACCCGCCGTGGCCTCATCTCACTCCCTGCCCCCCCCAAGGCACGTGCCACAGTGCCCAGGTCCCATCTCCACCCCAACCTGCATCTCCTCCCTCCACCCTCTCAACCTCTCCCTTCCACCTCCCTCTCTTCTCTCCCTCCACCCATCAACCACCTCTCATCCTCTCTCGCCCGCTTCCATCGATCACGACGTGCGGCATCGCGGCACGTTACGAAGGGTTCAATTCACAAGTAGAGCCTCGGGAGGCTTTGGATAATGGTTGATCGTTCATGATTGCGAACGACCCGATTTGACAGCGAACTCCTCACCCTTTCGACGATTTTCGTCACGACACTCATTTGAGACCCGCCACCTGAACATTATACCATCGAATACTTAATCACACTGTGCGTATTCCCTTCCACCCTCCACCCTGCCGGCGCAGACTCGTGCGGATGGGTCGTCGCGATGGATGATGGACGGTAGCTGCTTCCAGCCGCTCGCTCGCATCGAATCGCGTTGCTCATTCCACGCGCAACACCACCGCGAATTCATGACGCAGCAGATGCTAATCGGGCTCCGCAGACACTCACTCTCTTTGACACTTCTGTCAAGTACACTCGTTAATCAATCTGCCCTGACAGTGCGTGCCCGGCGTTTGTTCCGTGCTGCCATCTTGCGCTAACTCGCGAGGGTGTAGTTCTTAAAAAAGCATTTGCTTCCCATCCAACTTGATATTTCCGACGCATAGAATCCTTCGAAGATTGCTAGGATGCATACACCCTCTCTTATTGCGGCCTCCGTGGCCCTCCTCTCGACCGTGGCCTGCGCGGAGGCGGACCGTCCCAAATTTTACTTCCCGCGAGCCATCAAGCGTCCGGCGAGCCAGGTCAACTCGACCCTCACCAGCGCGGCGACGCAAGAATCAACGACATCGGAAACGACGAAACGATCCTCGCTGTCGGATTTTCTCAATGGCATTACGGGGACCAAGTCGGACGACAGCACATCCGCCGGGACAACGGGGGATTTGATGGGCAGCTATCTTTCCTCGCTCGCATCAGCAAGTGGAGCGGCGGCGTCGAGTTCAGATGCCCCCGTGGTCGTTGTGACGCAATCGGTCGAGATTACCACTTATATAGGAACCGGCGCAGCAGCGACATCGACAGAAGCTGCGGCAGCGAGTTCGACGCCCGAGAGCGATTCGGAAGAGACGAGCCCGGCGATAGCTTCATCGGGCAGCGTTCCATCGGTCGTAGTCTCACCAACGACCGCCGCGGCTGAGACGACCGCAGCGAGTACTCCGGACGCCGCCTCACCAACGACCACAGGAGGAATTACATTCGGTCCTGGGGGGGTTGTTAGCTCGACCACAAGCACCGAAGCGGCTGCTGCAACGACGACTTCTGAGACCTCGGCAACATCTGATGGAGTGGAATTCACGGGGACTGGGGGATCAACCGGAGCCGCAGCAGCTGCGACGACCAGCACCTCGGCGGCGGCTGCTACTTCATCGACCGTCGATCCTCTGACCTCGATTTTGTCGGTGATTTCTTCAGATCTTACCATTCCGACCACCACTTCAGAATCCTCGGCTGCTGCGACAACGACCCCGTCAAGTGCGGAATCTACAACTCTCGGAGTCTTCCCATCTTCTGGTACCAGTGTGGGAACGGCGACTGGAGCTGCACCAACAAGCACCGACTCGCCAACGAGTGCCGAGTCTGACTCTTCGGCCGCGACATCAGACCCTGCTACCACGGCATCGGCTGCTGCATCTACAAGCACACCTTCTGACCCTCTCTCGGAGCTGACGTCTCTGCTCTCATCCAGCGCAGCCGCCTCTACCGGAGCTGTTGTCACCCCGACGGTGTCATCTGCAGCTGCATCAACCACGGAGGCAACGACAGATCTGAGTAGCCTGCTTTCCAGCATCTTGAATCCCACTACTTCCGTTGAGTCCGCCGCGCCAACAACCGCAGCTACGACAGATTCCGTCTTGCCAACGACAATTGCGAATGGAACAGATACTTCAGCGCCCACCAGTGTTCCAGTATCTTCATTAACTTCGATTGAGACTAGCAGCCCCACAAGCATCGATTCCTCGGTTCCCACGAGTACCACCAGCATCGAGTCGAGTGCACCGACATCTCTCTCGTCGATTGTCTCTGCCGTCCCCACCTCCAGCTCGGGATCCTCGAACGCTACGGCTACTGGCTTCACGACCTCTTCGACCGCAATTCTCCCTACATCGGTGGAGTCTTCGTCTCCGTCTGCGACAGATTCGGCCTCGAGTGTCTTCGTAGCACCCACCAATGGAACCACTGCATCAGCAACTATTCCATCAACCTTGCCTCCGGCAACTCTCTCCACCTCCAGCCTCATTACTTCGGCGCCCGAATCAGCTGCGGCAACGTCTACCTCAGCGCCCACTGTAGTGATCCCGACTGGAACCAACACCGACTCGACATGGCTTCCTACGACCATCTACGCTGCTCCATCCACCTCGGCTCTTCCTTCTGGAGCTAGTGCATCTTCTGCCCCAACTGGCATCCCATCTACGATCCCGCAGGTTATCTCCAACCCGAATGCCACGGCCGTTCAACCCGAAGACACTCAGTTGATCCAACTGGGTTTCCTCTTCCCTCTGAACTACGAGTTCGTGGTAGGACATGCCGTTTCCTCCGCCCAGCTCTTCGAGTATGTCCCGCTTGGTCTGGCTGATGGGTTGGGCTTCGACGTGGATCAAGTCATGATGTCAAGCCTCGTTCCTCTCGATACCACGCAGCAATTGAAGTACATCACCACACTCGCGTTGGTATATATTCCATCCAACATGGTCAGCACCCTTGCCATGGATATCCACATCCCAACGGCGGCCCTGTACAACAATGCCGATGCAAGCGTAAACACCATCATGAACTACATCAATTCGGCTATCCCACTCACCCCCGGATCCACCATCGACGGAGGATCAACCACTACCGGCAGCGGTAGTGCAGCATCTTCCAGCGCCGCCTCGGGCGACAGCGGTATCTTCAACACGCAATCGCAGAGCACTTCCTCGACTGTGAGCGGAACCACTGCCGGTATCGCCATGGCGGCCATTGGAGGCTCCGCTGCATATGGTGCTGCCATGTTCCTGATGGCTCGCCGGTACAAGAAGCGCAAGCAGAGCCACAGGAGGTCCAGCTCTCTGACGAACCCGTCTGAGATGAGGGAAACTGGTAGCCCGGCCCTGATGGGCGGTGCCTTCATGTCTGGCGGGAGAGTTTCGAGCGTGCCGGAGAACTCACACGACAGGAACAGCAGGGGGAGTGGGCGTACCGGTAATTCGGCGAGGACGCAGCAGATTAGCGCGCCGATGATGGCAGAGAATTCATTAGGGTGGAACTGAGTGGTCGGGATGGACTGACGAGATCTCAGCGCGCTTTGATTTCGATACCAACCTAACGATTACGATACTCCCCATTCCAGCTATCAGCGGGCGATCTCTTTGTATAATAGACACTACCACATCTAAGCATCGCACAGCTGTCTCAAGCAATAACTTTCTCCTTGTCATTTTTCGAAGGCGTTGGTAAGGCCAGACACATACCCACCTTCTGTATCATATAGAATCTCCGACCACGTTTCTTTCCGGTCGGGGATTTGATATCAGGGGCTTTTTTTATTTTAGTTTTATTTGAGGGCTGGGGTGAAGGGGGGTAGGGATGGGATGAGGAAATCTAGGGAGGTGGATAGATTTTCGATGTGGGATGACGGGAAGGAAAAGGGATGTAGTTGTGCTTGTACATTTTGAGAGAGAAATAGACGAGGATGTTGTCCCGAATGATGATTTGAAAATTGAGGTTGAGTGAGTGGTGTGTGTGAGTGAGTGAGTGGGGGTTGATTTTTTTGTAATGTGATGGATGAAGTAAAGTGAGTGACTGATAAATTGGTGAGGTGTAATTAATTGATTGAGTGAGTGACCGGTATGTATTTATTTATGTATGTAGGTATGGAGTATATATGAATCGAAGTAGGATAACGGGATAGTATGTGTTCTCGGCCTGCGGATATCTATGATATCTCTTAGATGGTTGGTGGGGTGGTAGTGAGGAGTAGAGGTGGCTGATGAGTAAGGAAAGAAGGTGGAAGTAACTTGAGTGACTAAGGTAAGTGCAAGTCAAGTCAAGTACTTAATGAAGGCATTGCTCTTTCTTCTTTAGCAGCTCGTTGTTTGAATTGTTGGTTGCTGTTTGAAATGTTAGCTAGTTAGTTGTTGAACTGTTAGTTGCTGTTTAATTGTTGATTCGTTTGTTAGCTGGTTGGTTAGTGGGAGTTGACGTCTTTCTCATTGGTAGGGTAGGGTAGGGTAGGGTAGGGTAGCGTTAGGGCAAGGACACTCTTTGTCGAGAAGAGAGAGGCTTAGTTGGCGATTGAATGTGTTGTGGAGGCGGAGAGAGGGAGGATGGAGAAGCAGGCATGGAGATCGGATGGGAGGGGGGTAGATTGAGGGGGATATATCTATCAGAGGAGGGGTTGGGGATCGGGGATCGGGGATTGAAATGATTAGATAGATGGATGGGAGGTGGAAGGGTGGCAGATCAGAGGGGAGGTTAAATTGGATGGATGGGGGGTGGGATTGATAAGTCGAGTGGGAGTGGGCTGGCGATGTGGTGTGGGCGTTTGTTGGTGTAAATATGTATATATCGAGTTCTATATATATACTTGTGTTTACATACTTATTTCTTCCTTGTCCCTCCCTTATTTTTTCTCGTGCTTTCGCTTGCTTTGGCGTTGGGGATTCTACTTCTACTTCTACTTCTACTTCTACTTCTACTTCTACTTCTACTTCTACTTCTCTTTTAACTTCACTGATCTTTTAACTTCACTTATCTTTCAAATCCAACTCCAACTTCATCCCCCTCCCCACCCTCCGCTTCAACTCTTAACTATACAACTTACAACTCACAAGTCACAAGTCACAACTCACAACCCACAACTCAACACCAACACACCAACACACAAATACCCATAAAATAACAAAAGAAACAGTAATACATCCCAACCGCCGCGTCGAAAGTAAAAGTGAAAGCTAACACAACAGCTATACTCCTTGAGAGAACACCCTCACCCCCGCAAGGTTATATATAACTTCCATTCCTCCATCCCCTCATTCGAGCGCAGCGAGCCTGGGGGTTTGGGGGCTTGCCCCCATCAAAACAAGACTCAATAGTAAAGACAGGCAGATGGAGATGAATAGCAAGACAATACATATAGTCCCAGGAAACAACATATTCATTCATAATCCCACAAATCCATCTTATCTATTAAACACAAATTTCCACATTGACTCGACGAATCGCCTTTTATGTTTATTTATTCATCCATGAATTCATTCATTAATTTATCCATCCCATCCTTCCATCCATTCCATCCATGCCATGCCATGCCAAATGCAAAATGTCCCAACGCCAACACCAACTCCCAATCCCAGATCCCATTTAAACTTACAAACATACATTATATCCATCATCCAGAGACGCCAGTCAGTGACCCCTTGTTAGCTAGCTAGCTGGCTATCTAACAAGACACGTATGTGGACTTTTGAGTTGCATCGTCTAGATCGCTCGGCCCGTGGATGTTAGTTAGCTAGCTAGCCAGCCTGCCAGTCATACATATGGTATTGCATACCGGCCCTGGTATCTTTGACAGATAGATAGACGGACATTGCCACCCACCCATTCATCGATTCATTCATCCCAAATATCCCGCCCACTTGGTCATGCTCTTTATGCTCATCCGACTCATGTATCCATCCACCCGTCCATCAATCAACTATACACAGAAAGTTCAAGACGGTATCTCCAACCAAGTGCTCCCTTTTCGACTACCCCCGCTTCCACAAGCGAAGCCACGACTCGACACTCCACCTCCTATCTTCCGAACATAGCATAAACCAAACATAACCCGGGCGAAAGACATCTCAAATCCCTCAACTCTTAACACTACTCCCAAAACTACTCACCCCATCCCTCATCTTATCCATCCACGCATTCCCCCCCAACCACTTGGGCATCTTCATCCTCATGCGAATCCGCCCCTCCACAATCGCCTCCACGCCATTAATGATCCCAAATGTGCCACTCCCAATCGCCCGGAATAGCGCGAGCGCCGCCACGCACCACAGGATGAACTTGAGGTAGAAGTTATCCCCGACATCCGTCGCGCCGTAGACCTCCGAGACCGCCATGGCGAGGATAGCATTGGCGATCATCCAGACGAGCACCATATACGTACGGACCGATTTGTAGTAATCTTCCTGTAGCTGTCCCTCGGAGATAGGCTGGACTGGGACCTCGACGCGATCTCGCAGGTTGCGAAGAGCTTCGTCGTAGCCTGAGTCGATATCGAGTTGCTCAGATGGCATCTCTAGCTCTACCGTCTTCCCACCATGGCCCTCGGCGGCTCCGAGATCCGTATTAATCGTGTTGTCTCCCTTGGTTCCCCAGGAGATATCATGCGTGTTGCAAAATGCATACACCTGTAACGTGCAGATGTAGCTGGGGAGCAGCATGAAGTACGCCCCGGAGGATGTGAACATGTGCCAGGGATCGAGATACAGGAAGCTCATGAGGAAGTAGAGGCCTAGGGTGGATGCGGTGGAGACAATCAGGTTCGTGAAGATGTTGTTCCCTAGCGTAAACGAGACGTCGGCTTTCGTGAGTTGAGTGACGACGATATAGATACAGGCGAAGGAATTATACGCCATGATGACCCCAAAGACAATCAGACTCCATAGGTACAACTTTCTTGCACCTTGCGGTCGGTTGCCCATACTGACTATGAATTGGGTAAAGATGAGCAGAACGCAGGTGTATCGGAGCATGGTGAAGATGACCTTGCCGATGTTGTGGCCGAATGGGTCCATAGACGACGTGCCGAGAGATCCAGAGACGAAGTAGAAACATAGGTAGAAGTTGGCGAGGGAGAAGTAGGTGAAGAGGAGATTGATGAATTGGTAGACGAATTCGATGTGGAGAAGGATTTTGCGGCCGATGGTGTGGTCGGTAGCCCAGATTTGACGGAAATGAACGAGGGAGTAGACGGCAGCGAAGAAAGCTCCGTTGAGCCATCTTCTTCGTTGGGAGATGAATTCTGGGACGTTGTCTGTTTGATAATCAGTACCGTCCTGACATTCAAGAAACTAAACTGAGGGGGAAACTTACCTGGGACATCGGTTTCTCCCGTACAACTCTTCACATACTTCAATACCCACCTCTCATCACGCTTTGCCACTAGCTCCCAACACAAGATACGATCTTCAGCCAAGTACATATTGGCTGTAAACACATCCGCGTTCTGTCCATGCAGCTGCTCGCCCTTGAAATATTGGCTCAGTGGGCCATGACCCGTGTGATCATTTTGCAATGCATGATATCTGTACGCACTCAGAGCACCAGGCAGCACAGTGATGTATCCAAACACAGATTCCAGAGGCTTGTCAAGGATATTGGACATCTTGTACTCGAAGTTCTGGGATGCGACTAGCGGGTTCAAGAGAGCAGATCCCCATTTCCCTTTCATGGCTTTGATTTCGCCACAGGCGCCTGCGACGTTGGAGTCGGTGTCAAAGGCCTTCCAGAGATGGTAGAGAGAGTTGCCACCTGGTTTTGTACCAACATCAAGCAGGATGCAGATATTGGGAGTGAGAGCCCTGCCGAAAGCATTGAAGAACCACCGATGAGAGTTCAATTTCTTGGCGTTCTTCTCCTTGAGACAGAATATCATTTGACAAGGCACAATCCCCTTTTCCGCTCCTTTGAACTTGAGATCCGAGTCCAGAGAGACTTGAGTGGTGTATTCATACACATGGGCTTGCACCTCCTTTTGGTTGACCAGATTCTTAGCAATTCCATCTTGGTAGACACCCATTGCAGCAAGAGCATCTAAAGTCCTAGGATGAACCTTTGCCCTCCCATCGGAAACGATGCACACAACGATCTTCTGCCATCCATTATCTCCCCAAGTCCTGGATTTGGACCGAGAGCAGAAATGGGATATGTTCTTCATAACAGCATGCATGGTTCTCGTAAAGTCGATCTCATTCTCGTTGTACATAGTGATGCAGATAAATAACTCGGTTTCTCTCGCCGTATTTCCAATGTTCTGGCGGAGCTTGTAGCCCTTCGATACGAAATCATCGGGATCGCAAGTAACTGCTGTATATCGCATATGGGTAAACTCGACCTCGTCCCTCCTCGGCAAGAAGCTGTAAAGGATCGTTGGAATCTTACACTCGAGGATGAGTTCTCCGTTGATAAGTCGGACTTCCTTCTTCGCCATCTGTGCCTGGCGTGCTCCTCTTCTTTCTTGCTTTCCGTCTGGAGCAGGCCCATAATGATTGTACGCCTCTTTTTCTTGTTCCTCAGTAAGAGTGGTGTAGGAATCTCTACTCATCATACTCCTCGGCCGGGCCTCACTCTTCAGCGGGCTACTCGGGCCGAATACATCATCATCTTCTCTGTCCGCTAGGTCGTTTTCAAGAGGTATGGATATCGTAGCATCATCTGCAAACGTCGAGCTTCTGGACGATGCTGCTGGACCAGAGAAGAGAGGCGCAGGAGGTAATGGCCTTCGTGGGCTTCCGCCATATCTGGACGAGGGTGTGCCTGGTCTACTTCCACCGTTTATCTCAGCTGGCTCGAAATTTGCAACTGGAGGTGGTCTGGTATATTCGTTTGATGACCGCGAAGGGCTCCAAGAACGGGTGGGAGACATTCTGGTAGGAGAGTAGCCGCCATATGAAGATTCTGGAGGTGGCAGATCAGGCGCGGTATCGACGACTGATGGTGCTCTAGAATGCATCGAGGATACAGATGGTTGGTAGGACCTGCGAGGGGAGGAATAAGGGCTGTGGGGTTTGTCATGTAAGCTAGATTTCTTTTTCAAGGGCGATGCTGCAACCAAAGAAATGGTAGAGTTAGAGTATAATGGGGGAGGATTTCTAAGGGATCTTCTGCGCGAAGGGCCAGCTGGTATTGTTGGCAGCAGAGGTAGAATGCCTTCATTAAATTTTGTCTCCTTCTGCAGCTTGCAGGTTGACACCGCCTCCTCCTCTTTTCTGAGAGAAGATAGAAATTCCGGAGTGGAAGCGGAGATCTCTTTGAGGGTAAGGGGAAGATGGACTCTTAATGGAGGAGGAACAATCTGGAGCCCAGCTGGTAGGAGACTGTTGGGTACGTACGGACGGCTGTTTGGCTCGTCGACGGATGTCAATAGACGGACTTGCGAGGAGGGTTGAGCTGCGGAAGAAGGATCCTCATCATCGTAGGAGGGAGGTTCAGAGTATAGCGGAGGCCGCGAGGGAGTGTTTGGACGGTGCATCGTGAGGATTGTACCTCAATTGCGCCGGGGAATGCGGCAATTCCCTCGTTGCAATTGGGTGGGTATTTTTCGTGGTGGTAGCTTTGGTAAGGAGTGGGTTAATCTGATATTTCTGATGGAGATATTGGCCTCTCTTGACAATAAGCAACAATGAATTGTGTTTTGGAAGACCCAAGGCGAATTTGAACACCGTTTGTTCCTTTGAGGGATTGTTTTCTTACAGGTGTGCCGTTGCCATAACAACACACGGGAGCGGTGGGAGCTGAGGACGCGAATCATCAGCGCTCGGAGGTTTAGTATTTCCGAGTCCGGCACATGAAACAATAATCACCATCCTCTAACTCCGTTAATTTATTGTTTCTTCCAAACGACAAGATTTAGGTTGAAATATTTTGCTTCAACATGGGATGAAAAATGCAGTTCTTGGTTTATTGAGATCATTGATAGCGAAGAGAATTGCCAGGGCTTCCGACCTTTCAAATGCGAACTTGGGGGATTAGAAACTGCTATTTGAACTTCAATATTATGTTTTGGTACGCTATCAATGCTCCATCCAGATATAAAGTTTGAAGCCGATATTGAACACACAGTCTATTGCTATTTATAGTGTGGACAAAGCGGGTAGCCTCATTACTCTCTTGTTTCTGACTGGTGCTTTTCGATAGGTTTACCATCTTTATCAGTAATGCCACCCCTAAATCCCAACAAACGCTTCATTTTTGGGTGTTATGTGGGTTATAGTGCACGAAGATAAGTGCTAGATAAGTAGAGGCGTTAAGATGAAGCAAATTTGAATACCGTAGTCGTTTGAATTTCCTCTTTACATGGCAATTTTCTAAACCAGTTATTGAATTGATTACAGCCTAAACCCGTAGACCGCTATTTTTGGCCAACATAGAGTAGAGCTTACCCGCCTGCCTAGCAATAGCAAAGGCTTCCGAAAGAGTCTCCCAAAGAGCAAGAAGATTGGGCCACAAGCCTCAGAAGCCGAGTTAAGAGAACCGAGACTGGTAATCATGGGCTCAAATGATACGATTGGTATTGTTATACGTTGCTCTAGGAGTAGCGAAGATAGAGGACGTTCTTGTCATGGTCTAAAAGTATACGGCGGGTGTTATAAGGCCTGCCAAGTTGCTTTTACAAGAGCGGTATTTCACTCACGAATTTAGTTTATACATGAAATAACATTCTCCCAGACCAATCTAATCTTGCTTTTACTAAACAGGGCAAATTCGGCATTTAGACGTTTCTTGGAGCAGGAGGATTGAGTATCCATGGGCGAAGACTTTGAAATGATTGCGGAAAGAGATACATGGTTGGGAGACTTGATTTATCAGTATGGAAGAAATGAAAGGTAGAGATAGGACATTTGTGTTAAAGTCGAACATGGAGAAGAGGGCCTAGTTTACAGCCATGGAGGCAAAATGATGTGCCTCCCTCATAGTAAATTGAAGGGGTTCTTGTGACGCTCCGCTGGCTCTCCGAGGGCCACTGCCGTGGAGGCCGTCTTTGAGTATTTGATTTGGGAATATTCTAGTGTACATAGTACTGAGAGGAACTCGAGCGGAGCGAGGCTGGGGGTTTGGGGGCTTGGCCCCACAAGAAAGAGCTCAACATGATGGAGCTTTATGTGTTAATATTGGGTGGAGCCCACGCAGACAAAACTTTAGGGTATGGACATCTCAACCTAGCGGCGACTATGCAGCTACATGTCTAGAGCTGAAAGAATAGAAGAAAGGTTCGGTGTATTGACAGACATAGCTATATTGGAATATTCCTTTGCAAGAAACCCAAACACCTAAACTCCATCCTCTAAACCGTATTAGAACGCAGGTATCGCAACCTCAAGTGGATCTCTCGCCACCTCCCAAGCCAACCAATCCGACCTTGTAGTTCTATAAGGAAATTAGCACGATGCCCGGACTTTCAAACAACAGACTCACGGTAATAATCCCATCCCATTAACCTTCCATATTCCCAGCGCTAATGCAACCAACTGCATCGCCACATAAACCGCCTTGACCATCACTAATTGTGCCCTCAACCCCTCACTGTTAAACTTTTCAAAAGCCTGGTTCGTAGCCATCAACCCCATCAACGGATTTTTGAACGCCATAACTACCATCATGATACTGAATATCTGCAGGGAGTTGCCGGACATGTACATCATGATTGCTGTCATAGGTAATTGCTTGACCGGGGCCAGAGCCACTTCCCACGCCTTCTTGAGCTTGAGCGTATCCATTTCTTTGGCAGTGGGAGGGACACGGACGGCGACCTTGGAAGAGGCTTGCTGCTTCTGCGGACAGGTTAGCTATTGCTTTGGACGTAGAATAGAGCCCATACTTTGCCTCCAACAGCCGTTGAGGTAAATCCTGGAGGGTCCGGAATCCCGTTCGACTTGGCCTTTGGCTGCGGTGGTGAAGTGAGCTGAACAACCCATGGCGGCGGTGGAGGTGGAATAGCAGCCATCTTGAGATCCTCTATTGCGCTGGGCGGAGATGCAGTCGTGTTGGTATCCTCACTCCAATGCTGTGTCGCTGCTGCTGATGCTGTGCTGCACAACCTATTGTAGCGTCAAATCTCGCGACTAGGGTCCCGCACTTCAAGCTGGTCCCCCGGCCTGACAAATATCACTCCTATTGGATCGTACAAGCTCCAACAACATCTCGAGCCCCCAAAACCCGCGACAATATATCCTCACTTTCTAGATTCATGGACGCGCATCTGCGACTCTCTCTACGTTCTTTTCGGAGGTGACTGTGGCGCATGTGACGGCTTGCAGCTTCTAGGGTTCTGAGATAGCATTCCTGTTGGTCGAGATTGTCGGTGGAGGGGCATTATAGCCAAAGAGAAAGCCCAGCGTCGACGGAGGCTTCCTCACCATGAGTTCTGGCGGCGGAGATGCGAAGCTCTTTGCTAGAGTACGTTTCTCCCCTTCTTGTCCCTCATTCTTGCGACATCACATTTGATAATTATTGCACTACCCGGATGTCCCGTTCGCCCATGATTCGATACAGCACTGGGGGCCTCTTTCAAGTGAACGATCGGCTCTGAGCCAGCTCACGCGATGAGAGGTGGAGGACGCTGTCAATGTCTTCGATGATGTTTATCCCTCATTATCTGCCGCAGCCGGGTTTTGGGATCAGTAGCTCACTATATGTTCGTTCTGCGCAGGGCAAAGTCGCGGAATTACGGTTGGAGTTGAACAGTGGAGGGAAGAAGGACAAGAATCATGCCGCGAAGAAGATTGCGTTGAAGAAGATTGTGGCCAATATGACCATGAGCAACAATGACATGGTGGCCCTCTTCCCAGACATTGTTGGATGCATGCAGATACCGAGCTTGGAAATCAAGAAAATGTAGGAGATATCTGATGTAGCTGTGGAGAGGGTGCATGCTAATCTCTAGGGCAGGTGTTTCTTGTTTCTCGTGAACTATGCCCGCATGAAACCAGAAGTTGCTTTGAAAGCTCTGCCAACCCTTCAAGAGGTGATATGATCCTGCTTGTCTTGTGTGCAGAGTTGACTGTTCCACTAGGACATGAGCGACTCGAATCCTCTGGTCAGAGCGCTTGCATTGCGCACAATGTCATATATACACGTTAGGGAATTTGTCGAAGCAACCGTTCCACCTACCAAACAATTACTCCGAGATGCGGATCCATATGTGCGAAAAACGGCAGCATTCTGTGTTGCCAAGCTGTACGATCATGACAGACACTTAGTTGAGAGCTCCGACTTAATTGATCGACTAAACTCGATGCTGAGAGACGATAATCCAACTGTTGTTGCAAGTGCACTTGCAAGTTTAATGGACATCTGGGAGAGGAGTGATGCCATCAAGCTCACAATTGATTATGGCAATGCCTCGAAGATGGTGCAGATATTGCCAGACTGTTCCGAGTAGGTTGGATATCAGTTCAAGGCGGAATTCTGGCTAACTATATTCTTAGATGGGGGCAAACGTACATTCTCGAAGCTTTGATGTCCTATGTTCCACAAGAATGCTCTGAAGCCTTGTTACTTGCAGAACGGATATCACCACGATTGTCACATTCGAATTCAGCCGTGGTTCTGACGTGCATACGGGTTATGCTCTACCTGATGAACTACATTGCGGACCCGAAACAAATATCGATACTATGCCGAAAATTATCACCACCATTAGTAACACTCCTAGCAAAAGGCCCAGAAGTTCAATATCTTGCACTGCGAAATGCATTGCTAATATTACAGAGAAGACCCGAAGTACTCCGAAACGATATCCGGGTCTTTTTCTGCAAATACAATGATCCAATTTACGTCAAGGTGACCAAGCTGGAACTCATTTTCATGTTAGCCACCGAGAAAAACATCGAGGAGGTTCTGACAGAGTTGAGAGAATATGCTACTGAGATTGACGTGCATTTTGTCCGCAAGTCCGTGCGAGCTATTGGAAAATTGGCTATCAAGATCGAGCCAGCAGCAAGGAGGTGTATAAACACACTTCTCGAACTAGTTGCGACGAAAGTTACATATATTGTTCAAGAAGCGACTGTTGTTATTCGGAACATCTTCCGGAAATATCCCAACCAGTACGAATCCATCATCTCCACCCTCTGTGAGAACCTCGATTCTCTAGACGAGCCCGAGGCGAAAGCTGCCATGATCTGGGTGATAGGTCAATACGCATCTCGCATTGAGAACTCCGATGTCCTACTTGAAGACTTCCTCTACTCCTTTGCCGATGAGCCTGTGGAGGTACAGCTAGCCCTCCTCACGGCTACCGTCAAGCTATTCATTCAGCGTCCAACCAAGGGGCAAGATCTCGTCCCAAAGGTGTTGAAATGGGCGACTGAAGATACAGATAACCCGGATTTGAGGGATAGGGGGTATATGTACTGGCGACTTTTGAGTTCAGATATGGCGACGGCTAAGAAGATTGTCATGGGCGAGAAGCCGCCAATTACGGCCGAGTCAGAGAAATTGGATCCTGCGACGCTGGAGGAGATGTGTCTTAATGTTGGTACGCTGGCAACAGTTTACCTGAAACCTGTGCAGCAAGTATTCCGCTCAGCTCGTCTACGAAAACTAGTCGACAGCCCGGCATTGCAGAAACATTTACTACCTACGGCTACGAATGGTCTAGATGGCCAGAAGAGTCTGAGTGCGTTTGGGATGGGGAGTCAGCCAATTGCGAAGCCGCAAAATGGCGGCAATGCTGGCGATTTGGCTGCCGCGGTGGATGCAGCGGACGAGTTCTTTGCGGGGGTGGGAAACCAGCAGATGGCGAGTATGCAAATTAATGGACAGGAGGAGGGGTGGGGCGCGAGTCCGGCGGTGGGTAGGGGCGAGATGGAGATGCAGTATGTAGTTAGCCAGAATGCGCCAGAGCAGGCGTACCAGCCTGGAACGGCGGCTGGGACAAACGGGGACTTGTTGAACTTTTGAGTGGCTTCGGGTAGTTGGTTTACCTCTAGGAGTAGGCGAGATGTCGGGATGGATACGATGTCTATGGAAGAAAATGCATAGTGAAGGATTCGACTGGAGAAAGGTAGGGTTTTGTTTGGGTGGATATGTTTAAATGGTGTTGGAGGGCTGCCATGTTTCACTCGGAGCGATCGATTCTTGTTAGCGATGTTTTGTATGGCGGTTTCTTTCTTTGTAAGTATATAATACATATAGCGTATGCCTTCTCAATTCTTTTTGCTAGTGAAGACCTCGCTTTGTCTCTCGGGGGTTGGAATTCCTGATTTACTCGGCTCTGTTATTAATGTGTTACAAGGCGATGACTTCAACGCCGAAGATCTCTTTAATTTTATTTTCGGAAAATGGATTTTTGCATCACATCCTGCTAGGCTTTGTGCTTCTTAGTGTTATAGTCATATAGTTTGTGGATTGATTTTGGAGAGAACTAAGGATAGCCGAAGAGTACTTGCGCTTATCTGCTAGGACGTAATGCTCCTGAGAAGAGAGATAGTGAAAACGTTTAGAAAGGTCCTGAAGTCAATATAATTACTATTGAAACTAAGAGCACAGGGAAGTGAATCTCCCCTCTACGGAAGTTATTCTTAGTTCCAAGGTAAACAATAAGTTGGGGAAGAGATATGGAGCATAAGAACAACTAGCTATGAAATGCTTTGGTAGTTATATACTAATTTGTCAATTTTCATTTCACATTCGGTTGGTAAGCGAGTCTACACTCAGGTGTAAATCCTCCTCGGCTCTGTTGCTCGCCCTTGGCAGCGTACCTTTGTCATCTACGGAGAATAGCCACAAGTTTCGAGATTGCGCAACTAAGCCAATCATCACCCTTGATATGGAGTAACTTTCGAGTGAGAATAGACTAATGTGAAATTATTATGTGCTTTATAATCAACAGACCAAAGCCTTACCCGAAACGGTCATGTCAACACTTCTAATTATTTTTGGATAGTTTCAGCCTCCTATAGCCATATAGAACTAAAAACAATTTAATTATTTCTGCCACACGGATTGCTAATCCCTCTCATATTGAGGCTAAATCGATCCCTCCCAACCAGGCCCATTTTTGAGCGCTCGAACAGGCCGATCTGAAGGAGCACTATGGGAGAACGTGCATGCTGGAACTGTCGAGGCAAGTGTGTTATATCTACTCAAATAGAATAGACACATCACATCACATATACTAACATTGAGACCAAGATCGTAAAATCGGCTGCGATCGGACACTCCCGACCTGTCGGAACTGCACGAGGAGGAAGAAGGTATGTGCGGGATACGGACTGCGTCTATCCTGGCCACACGAGGGAGATCACCGTCGTTCGATTCGGACTCGGAATGCTAGGTTTGAAGACTTGCGATGTTCTGAGGTCAGATTTGTGAATGCTACGTCTTGGGACGTTGGTCTTTTCGTTGAATTGAGAGATACTGGGACGTATGGTAGATAAAGCATTACTTTATTTTTTTGCAAGATTATTGCTGATAATGGGCAAATATAGTGAAGCATAGGAACTCTTGGAAGTCTATTATTCCAGCCGCTCGACCATTTACATTATCCAATGTGGCTATGATGAATCCAAGCGCATTAGTAACTAGTGAGTTGGATGAACACACACACTCGAGTGACTTGCTTTACTAATGACGTATAAGACGAGTGTGCGATTGCTAGGCTGCTCACATCCGGAGAGGATAGAGAGTATGAGCTTTACAAGCTTCTCTTGCGGATGGCATTGAGTGACAATACTCTCCCCTCCCTAGCCATCCGCTTTGCTATCTCTGCCTTGGCGCTATTGCACCTAAAGCGTTTACCCGAGGCATTGATCTTTCAATCAAAAGCCCTTTCTGCACTTTCGCAGTCGATACAGCGAGGAATTGGAACAGAGGAGGGATTGAAAAGTATCGCGGCGAGCATGTTGTTGAACATATATGAGGTGAGAGAAGTGTAGTTGCTTCTGAATGAGATGTGTTAACTCTTTACTAGACAGTGAGCGGTACAGCCTCTTCTATGAGCTGGACCGTCTTTTTCTGTGGGTGCAAGACGATGTCGAAGATGATTTACGGCGACGAAGCCTACGAAGGTGACCTCGCCATGCTGCTCGATTGGGTCTTCTACCACGATGTCCTCTACAAATTCAGTATTCGCCATTGGACGCAACGAGTCGAAGAGCAACGCCAGCTTGCAAAAGAACCCAAGATGATCTCCAAGGAGATGTACTCCCCCCTGAGGAGCGTAGTATGCATTTGACCTGTCCCGCCCTGATATATCTAATACTCACATCTCCCAGATCCTCTCTTCTCTCGGCTGTTCTCTAGAACTCCTAGATACGCTCTCGCTCGTTTTCGATACTGTACTGGATCGCTATGATCCGATGTGCAATTCGGACGAACACCAGCGATCGATGATGTCGCTTGAACTACGGCTACAGAACCTACGTCAGGAGTGCAGGATAGGTGATATTGCAGAAAATCAGCTACAACGAGATAGGTCCAGCAACATCGCTGAACTCTATCGACTTTCCGCCCTGATATATCTGGAGAAGGTGGCTCGAGGTGCCCCCAAAGCATCGCTGAAAGCCACGAAGTGGATTCATGACGCCTTCAAGATCTTGGAGACCTTGCAAGTCTGTGAACGTCCTTTCCCCCTGTTTGTCATTGCGGTAGAAGCGTGTACGGATTGCCAGAGGGCGATTGTTCTTAAGGTCATTGCTGGTACGATGGAAGAACGGAGGCTCGGGGCGATTGGTTCGGTAAGGCGAATGATAGAAGCGGCTTGGGTGCAGGATGATTTGAATCCGGATGAGGAGCTGGACTCGCTTCTCAAGTATAACACTGTTATCAGTGCGAACCGTAGCCCGCCAGCATTTACTTAATATGCCCGAGTTTTGAGCACCACGGATCGATTTATTCTATGCTCAATGAAGTAAGTTTTGGGAGCCTTTCAATAAAACCAAGTCAAAAAAGGAGGTAGTTAACTCTGGTGATGCACAACTGGAATCATAGCAGTCCTTCGATTGACCCCATCGGACAAGAACGCTTCTCTATTTATGCCGCACACAACTAACCACATATCTATCCATAATTCAACAATTCCCAGGCTTGAGCAATCCTTGCATCAAGACCCTCTAGGCTTCTACGAAGTCTTATTAGACTCAAGAATAGCCGCCCAATCAGCCGCAAAATGAGTCTCCCAGTCGACACGGCTTTTTTGCGGTTTCCAACCTAGCTCCCTAGCCTTATCTCCTCTAGTTCGAGAACTAAATGACAACAATTAGTTAAACGCCGATATAAACATAACTCACTCCAACAAAAATACATACTTAGAAGCCCACCCAATCTCCCCCAGCAACCTCCACCCTCCCGCCAACACCTCCGTCGCCTCATCCAACGACAACGCCACCAACTCCTCCGTCTCCAGAGCCCCAACCGCCACCCCCGCTTCAGCAACCCTCTGAGAAATCTCCCGCCACGAATGCTCCCCAGCCTGAACAAAGAAAATCCCCTCTTTCCCACTGGACACGTTCTCCTCCCCGACCAGTATCCGGTCGAGGATAACCTCATAACACCCCGCCACATCCTCAACATGCACATGATCCCAAACCCCCGCCCCATCGCCCACCACCGGCACTTTCCCCAGTTTAAGCGCCGCCCGGATCAAGATCGGAACATGGCAGACTTCATGCAGCGGGCTGGCGGCGGCGCCGATGCCGTAGATGGAGGGCATCATCAGGATATACGTCTTCACGCCGAACTCGAGGCCGGTCTCCGTGGCGATGATGTCGGAGGTGCGTTGGGCGTAGGGGACGACGAGGTCGAGGTCCTTGAGGTGGGTGAAGATGTCGGTTCTGTCGGAGAGGGGGAAGTTTGATTCGAGGTGGGGGGTGGTGAGGGGGCGGTCGGCGACGTTGGAGGTTCCGGATGTCTGGCCAAGAGCACACGTATATTAATATCTGATCAAAGGGAGAAGGACAGATGTGATCTCACGTGGATATAATGAACCTCCTTGCCCTTCGCTTTCTTTCTCCGAGCTAATCCCAACACCAACGCCCTCGCTGAGAGCGTATGAAAGCCAGACGCAGCATGTATGACAACTAATTACATATTCGAATGAGCGTTTGTTCAGCCACAAGTTTTCATTTAAAATTTAAGAAATCGCCAACTCACCATCATGCTCGCTTGCAGCTTGGGCGAGAACATCCGTCTCATCGAGGCCGGTGAAGAGAAGCGTGTTCACGCCTCGCTTCGCTAAGGCCTCGGCTTTATCTTTACCTCTCACGACGCAGGTGATGGTGGAGGTTTTAATGGAAGTGTATTTTGAGGCTAGGAGAGCGGCTAGGATTGAGCCACCACTGGATTTTGCAGGTTAGTAAAGGGCTATATAATTATTCGTGGAAGATTGTTCGTACATGTAGCCAGTGGCACCTGTGAGGAGGATTTTGGTGTTAGTCATTATTGCGAACTTGGCTTGGATTTGATGATTGATCAGGGCTTTAGTAGGATATTGAATGAAGATGAGAGTTGCTTTGAGTTTCTTGTGCGTCTTGTTGTCGGATGTCCATTACTTTATATACTTCATTTCAACCATATTTACATCTTCCAATTTGTCAGACACCACGCCTGATGTCTCATGTTCTTACATATGTTATCATACGCTTAAGAATCTTATACCATAGTATAGCTAGCTGTCTTTGCTGAACAAATGCCACTTATATTGGCAACTTTCTGCGCGTTGATAATTTGGGGTTGAATGACTAAGTGGCATTTGATTTGGGCAAGTATTTGCGCGCCCTTCTCCCCAGCCGTAATAACCTTAGCGCTCATTTAGCGCGCACAGAGCACGCCACCCTCAAACTGCTACCGATAGAATGGGTACGATTATGATAGAACAGGACCTGATAAAAACCCGAGGCGAGTACAAACTGTATACCTTGAGCTTCAAATATATTTGTTTCAAGAGAGCAGAGATGCGAAGATGCTTGATTCAAACGGATCAAGAAATTATAATCAAATTGTTAACTATTGTATACTTGGGAATCTGCTTAATAAAGAGCTATACTACATCCCCTCTAACCTTGGTTGTCTCGACAAATTTTAATGAACAGTCGCGAGTACATTTACATACTTATAAGTTGAGTTCTTAAAGGAAGATGGGAGGGAGACCTTACCTGCTATGAAGGTCTGGTTTTGGATTATCCAACAAACCTTGGTTTATGGGGACTGTAGTAAAATATGACACGTTGGGCGAGCTTCGCGTCTATCAATCCCAGGGTTATAATATAAGCGCTTGGCGTAATCATGAGTACCTCTACGTGCGCAAGCCCGATGCACTTAAGATACCTTGGTACTTTGTTAATCACAAAGCATGATGGAATGGGGGTCGAAGCGAGATCCTCCGATGGATCATAGATGCAATGCTGAAATGAGTGGATGTTGTAAAATTCCTGTTTGAAGACCGTTTCGGCTATGCTGCAGCTCTGGTGAACCGGGTTAGGTTATTGAGTTGCATGAGATCTAGACCTCGAGCCCGTTTCTGGTAATCCTACGGTGTATTTCAACAACTCCAACCTCCAGCAGCTCCAGTCGCCACCGACGAAACATAACGCAACATCCTTGGCAGGGGAATTATGCAGCAATTTCTAAAAGCAGCAGGTAGCCACTTATGAACTCACCAAGTGATGAACATTGCTTGGCTAAAGTGATCAAGATATAGGACTCAGACGGAGGATCGCCCGACTGGAAGAACGAGCCCAACAACCGCAAACCTCGAAGAAAGGAACCCAAAAGATTGCAAAAGTTGTTACACCGGCGTCTCGACTGAAGTTTCCCTCTGTGTGCCTGCGTCTCCATTACCCCGGGCTTACGTGCCAACACAGACCGAAAAAGCCGATGCCGAGTCAATCGCGGGGCAAGATTTGTCAGTTGCAAAACCCTCGAACTTCTTGTTGTGATGTGCCGTGTAATGATTGATGACCGGGCCATATTAGACTTGCTCTTGGCTAGACCGAAGAAAGGGACAAGAGTGGATTGATCGGCGATATGCACTTGCATCCCAATGAAGTTGATATGCCGTCCTTGTCAATCCCGGGGGGTCGTGGGGTAGTGTGGGATGGCTGATGGCTAACCACAGATCTGCATCATATGCAGCGTGGCACCGCCATACCCACGGAATCCCAATCATTCTCTCAACCGCCCGTGATCTCTCTCGAAGGATACTTGCGAGCTGGGAAATCGGGTTTGGATCCCCAGATGTGACAAAATGCCCGCCTCGGCGCCAGTCCCGTACCGATAGAGAGACAACGTGTAGCTGTTCGGGTCTAGCTATCCTTCTGCCAGCGGTTGAACCTCTATTCCCTTGCACCGAGAAGGATGTTCTTTTGGTCGTCCGATGCCAGCTACGGGCGGGCTGATTTTATGCATGGGAAGGGGGAGCCCTCCGTGCCCTCGGAGCGTTGAATGGCTGATCGGGCTCGAGTAGACTTCGGTACCTCCTTGGGTTCATGCGTTTAGAGGGGAGGGGTTGGGTGCGTCAGGAACGAGACACGAGCCGACGCTCTCACCTCCTAGCTAGTACTGCAGCACGTCGACCCACGTTCTCGATGACGATTGACGCCGGCCGAACCCCCCTCCCCCTCCCCCCTTGCCCCTCGCTGGAGAAGCCGTGTAAAGCCGTGGAGGGGCCATGATTGGAGTGGCAGATAGATGGCAGATATGTTGCACAGAGGCGAAGGGGGAGGAAGGGTCGCGATGGTAGCGGCGGGGCGAGTCGAGAGTTGGTGGCCACCGCTTGACGATGATTTGATGGCGGAGAGCACGGAGGAGCAGGTTGGTCCATTCTTCGCTGCTGTCGTGCTCGAGAAGAGGCCCAGGAGGATGGAAGACTCGGAGAGGAGAAGAGCAAAGATGGCCGAAGCCGATCGAGATGAGATGGATGGATGGATGGCTAGATTTTGACGATTCGAGCTTGTCGAGTCTCGAAACCCAAGTACCGGTATCTTTCTCGCGGCAAAAGCGTTTACTCCGTAGCCAGGGAAGCAGGCCGAGTGCGTCTTGGTGGCCAAACAGTGTCCGGCATCCAATATTTCCAAGTGTGGAGTTCCGACGAGCGAGAGGGTTCCTGTGTGGAATGATGCCGGAGCTCTGTCAGGGCAGTCGGGTGGCCTGGGTCCATCTCAGATGCCTTCTCACGGCCAGCACGACACGGGGCTGTTTCAACTCTGCGTCTCTTGGGTCCAGTATGAATCTGCCGTGGACGCTGGTGAATCCGTTGAAGCTATCGCGGTCCTGATACTTGCTGCTGATGTCGCTGATCTTGCTGATGCCCACCAGCCGAAGCCAACAGTGACAGGATCGATGCCCCACCTCTGACCTGAGGGCTCCAGACGGAACTCTCCCGCCAGGACACTTTCTTCCATATCCTGACGAGTTACTAGAGCCACCTCTATTCGACGTCGAATCCGCCATAAAGACCCCGACGTCCCTCCTCACCCCCTAATGTCTCTTCTCCTCCCAAAACTCGGCAGAACCACACAACAAATCTTCGTCCGCAACCACCCAACCCACAGCCTGACATTCCTTTCCACATCCCGCAGAAACTTCTCGCACACACCAAGAATCATGGGTGTTACCAAGACGATCATCTCGGAGGGCGCGGGTCCCATCCCCAAGAAGGGCGACTCGGTCACCATCGAGTACACCGGCTGGTTGAAGGATACCTCCAAGCCCGACAACAAGGGTGCCCAGTAAGTCTTGCGTCTGCGGCCGTCTTGCGTTGGGTTCGGGCATGTTCGAAATGGCAGCTAACGTGTCTCCGCGATAGGTTCGATTCTTCGGTCGGCCGTGGTGCTTTCGTGACGGATATCGGGGTTGGCAGAGTCATCAAGGGTAATACTCTCTCTCCGTGTACACTGCTCGCTCTGGCTGGTGCAAGAGTGCTGATGGCTACGTATAGGTTGGGATGAGGGCGTGACGACCATGAAGCTTGGGGAGAGGGCGACTCTGGATATCACAAGGCAAGTCTCGACGCTCCGTGCAAGTTCTCATTCATGCAAATACTGACCGGCTCTTTAGTGATTACGCATATGGTGACCGGTAAGATCTACAGCTTCCCCAACGATGCATCTCTCAGCTCTGGCTGTGGCCCAAATGCAAATTCGGAGTGCTGCCGCGAGACAAGAGACAAACACCGGCACAACTTGCAACAGAACTGACATTGTGTCTTCACAGTGGCTTCACCGACATTATCCCACCCCGTTCCACCCTCATCTTGTACGTCCCCCTCCCCGCCGTGCTCCCCAACGACGACTAACCCCAAACTTAGCGATGTCCACCTCCAAAAGATCAATTAAGCCTCCGCAAGGTCGGTTTCTCGGTCTTGCAAAAATCGCAGTTCTCCAGATGAGGTTGCTCAGGCAGGGATAAAGGACGTTCGTTAGCGAATCAATCTACAGGCTTTCTTCTCGATGGGCATCAATCGGGTTTCTGTGACCAGATTTGTAGCTTCGGTGCATGAGACCCTGTGCATGAAACCCCTAGCTCTTCTCCCTCTCCATCGTGGCTTGTGCTCTCTGCAATTGATATCGCCGCCTCGACATCTACCGGATCTACGGAAGGCTCTCCGACCGTGCAAGAGAGATCTTTTGATGATGGATTAAACCGACATGTTGGTGACCTGTCCTGTTGATGATCGTGATTGATCGGAGGGGCATAGCGGGGTTGATTTAGATGGCCGGAGATCTTCCGGTCCTCTGCTTCGATCTTCTCTGTCGCAGCTGTACTCGATCCCAAGTGCCCAGGAGTGTAAAGCAGGGCGTAAAACCACTCCTCCTGTTGAAACCAACATTTTATATGAAATCAACTATGAGGAGCTGAGTAATGTATTCCATGAGGCGACTTTGTAATCACCGATCGGAAACCACGTGGATGATGTTGCTTCAGGCCTCAGGCACCGATTTCAAATGCACGTAGCTCTAGACGTTTCGATCAGTGAGATGGCTCAGTAAAGCAAACAAACTTCAGTGGCTACCTTTTCCACCTCTAAACCTCCATTCACTCCCTTATACTGTGATCCTACTGTGTCTCCGCACAATTTGGAGCCTCACCTCGATCATACCCGCCGCTGCTAGCCTGCAAGCCAACTGTCGCCGCGACCAACGCTTCCCCCACCCCACCAAGGCTTCCGGGTCTAGCGCTCATCGTTAGGACCCAGTCAACAACTTCTTTGGTACGCTCATCAGACGCCAAAATTCCATCTCAAGTTTCTATCAGCGGTGAAGTCAAGTCTGGGAAGCGCAAATTGTCCAACGCGGACTCTCCTCAGCCACTCAAGAAGGAGATGAGCGTGAGTGCGGTCCAACCCCTCCAGCTTGGAAACTCCACGTAGAGCTCCAACGGAGCTCGACTTTCCCCCCTTTGCACAGTCACAACAAGCTCTGGCGAACAGGAGCTGACATTTCTTCTGCAGGAACTTAAAGTCGCCGACATGGAAACAAAAATGCAGGTGGACGAGCCGGTGGCTGGCAACAACGACATCGACGAGTCTCTGTATAGCAGACAATTATATGTGCTGGGCCACGAGGCGATGAAGCGGATGAGCGAGTCGAACGTGCTTATCGTTGGATTGAAGGGGCTTGGTGTTGAGATTGCGAAGAATGTTGCTCTTGCAGGTGTCAAAAGTCTTACTCTTCACGACCCCGCCCCCGCAGCTATTGCGGATCTCTCTTCACAGTTCTTCCTGCGCGTGGAAGATGTAGGAAAACCCAGAGATACTGTCACGGTTCCCCGCGTTGCGGAGCTGAATGCATACACGCCTGTGTCTATCCATGAATCGAAGAGGTATGATCTGGCAGTAGATGCTCTCTCATTACCGTGCTAACCTCGGTGCCTAGCTTAACCACCAACCTTTCCCAATTTGATAAGTACCAAGTCGTTGTCCTCACGAATACCCCACTCAAGGATCAGATCATCATCGGCGACTATCTTCATCAAAAAGGCATCTTTTTGGTTGTGGCAGATACATTTGGCTTGTTTGGGGCTATATTTTGTGATTTCGGCGAAAAGTTCACAGTTGTCGATCCAACCGGGGAGACCCCGATCAGTGGAATTGTAGCTGGCATCGATGAGGAAGGGTTAGTCTCTGCCTTAGACGAGGTTCGACACGGCCTTTCAGATGGCGACTTTGTCACTTTCACCGAGCTGCAGGGTATAGAGGCATTGAACTCTGCCGAACCTCGAAAGGTCACAGTCAAAGGTCCCTATACGTTCTCGATTGGAGATGTGTCTGGGCTCGGTACATACAAGGGAGGCGGGATTTATACACAAGTGAAGATGCCCGTAGTCATTGACTTCAAGCCTCTGTCGGCTGCCCTCAAATCACCTGGAGATTTTATTATTACCGATTACGCCAAGTTCGATCGTCCTCAGCAACTTCATGTTGGCTTCCAAGCCTTGCACGCATTTGCAGAACAACATGGTCGTCTTCCAAGACCTCATAACGAGAATGATGCAACTATTGTATATGGTTCTGCCAAGGCATTTGCTGCACAGGAGAAGCTGGACCTTGAGATCGACGAAACGGTTATGCGTGAACTGAGTTTCCAGGCTATGGGTGACCTGAGCCCGATGGCTGCTTTCTTTGGTGGCCTCGCTGCCCAAGAAGTTCTCAAAGCTGTTTCCGGAAAGTTCCATCCTATCAAGCAATACCTCTATTTCGATTCCTTGGAGTCGCTGCCACATAACTCTCCTAGGTCCGAGGAACTATGCAAGCCGCTCAACTCCCGGTACGATGGTTCTATTGTGGTCTTTGGGAAAGATTTCCAAGATAAGATTGCCAACGTGAACGAGTTCTTGGTTGGCGCTGGTGCCATCGGCTGTGAAATGTTGAAGAACTGGGCCATGATTGGTCTTGGTATTGGACCCAAGGGAAAGATCAGCGTGACTGATATGGACTCGATTGAGAAGAGCAACTTGAATCGCCAATTTCTGTTCAGACCTAAGGATGTCGGCAAGCTGAAGAGTGAGTGCGCCGCTACGGCTGTCCAAGAAATGAACCCTGATCTCAAGGGCCACATCGTGACGCTGCGTGACCGTGTTGGCCAAGACACGGAGCACATTTTCGATGAGACGTTCTGGAGATCGCTTGACGGTGTCACAAATGCCCTTGACAATGTGGACGCTAGAACTTATATTGATCGTCGCTGCGTTTTCTTCCAAAAGCCTCTGCTGGAGAGTGGTACCTTGGGAACCAAGGGCAATACTCAGGTTATCCTTCCACGTTTGACGGAATCATATTCCAGCTCGCAGGATCCGCCTGAGCAATCATTCCCAATGTGTACTCTGAGGAGTTTCCCTAACAAGATCGAGCACACGATTGCCTGGGCACGTGAACTCTTTGAAGGATACTTTGTTAAGCCAGCGGAGACCGTTAATCTCTACCTGACCCAACCTAACTATATCGAGTCGACTCTGAAGCAAGGAGGCAACGAGAAGGCTACTTTGGAAATGATCCGAGACTTTTTGGTTGAGGACAAGCCATTGGGGCTGGAGGACTGTATTAAATGGGCCCGTTTGCAATTCGAAAAGCAGTACACCAATGCTATCCAGCAATTGTTGTATAACTTCCCGAAGGATTCCGTTTCGTCAAGTGGTGCTCTCTTCTGGTCCGGTCCGAAGCGTGCCCCCGACCCACTCAAGTTTGACCCGAAGAACGAGTTCCACTGGGATTTTATCGTTGCCGGAGCCAACCTACACGCATTCAATTATGGCATCAACACCAAAGGTTTGGATGCGGCTACTATCCAGAAGGTCCTGGACGACATGATCATTCCCGAATTCTCACCAAACGCTGGTGTGAAGATTCAAGCGGATGACAGCGAGCCCGTAAGTATACCCAAAATAATATTGTCCCGCTCACTAACGATTTCAGGATCCAAATGCCAACTCATCGACATTCAATGACAATGCTGAACTTCAAAAGATCGTCGAAAAGCTCCCAGAACCAAAGCAACTTGCCGGGTTCAAGCTTCAGCCCGTTGAATTCGAGAAGGATGATGATACTAACCATCACATCGATTTCATCACGGCAGCAAGTAATCTCCGCGCTGAGAACTACAAGATCGAACAATCTGATCGTCATAAGACGAAGTTCATCGCTGGCAAGATCATCCCAGCTATTGCGACAACAACAGCGCTCGTAACTGGCCTTGTGATCCTTGAGCTCTACAAGGTGGTCGACGGTAAGGATAAGATTGAGCACTACAAGAACGGCTTCGTCAACCTGGCCTTACCATTCTTTACATTTTCGGAACCAATTTCAAGCCCGAAGTCTAGCTACAAGGGCCGGAACGGCGACGTTCAAATCGACAAGATCTGGGATCGCTTTGAGATTGGTAATGTAACACTGAAGGAGCTACTGGATGACTTCGACAAGAAGGGTCTGACCATCACAATGTTGAGCTCAGGCGTTAGTCTGCTATATGCCAACTTCTTCAACAAGGCAAAGAATGCAGAACGGTTGCCTATGAAGTTGACGGAGCTGGTGGCCCATATCTCGAAGAAGCCGGTCCCTTCACACCAGAAGAGTGTTATATTTGAGATTTGTGTAGAGGATCAGACGGACGAGGATGTGGAGGTTCCATTTATTACGGTTAACTTGTGAGATGGATGGCAGTATTCACATGTGGTATGGGTTTAGTAGATGTGGGATTGAGGAAACGAAAGAAATGATGGTGTTATCTGGGGGGTGTTTTTTTTCTACGGGTAGGAGTGGCATGGTACATGAGAGAAAAGAAAGAAGGAAAAGGGAGAAAGAAAGTAGCGATAGGTATGAATGCATTTTAGGATGAAGCAACTGAGCAGGCATTGAGAGAAGCGTGAGGTATAGAAGTAGGCGAGCAGAATAGAAATTTAGTTTGCCTCCGCTTTCGTATATTATCTCGCCTCCTAGCCCATTTTCATATAAGTTATTCACTGTTCGCTGTCAATACTAAATTCGAAGAAAGATATTTGGAGCTTGGATTGATTTGATTGTCTTGGTGGAATATCTAAGCTTGTGATTGAAGGGATGTTGATATCGTCTGTGAATAAGTAGATTGGAGAAGTGGTTTGACTTGAGGGCTTTGGTTTACATTTGTATATTAAAGGAGGGGCGCGGGGGTGGGAGGGGGAAGAGTGAACCTCTAAGCCCTCTTTTGAGTTTATAAACATTCCTAAACACGTGACCTTGCATTTCGCTTTTGGCTTGGAAATCGAAGTGGTTTCTACTAGGGGGTGAGGTATCTAGATAGTATCTCATGCTTTGAGCTATCAGTCATAGCTGTATTGCATTCTTGTTCATCGCTCCTCCATCTGATGGGTAATTGATAGTTCCCACTCTCGAGATATTTTTGTTGTGGTTGTAACGCTGTTGATGGTTTTACAGGTTGGGACTTGGGGGTTTGGATTTTTGGTGTGATGGGGGCTTAATTAATTGGCTCTGGTGAGGGTGGAATTGGAAAGGGGTGTGTTTAAACTAGATAGATGGAGTTGCATAAGGGGAATTCTGTGATACTATGATAAGAATGCGAAATCTTAAAGGTTGCGGGTGGCGTTACAAGGGAGATAGTTATGGGTGACCTCTTATAGAATGGCATTGCTCTCACTATCTATACATTTTACTCCCTAGGTATGGCAAATGAAGCCGTGTTTTCAAATAATCGTTTCTTTGACAAGCTGCTTAGGAGGTCCTCCAAACTCGTCGTCTTGGTAGACACTTTGTCAGCTTAGTAACAAGCCTGCATATCTCCCATCAGCGGCTTACAGGGGAGCTCCAGGCGCTACCGTCATCATTAGAAAGCACCCGGCACCCCGCTACATAGCTGACAGAGTTTACAATCGCACCATCACAACCCCTCATCTACTTTTCCTACTTAATGCTCTCTCGTGCCCGTCAGGTAGTTGGACATTTCAATTCGATACCAGCAGCATCAAGACGGTACTTCAATTCAACACCAATACTCTGTTTTTCAAGCAGCAACCCCGCAAAAATGGTGAGCTTGCTACCCCTCATTCTACTACCCTTTATTCCATCCCACACACTTCAATCCTTCCCTTCATACGTCGCAGAGAGCTAATTATGAGTGTACAGGCTGATAAGATTACCAATTGGGTGGCCCCAAATGACAAGACGGGCGAGTTCAAGAGGGGGCAGTCGCAGTTTCGAGATTGGATCAAGAGAGGAGGGGAGTTCCCGCCTGAGAAGGGGAGATATCATCTTTATGTCAGTACTGCTTCTTTTGGTGTCCTTCGCATGAGATTGGATTTCTTTCTGGGAGAGGGTAAAGAGTAGAGACAACAGCAGAGCGAAGATGCGAGATGGAGGTAATTAGCTAACACATACAATAGGTTTCTTACGCATGTCCCTGGGCACACCGTACACTCATTGTGCGCAAGCTGAAGGGTCTCGAGGAAATCATCCCATATACAGCGGTGCATTGGCATATGCAGGAAAAAGGGTGGAGGTTTGCAACACCAGAGGATAAGAATGCGCCTGGAGCGGAGGTTACGCCGGATCCAATTGGAGGCGCAAAATACCTCCGGGATATCTATTTCAAGGTTGACCCGGAGTACAAGGGACGGTTTACGGTTCCGACGTTGTTTGATAAGAAGACGGGGAGGATTGTGAGCAATGAGAGCTCGGAGATCATCAGGATGTTTTATACGGAAGTGAGTTTTTGTTGGACATCTGTAATTTGGGTTGAGAAACAGAAAGACTGATGCGAGAGTACAGTTTGATGACCTCCTCGACGAAAAGTACAAGAACGTGGAGCTCTTTCCTCCGAGTTTGCAAAAGGAGATTGAGGAAACGAATGACTGGACATACAACGATATCAATAACGGGGTTTACAAGAGTGGTTTTGCGACGACGCAAGAGGCGTATGAAAAGGCCGTGAAGGTGCTGTTTGGCAGCTTGGATCGGGTTGAGAAACACCTTGCTGGTGTTAAGAATGGCCCATTCTACTTTGGGGACAAGGTTACCGAAGCCGATGTTAGATTGTTTACAACTATTATTCGCTTTGACGTTGTTTACGTCCAGCACTTCAAGGTATGTTCCTATTTTGTCTTCTCACTGCACCCTTTGCATTCATCTGGAACAGTAAGTTCTTTAATACTGATGAGAGAGTATAGACCAACCTCGGCACTATCCGAGCAGATTACCCATACATCCATCGATGGCTTCGACATCTATATTGGAATATCCCGGCGTTCAAGGACACCACGGAATTTACACACATCAAGAGCCATTATACAAAGAGCCATACACAGATTAACCCATTCAGTATTACACCCCTAGGGCCCGTGCCAGAGATATTGCCAGAGGGAGAGGAAGTTCCAGCCGTGAGGTTTGCGTTGCAGCAGGCTGGGAAGGCGTAAAATGGTGGTAATGCTGGCCTGGGAAAAAAGAGGATTCTAGGAGATGGGGGAAAACTGATCGGAGATGGTGGCTTTATGAGATGAGGTGTGAACGGTTCAGTGCGAGTGGCGATAGCTATTGTATTCTGCCTTGTATTCTTGTTGTGTTTGTGAAAAATGATGATAGGGTATTGGTGCGCTAAATCTAGGATCTAGGAATATAGCAAACTTAACCATACTTGCGTCAATTTCTTTGCTGTGTAGTGTACTTGATTCCCCTGGTCCTTATTGTCCAGCTCCACATTTATCTACCACTTAAATCGCCCTGCTTATTATGATGTCTCGTCCTCTAACGCCATGTAAGTACTTCCAGGTTACGGGTCTTTATTTCATCATATTTCCTTCCTCACTCAAGCGTTTATAAACTTCCACCTCTGGGGAGCTTATCTTATCTTTTGAAGTATCCCTTTCGGTTCATGTTCTTAAGAGGGGGGTGAGTTCTCGTGACTATGTATTCACTCTTGGATTTTTTACTAATGTGGTAAATTAGAATTCTAATAAGTCATATAATAGTTGAAGATGTTACAACTGTTAGGTTAGAATCCTAGGAGATGAATAGCTTCAAGTATTATATTTAAGAAACTAATAAAAAGATTATAATTTCTTCTTTCTTATTTTAGCTTTAATAAATATTTACTTTTAAATATCTTATTTTACCAGTATCTCTTATAAGATTCTTTCGGGTTCTTATTCTTACGAGGGGGTGAATGTCACAACCCGGTCCTACCCTCGGGGTCGTAGTGACGGTCAATCCGGAACGGGATCTGATTATCAACGGCGTCGACGCGTATAGGCTTTGGTAGACTGCTGTGTTATTAGAATCTCTAGACTATTAAAGTAAAGAATAGAATTGATTGAAAGGTTTAAGCACGAAGCTCCTATCTAATACTAATTACTGTATTCTTATATAGAACCTTCGTCCTCCTGGATTCCTTGGATCCCGTAGCTCCTAGATCCCGTAGCTCCTGGAGCTACAACTAGTTGGACCCCGATTCCATCGTAGGTCCATCAAGTGATTTATACATGACTAATCCCTAGCCATTCGTCAGGTTCTCTGCTGGAACTCCATCCGTTGAGCCTCAGGCCTGATTCCTGCACGTGTTTGTAACATTAGACTAGCCAACAGCCTAGTCTGATTTAGACCGTTCAGGGACTATTTTATAGTTTAGTTTTAAACGGTTTAGTTTAATTTTAAAAAGAATATATTCTAAACTAAACTATTTTGAAATTAATAGAATAATCCTTTTAAGAAGATATTTATTTATTCAGCGAAGGTTAATAAAAGCTTTTCACTGAGATATTTATTTATTTAGCGATTGTAATAACTTTTGACTAAGATTTTACTAAGACATGGAAAAAAAAAGGAATATTTCAACCAAAGAGGGAGTTTTCATCCCTCAAGGGATAACAACCTTCCTCGTAAACTCAGTCAAAGGTATGCTCTGTCCTTCTACTTCCCATTGGTCTTTCTCTTCTTACTCGCATGCTCTGCTTTGAATTCCCCGGCATATACCTTAAAGAATTCCACCGGCTCCTGTGGGTGCTGACCAGTAATATCGTGGAAAGCGCAAGTGGAAATATAATTCGTCTTGCCCTCTTTAACTAGAGAATAGTACTCCAGCAAATACTGAATTTCCGAAGCATCCGATGATGCCTGCGCATGCAAGACCCGCTTCGCCTCAGCCCTACAAATATCGTCAGTAAAGAGAATATAATATAATATACACCTCGCTACAGTAGTAGCTAGAACTTTACTGCGAAGCTATACATACTCGGAAATATCCTCAAACTGCATGTCCATTCCTAAAGCCTGTCTGGCTGCCTCTGCAAGCTCCTCTCCCGCCCCGAGCATAGGCCCTAAATTGGTTAGCTGGGTATCAGGATGTCAAAGCCAAGGCCTTACCTGTGAGAACAATGAGTTGACCTCGGTGTTTATCATCGAATCCATGCTTGCCTTTACCTGCAAGAACATGGGCAACAACGAGAGCGACGTCCTTGGTTGGTCAGCTCGTATTGCCCTCATCATCCACAGGCACTGTGGTCCTCTAACTTACTCCGAGAGCAATAGGTGCAAACTTGTGATTTGGTCCAATTGGCAGGGGCAGAGTTCCTTCTTTGACCTGTGGACTGTAATTCAACAGGTTCTCCGCGTAGAAGCCGGCTCTGTTCGCGAAAGGTTAGTGGGTTCTTTAACGCATCGATGCGCGTGTGTTCAATAGATTCGCTTACCGGACAATGACTGGTGAAGTGCCAGTTGAGGTCCCGGCATCACCCTTTGCTTCCAGAACCAGCTGTTCCATGTCGATGAACTCGCGGAGACGTGGCTGCTTTCGCGGATCCGCCATATCTGCACCTGCGGAGCTGACTAGGCAGACGTTTGGCACTCCAACTTTCTTGCCGGCAGCAACTAGTTCCATAGTGATATCAAACTTGTCCTTGTGCGATGGTGGAATAATGCACAACGTGTCTGCGCCTGATTCCTTCAGCGTGGCTTCTACATCTTTTACCCTTCCGTGTTGGTGTAGGATGATAGTTACGCCTAGCTTCTGGAGTTCCTTGCACTTAGGGGACTCGGGGTGCAGAGTGAGCCCACAAACAGAGTCGACCTTGCTAGAGAACGTCGGGTCACTGAGGAGCAACTCAGCAATTAGGAAGCCTGTCTGCCCATCAACAGCTGAGATGCAGATGTTGCGCGACATCTTGCAGTTGCAAATGGATGTTTTGGGTAGTTTGTATAATGAAGGAAAGTCGTGCAACGAATGTTCTTGGGTGAGAGTGCTTTGGGGACATCTTCCATGTTAAGACGTATTTTGGAAGCTGAAGGTGGGAATGATGCCCATGAGGGAATACGCTGCAATGACGACACTACTATAGTTCCACTTACATCACGATCGTGAACAACAGTGAACATTCATTTCGCTTACGAAATGACGTTAAGTATGTTCCAGATGCAAGACAGTAAGACGGTAGCTACGGAGTATTCCGTCCGGAAATGGCGGCTCGCTTCCTTTCAGCTTTCAGGTATGGAAGTACGAAAGTACGAAAGTACGGTTACAATTGCTATTCGAAGAGCACGTGACCAGTGCAATCATGTGACTTGGTAGTCACATGTGGGTGCTCACGTGCTAGCTGGAACCTCCTCTTATTTTTGCAAGTAGTTGCAGGTCGTATGGGTGATGTTGCGTTTAATAATGTTTTTGTCAGGTAGCTCTTCAGTAGTATAAACTAGTGATTGTTCATAGCCGTTCTTCTCCTTTGGCAAGACCAGTATACACATCCCTTACGTTCTTGAGTGAGCCGAGGTCGCGAGGGAACCACTCAATATGTGCATGTTCTCCAACGTCCTGCTTAATTTTCGAGATGGCGTCGCTGCCTTGGTCTTCTTTGCGATTGATCATGATTACACGCGCATTCTGTTGGGCCATTGCTCGTGCAATCTCGAAACTGGCCTAATCTTAATATCTCGGCTCCTTATGGCAGTCTGTGACACTCTACTCGCCGACCCCAAAAGCTCCGCCTGTAATAACAGCAACTCGGCCACTAACATCGTGGATCTCCTCCTCAGGCCCCACGACGGAAAGAAGGATGGACTGCATCGTGAAGGATATCTCGCTATGGAAAGTATGGACTGCTGGAATATGCTGGCAAAACTCTGTGGTAAGGTGTTACGGCAAGTATTCGGATCAATGTTGTGGTCAATCCTGCCTGGGAAACATTGCGCATTTGGATTTGGCTTCTATCGGGTTGATTGACGGCAAATTGAAACGTCATTTGCTCCGACGTCAGTATGACACAAGTGGATTCGAGCATGTGGAAATCTGTCTTATTTCGTTATGGTGTACGTCAGGAACATATCGGGATGCAGTTGGCGAATGCATGTAATGACGTTATCACCTTTTTGCAAACATCTATATCGTTAGGTTATACTCAGCTGTCGATCGGATTCATTAAGTCTCTGATCTACGCTAATTAGTATTAGTATAAATACAATTATATAGTATAAAACAGGCCTCTATTTTGAGTCTACTAATGCTTATTATAATAATACTTAAGATTCGAAAGTAGCTAGGCTATAAAAGGTTTGTACGTATCGGCTTCGCCTACGCGAAGGCCGCTATACCTCTTCGGGTCAAGCGGCCGGGTCAGGTGACTCGGGGCAACATTGTGTTAGTATAGCAACATTAAGACTTGCTCAATTAAGTAATACTTCTCTTAATTCAAAAGCCCTGCCAGTGAACCCCACTACTAGCGTATAATATGCTAGAAATTATTTTTGAACTGTTTCGCCGAGGGGGAAGTAAACATCTTCTTTAGATCAAGAAACTGCATGATAAAACGTTACCTTATTTAATTTTCGCTTTAATTTAGTTTTTAAACTCTCTTGGTTTTGGTAGCCCATACTAGCCTCCACTATCTTTCCCAGTGTATAACGTTGAACAACTATCGCCCGATTTCAAACCAACCCCTCAGCCTTATACAAGAGCGAAAATACACATTCGAGCGTGCATATATCTCTTATTGATCTAACGTCCGAAAAACTGGCACATGCACCGATGGGTCCCAAAACAGATACAAAGATGGAAACTGTGGCTCAACAACTTTCGAGTACTGAAGAAGCTATATTCCTTTTGACCCATGTAACATAGGCGTAGCGCTGGCAAGTACAGTAATCATGTCAGAAAAACCTGCTTATTACAGCTTAGGTACTTCGTCCCATTTGCTGGAAGGGACTACCGAAGAAGTAAATATCAAGATGAAGGTGGAAAGTTATATTATTAGGAAATTTGTTCAATAATTCATATGGTCTTTTTCTCCCAGCAGAAATTCCTCAAGCAATGATAATCCAGAGTGATCATTCTCGAGCAAAGCATACTCAAACTTGTCACTCGTCCAGCCACTAGTACCAGCCTTAAGACCTAGTTTTTCTCCCTTCTTTCGACAAGAAATTGAAGTTCTGATAACTGTGGTTGCTCCCCATTTTAAAATATTGGTTAGATTGAGATAGCAATTGATAAGGTTTAGACAATGTAGATGTCGGATGCCCTCGTTGATACGCTGCAAAAGATAGTTATACAACTCAAGCTTGAGTAGACAATCAAGTCAAACCGATGCTCGACATTGGGCTTTGGGGTCGAGGGTCAGTCAATCTCGATGCATTTGTGCAGCAGAATAGGAGGTTGGAACACAAACTTACTGAGCTTGGTGGACGAAAGGTCCTTTATTCACAGACGTACTATACGGAAGCGGAGTTCTGGTCGCTTTATGATTGGAAATGGTACGATGGGTTGAGAGATAGGTATTTCGCTTCGGGTTTGCTTACCGTGTACGATAAGGTGAAGGTTGATGTAGTCAAGCATAGGCAGGCTCGAGAGAGTTGGGCAAGGAGAATGATGGCGATGTGGCCGTTGCCGTGGATATGGGGTATTAGGAAAGCTATACAGAGTAAGGAGTACCTTCTTCATCGATAGGCTGCCTGGAGGTACAAAGGGACAGTTGAGTAGAAAAATACCCTTCGGATCAGGGATTTGCTAAGACGGCGGTCTTTATAGTTCACTTTAAAGCTAAATGCTAGAGTTTCATAGTGTTAGATCAAGTACTTTCTAGGGGTATAATTAGAAATCTAATTGGACGTTTTGTTATATACGATTCTAAAAAGAAATCCTACTATTACTAATATTTACGCTGCTTAATTTTTAAACCCGCAGGTACCTCTGGGCCTGTGCTACCCTAGTACTAGAGTTACTTTAAAAGTGAAAATATTAATGTTTGTGAAATTTACAAATAACCTTGATTACTTAAATGTATTTTATCTTATAAAATTTAAGCGAGAATTAATAGGCATACACGTCCTCACAGGTCCCCGTGGGTCTAAAGTTGAGCAGTGTACTAATGTTATACGTTTGAGACAATTATCTATAGCTAAGAGAAATTCGAATTCGGAAATTTGAGGTAGAATAGAAGAGAGGTTATTGTATTTGCTTGGTCATAAGGTCATAGTTTCTATATGCAATATTATGTATGTCGTTGAATTAAGTTTTGCGTGAGAACCCCCCAACCCCCCCCCGCCCCCTGCCTTTCAACCGCCTTAGTAGTAGTAGACATAGCAAAACTGTCTGCAATTTATCGAGATTCTAGGTTTGAAAAGGAAAAAAAACTATTGCTCCTCACTAAACATGCTCAGCTACCTCAGCCTCCTCAGCCAGCTCAGCCGGCTCACTTTTGTTGCTCCTCACACCCATATTCCATGCCGCCAGGACAGCAAATGCAGACAGACCAACACCCAAATACTTGTACCAGTCAGTCGCTACGCCTCATATTCAATAAGAAACAGAATAGACTCACAAATGTGTTCATAATCGAATGATTATACGCTCTCAAAACCCCAGGCAGCTCCTTACTAGAGACAGCATCTCTCACCCCCGAAGCGCCTACATCAAATATCAAAGTTGCATTGACACCCGGCGCATAGGTCTTCAGGCTTGAACGCAAAGAGGCACTGAAGTCTGTCTCCGCCAGAGCTAGAGCCAGAGCCCCCCCGAAGAATTGACAGAAAAGTACCATTGACGTGCCGACTGACATTTGCGATGGATCGAGGATATGTTGAACGGCATTGACGGGTCGTTGTAATGTCATTCCACGACCGGCGCCAGCAAGAACCTGATATCCTATCCAAACTCCAGTATGAGTAGACGGGGTGAAGGTGCTCATAAGTCCACCGCCAATTGTAGCGAGGGCGTTTCCTACCATTGTGAAAATTGCTGGCGATCCTGTTTTGCCTATATCACCAGATGTGAGTGAAACATTCTAAACAATCAGAAAGTTCTAGTACCCACCTATAACCCCCGTGATGATATTCGATGCTATAAATGGTCCAGCGGTAGCCATGAAATACGCTCCACTCAGAATGGGATTGACTCCCAGGATTGTCTGGAACCAGACAGGCAAGTAGTAAGAAAATACCTGCAATGAACCATATTGCGTTATTGACACAATACAGCTCGAATAAACCACCTTTTTGGCTAGGATCGCCAATGGTACCATAGCAGTGTCTCCCCGCCTTTTCTCCCAGACCAAAAAAGCTGCTAAGCAGGCCACAAACCCGACAAAGAGCCCGATGATTTGGGAGGAGCTCCATGCATATGTTGAGCCGCCCCATTGCAAGGCGAGTAAGATCATAACGCAAGCGGGCGCGAAAAATAGAAATCCAACTATGTCTAGGCGATTGATGGATTCATATAGCGTAGGATTTGTGTCTGATGGCTCTCTTCGTTCTGGAATTCGGATGAGAGCGATTATGATCAAAGTGATAGCACCCAAAGGCAGATTGATATAGAAGCCTAACATGGGGTGAATTGTGTCAGCCTTCAAACGACTTAGACGGGCTACTGGAGAAGTATTGACTTACACCATCTCCAGGATGCCTTTTCCGTTAACAACCCGCCGATAATTGGCGACACAACATTTCCAACCATCGCGAATATGTAGACAAGGGCAATTGTTTCTTTTGTAGTGAGTACAATAATTTCATAGTTTGTATTTCAAGGAAATGTTGACTCACGTCCGCGTTTTTCCTTCGGCATTGAAAGTGCAACTATTGTCAAGCCTCCAGTGAAGAGTCCAGATCCACCAATTCCAGCTACGGCTCGACCGAGGATGAGAGCTGTGGAAGATGGTGCCACGCCACAGACGAGGGAACCAATTTCAAAAATGACTATGAATACAAAAAAGGTGATCTGCGACATTTTTCAGTTCAGCTCCTAGTTCAGTACGTGCAGAATTCAAGAAACGTCAGTTCGGGCAAACTACCTTTGCATGATAAAACTGGTAGATCTTTCCAATCACAGGAGTACAGGCGCATCTAATTTTTGAATCTAGTTAGTCGGGAAAAGATCTGGGAAAGCGTTGATGGCAGACTGAGGTCTTTGCCTGCTTACAGAGTAATAAGATAGGCGCTGCCGTACCAGCCAATATCTTGGATGGTATGAAAGTGAGTGGTGATCACCGGGACGGCCTAGACATGAAATCCTTTAGTATATGGTTGCAAACCCCCAGACTCTTGACTCAAAATCTAGAGCGAGCCTAGTAAACTCACAGTCACGATGATGCTGATATCCAAGGTATACACAAATCCAGCAAGAGAGACTGCAAAAACAAGCATGAAAGACTGGAGGCCGTTCAGAACGTCTAGATCGACTTCTCCCGTGGGATTGTGGCTAGAACTGCTGCTCGAACCGGGTTCTGGACCTTTCTCTTCCTGGCTGAGCTGGTCAACATTGCGAGATCCTTCATCTTTGGCATTCAAAGTTGCCATTATTCAAAGCTCTGATTGATAGCCAACGAAGATGTCAATGTTTGAAAAGATTACTAGAAATCGCAACTCGTGCCCACACATTATTAGCAATATAGCCATCATATATGCATTTTTCTCGATGAGAGTGAGGTCTTGTAGGCCCTTGCCTTGAATTCCGACGGAGTGTTAGAGCCTGGATTTACTCCGACGGAGTAGTGGAAATATGGCTCTTGTTTGATCTGCGAGCCCTACCCGCCTCGTCTATTAACAAATCCACCACAAATTTCGTTCAGCTCCCGACAGTCTCGCATATAAAACATGCATTGGTGCCTAATTTTATTTTTTAAATGGTTGAAGTCATGTTCGCCAAAAATGGACGAAGATATGCTTAATCCAGCAATGACTATTAATTGAAAGTAGTGTCATCTGTCAAGGTCTGCCAAAAGTTGTCGTCTAGGAGAGGGAATTGATTCAAGTCAAACATCCCCTGCGTAATGAGAGGTAGAGAATCGAGCGGTGGGTTCTCACTCGCTTGCAGACGCTCAAAACGAACCCCCATTTGTCGAATCTTCCGACTGACGATGAGCCATGGTTTGTTGTCACGCATTCGGTCATGTTGCGTACTTATAAATTCAAGCCTGGTGGCCAGCCGGTCCACCATAGTGGAGAGATTAAGGCTGGCCGGGAGGTTGTTCCCGTTCCAGTCTTCGGCATTGAACAGTGATAACCTAGACATTGTCGTCATGACAAAGTATATCTGACCCATGAATGTAAGGAAGAAAATAAGATGCGGTTTCGAATTGGCAGAAAAGTAGATATCTAAGAATGATTCAGTAGCAGTGGCGCACTTCAGTAAAACATCTGCTCTCTGAAGCTCAGGGATTTGGGCGAGTTTAGATGACGGCATAGAGAAGCAGACCTCGTACAGATATAGCTCGACAGTGTGGTAATGTAAAAGCATCATGGCTGTGAATAAAGTGAAGGTTAGCTGGGATTTCGGTGAATGGGGTAAGGACATTAAGGGATATTACGATCTTCTCTGAGAGCCTCAGGCAACGAAGCTTTAAACCTCTCCAGCGCAGACATCAATAGTTTGAAATGTACTCGGGTGGCTGAATTCCACGTCCGTGGTTGGGACTGGAAGCCTCGAATGCCGCTGAGTCTGATGTCTTCGGATATCCGCTGCAACTCCGAGAGATAAGCGAGATAGATATCATCCTTGTTCTCAGGAGAATTCAGAATCTCATCATGGCATTGCTGCATATAGGCTGTCCACTGTAATGGGTTGATTCGGCTGAAGTTCGATGATGCCTGCAAGAAATTGTCAGAGCTCATAAATTCTAATGTACTTCAAAGACAAAAAGAAACTGAGCTACGCACGCATGAAAAGAGATAGAAGCACCCGAGAACGGTCCTTCTTTCCTCTTTGGTAGGTTCTGTTCGCCGTACCCATGCCATCGAACAATGGTGGCATGTAAGAATACCCTTCATCTCTAGCTGGAATTTCTCATGGTCCTCAACATCTGCCATTGGCAAGTATAGATGTAGGTCCACCACAAGTGAAAAAGCCAATCCAAGTAGAGTATTCACCTGTGACCTGCCATGAAACAAAGCGTTGTACCTATCATCGAGAAGTGGTAAGTAGTAGTTTCAAGCGGCGGGGTAAAAGTACTACCGACCATGAGATATATACCAGAAGCCCCTGCAGCAAGTCTAGACTCTTTTGGCCTTGCAAAATGAGATATTCAGTAACGTCTTTGATAAACTGTTGCCCTAAGGCGATCTGATGCACGGAATCGTGATAAGAGGCGACAGTGAGAACAGCTCGATAGAGAAATGGCTTGTCGGTTGAGAGAGTTTGCGCATTCACTTCCGAAGGAATCAAGACGAATGGAGTGGATCGGGCTAAGTTTTCCCGAAATATATCAAGCAATTCATCTGGAAGCATTTCCTCTGCGGGTCGATCAAATGCCGACGAGGTGCCATTCGCATTGGCTATGGGCACAGCTTGAGCCTGAATGCTAGCTATTGGATCCAGATTATCTGCCCTGGCATCTCCTGGTGTCGACGAAGCCAGCAACTGATCTTGCAGCGAGAATGAAGCATTCGATGGTGTTCCCATAGACTCAGGGGTAACGACGGAGCTTGGTATGCTTCCTGTCATGGGCGGGGGCTGGTTTCCGAGCAGTGATACTAGACAATTTACTTTTTCTTCCAATTCCGCAATTCGCCCTGCTTGTGCTTGTCGTCTTCATTCCATCAGCTCAGATCACGTGCATGCATATATCAAAGACTTGAGCTCACGCTTTTCTCCCGGGCTTCTGCCTTCTTACAACGGGAGCTTGCATTACGCAGTCTCTATTCAATCGATTGCACCTAGGGATGGATTAAAAGTGGCTCTGGAGGATGGGTCACGGTACATGGAAACATACCTCTCGCATTTTCCATCGTGGTGACCATAGCACTTAGCCTTTGCCTTGACGCAATTCTGGCAGGCCTGTGCACGAGGGTTGATGTAATCTGCCATGTTGGCCGTGTTGAGTGCATTATCTCGAAGACTCTGATGAGTTGGGGAATGTGAGAGGTTATAAGTTGTCCGACGGAGTTGGGAATGACTCCGTTCCCGACGGAGGCGACGGAGACGCTAGGCGAAGGAGCGAAACCTTATGGGGAAGTCTATGTTCCATATTATTGTATACGATAATATTTTGGATTACCTTTTTACGATTAGACCATCTATAGGAAGTAGAAATATTCCTTTCTGCTTCTAGTTCGGTCTCAATCTGTGCTTTGGAATGCTGGATCGAATGCTGATGTGGTGTTTATCCAGAGATTCCAGTTAGGAGGGTTAATGGACTTGACAAGCCGGACCGTGGCCTTGTTGGTCTACCTCCAAAACCTTGCATTTACCTATCTATTTTATTTCACCCCTGTACGACTCTCAGAAATGCAGGGCCTGATTGTCGAGGCAAAGATCATACCTCTTCCGTCCGTGATACATATATCGGATCCCTCTCTCCTGCATCTCCCACCTTCAGTGCATTTGCCGCAAAAATGCCTTCCGTTAGAGATGTGCTATACTATCTCTTTCACGTACAAGAGCTGCGTGCCATCATTCAGTGGAAGACACTACACCATCCAGTCTACCAGCGGAATAAGAGCAAGGAATCGCCGGATCTGAAAGAATGCTATCGCTTCCTACACTTGAGCTCACGCTCGTTTGTGGCTGTCGTTCAAGAGGTCCACCCCGAGCTTCTTGTGCCAATATGCGTCTTCTACCTCATTCTCCGCGGAATCGATACCATCGAAGACGACATGACCATCAGCATTGAGGAAAAGGAGCCCTTGTTACGCGAGTTCTACACCCACGTCCACGACGAGAACTGGACCTACAATGGAAACGGTCCTGAAGAGAAGGACAGGGAGGTGCTCGTCAAGTTTGACTGCATAACTAGAGAGTTCAACCAAATCAAGGATGAATACAAGGCCATCATCAAGGGCATCGCCAAGGGAATGGGCAATGGCATGGCGGACTACGCAAAGAATGCAGATGACAATGTCAACGGTGTTGCAACTATCAAGGATTATGAGCTATACTGTCATTACGTTGCAGGACTCGTTGGCGAGGGGTTGACGCAACTGTTTGTCGAGGCTAAGCTTGCGAGCCCGGTGCTTCTGCAGAGGCCTGAACTTTCAGAGGCGATGGGCCAGTTTCTACAACAGACAAACATCATCCGTGATGTCAGGGAAGATCATGAGGATAAGCGATACTTCTGGCCCAAGGAGGTGTGGTCTAAATACGTAGACAAGTTTGGCGACCTCTTTCTGCCTCAAAACCGGGAAAAGGCATTACAATGCAGCAGCGAGATGGTACTTATGGCGCTGAACAGAGCAAACGAATGTCTGACTTACATAGCAGGCATCGAGGACCAGGGAACCTTTAACTTTGTCACTATACCTCAGTCCATGGCCATTGCTACTCTCGAGCTCTGTTTCCAGAACCCAGCAATCTTCGACCGAAACATCAAGATTACGAAAGGCTCAGCATGCCAGATCTTGATCGAATCAACGCAGAACTTGCAAGTTGTCAGCAAAGTGTTTAGGCGATATGCAAGAAAGATTCAGAGAAAGAACAACCCTAGCGACCCTCATTTTCTCGAGATTAATACTGCCTGCAGCAATATCGAACGTTACATTGAGAGCATTATCCCGAAGAGTAGGACGGATGAGGCAAAGGCGAAGAAGCGTGTGATGCACTTGGCGCTAGCGATCTTTGCAACACTTGGTTTTATCACCATTATCATGGTAAGAAGTTCTCTGTATGTCTCAAAGCGTAAAGCTGAAAGTACAATAGATTGGCTCGGCCTGGTTCTTCGGTATCCGCTTCGATCTCGCCTTCATAGATTTGGAGCGGGGTAACAATTTCCTACCTAGATCCTCTAGTGCAGTCGAAGGTGTGGTGGGAATTTACGAAGGCCATGGAGAACTGTGAACAGCATTGAATCATGTATGTTTCCCTACATTAGGCGTATCGGATCTGCAGCCTCTGCCTTTCCCGCACGGTACAGGAGAGGCCGATGTAAGGTTCAAGCTCTAGCATCGGTACTGATTTGTACCCTTTTCTCTATTTCAATACGAGCCATTATATATTTGTATCCAGATAAGCCAAGGATGCGCAAAGGAAGCAACAAAAGTGACCAATATCCGTGTCAAGATGCACCCTTCCGTAATTTAGCCATGCCTATCTCAACTTAGCGTCCATTTCAAACTTTATTCCAACATCAACTATTTCCTCTGTCACATAAAATAGTTATCAGTGGCCTGCAACAGCAGTAAATGCAAAGCTATAGTATTGTAAAGCTAAACGGTTATAGGTCCCCCAATATCATTGCAACGTCCCTCCCGCTTTCCTATCTCGCCCACCCCTAGGATATTTTCTCTCATTCGACGCTGCAGGAATCAAACACAGTAGGAATCGCCGCTCATTACAAAGCCATGGCTGGGATACCATTCAAAACGGAGGCCGGCTCAGGACAACAATATGTTTCCGCGAACTCGATACCTCCAGTCCAGCGTCCTGGCCGTAGACTACAAACTACTATAATTCTCCCAAAAGATTCTTACCAGTATTAAATTAATCGCATGTATTTTGCTAACATCTGTATGTATGCGACGAAACAAACTGACGCCTCCACCACTTGAGTAGTATGTCTCACTTGTTCTCCTAAACTTCCTTTCCCAAATTCCTAATCAAGCAACGATACAGAATAAATCAATTATGCTTCTCCATTTGTTTTCCTTTTCACCTTATTAATTATATACTCAGCCCATTACTTTGGGCACCGGATAAATTCAGGGTCCGGATACACTCAGCCGAATTCCGCCCCATCCCCACCATCAGGGTACGAATAGGAGCTCTCTTATTTACAACTTACAACACCGGTGCTTAACACCATATTTTGAAGCTCAATTGTTTTTGACAGACAACACCATGCATAACTGTAGACCCCAAGTTCTCGCTGCATGCTGTAGGGTTCTCCTGAAGGAGCACGGAGTTGGTGCTCAATCTCTAGTGAGAAGATATATGACTGTTTCTGCAGCACCTGCGGGGTCAACGACATCTTCTGCCTTGCAGAATGCTGTTGATGCAAAGGCGCCCAGGAACAATTGGACGAAAGCGGAGATCCAAGAGATTTATGAGACTCCGCTGATGAAGTTGGCTTTTGCAGCTGTAAGTCTTGTGAATTGATGTGTTAGTATATGCTAACGGGGAACAGGGCACACTTCATAGAAAATTCCACAACCCCGCCTCGATTCAGATGTGTACCCTGATGAACATCAAGACGGGAGGATGTAGCGAGGATTGTTCATATGTGAGTTTTGTCAACTTAGAATTACGCCAGGATGCATTATGCTTAGAAAAGCTTAGCTAACATCATGTTAGTGCGCACAGTCATCTCGATACCAGACCGGCCTTACAGCAACGAAAATGGTAACAGTCGACTCAGTCCTATCCGCCGCACGAATTGCAAAAGATAATGGCAGTACAAGATTCTGCATGGGTGCAGCATGGAGAGATATGCGCGGACGGAAGACAGGTCTGAAGAATATTAAAGAGATGGTTAATGGGGTACGAGGAATGGGCATGGAAGTATGCGTCACACTGGGAATGATTGATCTTGAACAAGCCAAGGAATTGAAGGAAGCTGGACTCACGGCATATAACCATAACGTTGATACTTCAAGGGAGCATTATCCTTCTGTCATTTCAACGAGGACTTATGATGAACGACTTCAGACGATTGCAAATGTAAGAGATGCAGGCTTGAATGTGTGTTCGGGAGGGATCCTAGGGCTGGGAGAGAAACCAAGTGATCATGTAGGGTTGATCTACACTGTCTCAACCCTACCTGCACACCCTGAAAGCTTCCCTGTCAACACTCTTGTCCCAATCAAAGGCACACCAATGGAAGATAACGAAGCTTCTCCTTTTGACGCAACACTCAGAACGATCGCAACGGCAAGACTTGTTATGCCAAGAACAATCATTCGCATAGCAGCAGGCCGCACTACACTTTCAGAAGAACAACAAATTCTTTGTTTCATGGCTGGCGCAAATGCAGTGTTTACCGGTGAAAAAATGCTTACAACTGCGTGTAACGGATGGGATGAAGATAAGGTGATGTTCGAGAAGTGGGGCTTGAGGCCTATGGAAAGTTTCGAAGTTGAAGCACTAAAAGGGTTGGTTTCTTCGTCTCCTCCATTAGAGAGTGAAGAGAAGAAGGAAGTACCTGCTTTTATATAGCTTACAACATAAATACTCGCCTATTACTCTTCGTTTAGTGAACTGTGCTCTAAAATGTCAGGAAGGTAAAGCTATTCCTATTTTTGTTTATTTAGGCTATCTACAGTAAGTATGCCTAAACTTAAACCATGAAAAATAGCAATGCGATCAACTCAATCACACGACCTCGCGTGGTCATCCTTGTCTATAATTGTGCACAAGTGTAGCGGATAATTTGGAGTAAAATAACAGTCTTATCGAAGATTTAAATCAAGTATTGGCTCGAAGAAATGGATTACCCAATTCTAGGTCTAACGCCTATTTGCATCTTCTCATCAATTATCTTAAGCTTCTATAGGATGTTGCCTAGCCTAGGTAAAAGTTAAACTTCGTTAGAACTAACACTGTATTGTTTGAGTTTAATCTTTAGCTTTTTGACATAGAAATGAAGAGGAGCATACAAGTTCTGCGTTCTTTTCCGCTGGGAACATTATTAACTTCCATCTTGGCTCATTCTTTTTGGGCTTTACGTCTCTAACAGCTCCTTGGTCCCACCCGACGAACATAGGACGAGACCTTTCTATCATTTCTGCAGATAGCCTTTCGCTCTCTTCCTTGGACATTAACGGGAAGTCAAAATCCTGGTAATGTATATCAGAAGGTATAAAGGAATCGTTGGGTTTGAAGATAGGTTCGTATTCTCGCTGAAGAACCTTGTGCCAATTGAGATCGTTGAAGAATGGATGAGCTTTGATTTCAGCAACACCTTTCGCACCTAATCGTTGCTCTGGGTTGCGATTAAAAAGCTTAATTGAGATATCCTGGGCTAGTGGAGGAACGACAGTTGGATCGGAAAAGTAGAAGGACTCGATCTTGCTATCCATTCCATTGATGGTATCGTCATACCACGAGGGTGCGAGCCCTGTTAACATTTCTGCAAGGAGAATGCCCAACGTCCACCAATCCACTACTTCAGTGTAAGGTCGACCGAGGATAATTTCTGGAGCTAGGTAGGGGCTTGCACAGGATACTTCTAACATGTAGAATCCGAAGCCCCATATAGAAATATGCCCCGAATAGTCCAGAAGAATATTCTGTGGCTTCAGATCACCACAAATTATGTTAGATTCATGTAGAGACTCCAAAGCGCAAAGAATCTCCGCAGTATAAAGTCTGATCCTGTCTACATCAAAGCACTATCCTTCATAAAGGAGTCTGATTAGCTCTCCACCCTGAACGAATGGTGAAACCAAATATAAGCTCTCTGGTCGGAAAGCGCTCCCATTAGAGAGGAAAACGAATTTTACAGGTACGAGGAAAGGGCTTCTAATTTGGGAGAGAATTGATCGCTTTGCGATTTCGAATGCATCTGCAACTTTGTTTTGGGAAACAATGTTGGCTTTCTGAATCTTTTTCGAAGCGTAAAGTTGCCGACTGTCTTTTTTTAAAACTTGATAGAGCTTTCCAGAAGCTGTTCTTCCTAAGACCCTTAACAAATCGAAATCCTCCGGCTGCAAAAGCGTTGTTTTGGTCTTAGAAAAACCAACGCTTATACGGATCTTCCCAGTGCCGTATTTAATATCCAACCATTGCTCAAGCAAAATCCTGTCTTGTTGCTTGAGCTCTGCAAAGGGAAACTCCGCTATATTAGAGTCCTTGACACCATTGTAGTCTTCTTCGAACCTAGGGCTAAATCGTGCCACGCCAAGGCATATATCTTGGTTCCTCCGAGTGCCCGCCGGAGAGAGTGGATTTCTTAGATAAAGATGCACTGATAAATTTGCCAAGTGCGTCACATCAAATTTATACCAACAGGAAGCCCAAAAGGGATTCTCTACCGTCCCCCAAGAGGCATCAGCAAGCAACTGCGACTGATCGTAATCCAAAAGGGCATAGACCCCACTTGGATTACTTTTGCATGTACGCGCAACAGGCAAGTTGCTGTTAGCCTCAGATTTATGTGAACCCGAATTGTCGAGGTAAACGCCCGTAGTGGAGGAGCCGGTATTAGGCCCAGGTTCAGTGTCCTGTTGGTGGCTGCGCCTGTTGAGCAATTGCTTATAGTGCTCCGGGAGGGAGATGTCTACACCTTCGTGCAGGTTGACAGTCAAAATACCGGACTGAGGCTGGATCTGCCGTTGATCAGTATCGTCGTCTGCAAGAGTAGGCCTGGTTCCTACTGTGGCCTTTTCGTCTTTCGGAGCATTAGGGGTTTCCGGGATCGGTGAGGATTCCGAGAGGGTTACAGTGTCCAAAGGGCTGGGGCCTGGTTTTGGTCAGCTCACTATAACGAGATGGCCGTAGACGGAGAAATTGGATTATATTCACAATGGTTTGGTGGTGAAGACATGTTGATGTTGATGGGGATACCATGGAGGAAACCAGGTTATCCATGGCAGAACGAAATGATAGAAATTAGCACTCACGTGCACCTTGTAAATTTGCAAATCATATAGTTTTAATTGCTTCTTATTTAGCAATTGGTAGTCAATTAATTTATTGAGCGGCTTTTGTATCTAAGTACTGTATTGTTAAGTCTAGCAACCCGCAACTGCCGGGAGTGGACCCGCTTATCTAACCGCTGAGGCGTAACAATCCCGTCCGGCAGCAAATTCGCGGTCCGGTCCGGCTAGTCTAGTAGGAACAACAAGGATAGAAATACACAGCACCGCATCGATTAAAAGAATGACGACGTGAACTAGTGTTTCGGCATTTGTCTAGATACAGAAGGTGACTACCGGCGGATAAGCGGCTAAGAAAGTAATATAAGTAGTAACGTAATTCAAGAGCCAAAGCCATACGGGGCAAGCCCGGCAGTTGCGCGCTTGTAAATACGAACACTTGTAATATACTTCGTAATGTGCTATGGAGGTATACCCTTAACTGGTAAAGAGGTGCATAAAAATGTTTAAAATACAGTCATCCTCCTTCTTATATGGGACTTATTGATGTAGAGCAGCTTGAATACGAGGTCACTTGTTTAAATACGAGGTTGCTAGTTTGAATACTACGTCGCTTGCTTGAATCTGACTCCCCCATACCACTTACACATCAAGCCCTAATAACGATATAAATGTCAACAGCTTAGTCTCATAGACCTTCTCTTGTCAGTCTAAGTATAAAAGACGAATGCCATCCCGAGAACAGGAGCGTATACTTCATATCCAACCTTCGGTTTCTCAAATACATTCCTCTAAAAACTTCGGCTTGGCTTTATAATCCAATTTTTTAGCCATGTTCTGTAGACGCATTATCAGCGCTTTAGCTCTGGCAACTTTTGCCTCAGCATCCTCTTCTATCACGACGGCAGACGGGCTCGTCTTTAGTGTCATCCTTGCCGATCAAACGTCAGCTGGGGATCTCTCAGTACGCCTAAACGAGTACAATCCCGCAATCGGACTTCCCCCCTTCTTCGACTTCTATGTCGGAGTGGACTCCGTCTCGCCACAGCTAGTGGGCGACTTCGTCTCTGGGGCCATCTACAGTCAGGGTATCGGCCCAAATAATGAACCCTACAACGATACATACACCCTCTACGTTAACGTGGAAGAGGAACTCGACACCACAACAACTTATACGACTGGCTTTGGCAATATCACTGCGGATGCCACATTTCTTGATGACGGCTGGGAGCTGACTCCTGTTGGCGACGACGGCACCTACGAACTGGTCCATTCTCAGCCAGACGGCATCCTCAGCGGCTGGAGGTTGTGCGTGGCCACCTTCGACGTCGAGTACGGCCCGTGGTCGAATCTTCAGTACGTCACGTATACTGGCACGCCCGAACAAACCCAAGACGAATGTCAGGATGTTACCGTTCAGACCACTATCGCAGCATGATGCGGCTGTGGGACCTTAATGCTGATGATGGATGAGCTGGAATTTCGAATTTTCATGGCACATTGGAGATTCTTGGATCTTGCTTGACTTTTAATAATGCACTTCTAGTGCGTCCGATATAAGGTTTTAGCGAAGGATGTTTGGAAGGCAGAGTGTTGAGGACGAGGAAGAGTGGAGATGCAAATTAATTAGTGAAGCGCAAGGGTGTCGCTACCTATATAGCGATTCCTCGAGCAAGCATCACATATAATATACTGCCATGACTTATGAACAAATTAGCTTACTGGCCTCTATTGATCCTTAAATGTGTAGCTGCTTATACGTTGAAGTCCAACTGATCCTATCGAAGGCATTAGTTGTACGTTAGCCGAGGACTAGTGACAACTCTCGCGTCACCTCGCCTCTTTAACCTACCAGGCTAGTGCTGATTAGGGGCCTCCGAGCCAACATTGTCTTCTTCACCGAGCTCACGTCGTGATTTTCCTGTTTTACTTTCTTTTCCAGATATCCTTTTCTTTTCCTTCATAGACATTATATAACAGTTCATCTAAAGTGCCCTCATTCCTCCATCTCTACCAACAATGATAACCTCTCTAGGAATATCCTCGGCCGACGCTCCGCTCCTTATCCAAGCTATCGTTTCAGGAGATGTGGAAGCCCTCAAAGAACTCATCACCTCTGGGGTTCCACTCGTTTTCTTCTACGAAGGGAAGACGCCCCTCCGAATCGCCGTTCTAAATGAAAATTTACAAATGGTACAGCTACGCTGCTCAACGGGTACCCACTGGTACCCGTTGAGGTATATAGACCCGTCCCGTGGGGCCTACGGGTACCCGTAGGTTTTACTTAAGATTATAAACCTGTTTTATAAGTTCCTACGGGTTTTTACAAATCTACTTTAAAGAGCTATATATATATATGTTTTTTTATGTTTTTATACGGTAGATGTGGTGAAGAAATAGCCAAGTGACATGGAAGTGATAATCCTCTCGTTGTACAGTGAACCCTGGCCGAAAACTTCAGAAACTTGATCATCTCTCATTTTCTATCTAGATATAACCATGAGCCAAACTGTTATGAGCCAAACTATTATGGGCCAAACTATTAAACGATTTCCTACTCGTAGTGACTTATACAAACTGTTGCTGCTGTCATATTCAAATCCGTGCAATTACCTCACATTACCACATTAATCCCATCATATTCCTTCATGACCTCACCCATTCTTCACTTTCTCACACACGATCTCCATTCAAAATCAACTGTGCATAAAATCTCACTCCCTCAACATGCTCCACCATCCCCATCCTCTCATCCACCGTATGCGCATTCCACCTGCCTCCCTCTCTCACTGGAGCGAAGCGATAAATATTCTTACTCAAGCCCCAGTAAAATTTCGTGTCGGTATTTCCCGTCATGGTGCTAGGCGCTACAATCACATCCTCGCCCATAACTTGCTTAATCGTCCCGCTCAACACTTTATAAGCATCAGTATCGTAGGGGGAGACGGGAGCAGGGTTGAGAGGCTCGTCGAAATCAGAGAGGGTGATAGAACCCAGGGAGGCGGAGGAGCTGGTGTTAGATGATGTATTGTGGTTCCATGCATTGAGTGACATGGGGAATTTCGGAAGGATCTTCGAAGAGAGGAGGTTTTCCAAGTTTGACTGGATGTCGGAGCTATGACTTTCGACTGCGATGCGGTGGTTCACAACTGCATAAACTTTCTCCGGCAACGCATTAATTTTCACACCTCCAGAAATGAGATCAGTGGCTTGAGATGTTTGCATGAGGTACCGTTGCGCTTTGTCGTGGGTAGCGAAGTAGTTGGCAACTGTTTTGGCGGCTTTTTTGCTGGTGCGAGCCTTTTGGATGGTATTGCGGAGCCAAGGCTCCATTTCGGGGCTGTGTTCTGCTTCACATTGCAGTGTTGTGAAGTATGCTACATCTAGTCAGAAGGCTTCGGGGGTATTAGAGGGGAGCTCACGGTTGATGGGGGTCAGCTCAGGCTCAAATGGAGAGGCCTCGATAGCTGAGATGATCTGGGAGAGGATCCCAATACCGGTGTGATCTGGGGGAACGGAAGAATGGCCTCCTTCTGTTTCAACGGTCACAATGACATCGTAGTATCCTGAATAATATCAGCCCTGAAGTATCTCGATCTTTTTGTATGTCATTCTTACCTTTTTCACCTAACCCAGGTAAAGCAAAAGTAGCACCACCCATATCCTTAATACCCAGCCCACCCTCATCGATAATCAAATCAATCGAGTCTTTGCCCCACGTCTCTTCCAAATGCTTTGAAATGTACTGCGCCCCACGAAATCCACTAACTTCCTCATCAAATCCAAATCCCGCCAGTAGTGTTCTCTGTGGTGTAAATTCCTTTTCAAGCAACGTCTCCCATGCTTCCAGAATTCCAACCAAGACATTCTTGCAATCCGTCGCGCCACGTCCCCATATGAACCTCCCATCATAATGAGCCGAAAATGGAGGATATTTCCATCTCGATTCGGTGGCTTTTGGGACTGGAACGACATCCTGATGTGCCATAAACAAGTATGGTTTGAGGGAGTCGTTTTTCCCTTTCCATTCGAGTAAGATGCCATATGTATTTATTGGTGTAAAAACAAGTTTCTTATATCTGCACAAAAGAGAATTAGGATCATCTTAACAGCGATTGGGGAAATAAAGAAGCTTACACAAGCGGAAATGTCTTTTCTAGATACTTATGAAACTCTTTGAAAATATTCCAACGTTCGTCCTCCCCAACCTTTCCCATCCGATCAAAGCTTTCCGTCGGTATCTGTACCGCACCCTGCATCCTCTTCAAACTCTTTTCGAAGAACTCATCGCTCCCAATGGCTTCCTGAACGTCCCTCTCTAGCTCCCCTCTCTTGCCATCTGATTCCTTGAATACTGGGAACTGCGGGCAGGCGGGTCCCGTACTGTGCGAAGGCTGACTATCATCACTCCCCTTAGCATGAATAACTACTAAAGAGACGATAACAACTGTGGCAAGAAGGGCTGGGATAATCCATTGCCAGATTCGCCGTCTGTTCCAAGCTCTCCGTTGGGCTTGGCCAGGAGTGAGGGGGTCGGCTTCGCCCTGCGGCAGGAGGGTATAGTTTCGTTTGGTCCACTGCATATTTAGTTTTCAAGAATATCCAAAATGGTTTTTCGGAAGAGAGAAAACTCTGCAACAGAGATGTGAAGTCATAGTGATAGATGTCGTCAAGCCGGCTGCATGATGCTGCTTGTGGCTAGATCTGGAACCCCCACCCTGAGACTTATCTCCTCCCCCACTTTCAAAGTTAATCACACATACTCTCCGAGCTCCCTGCTTGGTATCAGATTTCAGATTTCCAGATGGCCTTTATATTTGTAGTGTCGAGTTGTTGGCAAATAGTTACTATCAAATATTTGCTGTTGATGTCTTAGAATAGATTCGATCTAGTTGTCGTCATGCTGACAAGTACCCAGTACCCCGCGTTTTCATCTATGGCCAATCACAGCCTAGGATCTATTCAGATCTACTAAGTAACTAATACGTGTTGTAAGTATACTTACTTTTCCTCTACCTCGCTCTTCAGCACACTATGAGATGTTAAGTTTATCCTCTTCTTAATCATTCTCTAATACACTCTTCTCTTCTTTCCTTTTAACTTCAAAGCTGAGCTTACAGGGTTTGGGTAAGACTACTTAGCTAGCTTGTCACATGATAGTATATTAACCTCAACGCGTCACAAATGCAGCCACTTTCAATCTTCATCATCCACCCACATCGAGATGCCTCCAAATCCTGGGCCGCGCCTGGCACCTTCAGAAGTTGATTGCAAGTGGTGGATGCGTGGCTATTGTGCCCGAGGAAATACCTGCTATTTCAAGCATGATGATGCTATGTTCGAGGCGCAAAAGGGACTAAGTCGTGTCAGGGCCCAAGAGACGCCGGAAGTCTCTACGACTGTGCCCCCAAGTGCCGCAGAAAAAGATGGCGGTATGTGTATATCCAGAGAGAATTGCGTCTCTAATCATGCGTTTAGTGTCGACGCCTACCTCCAACTCACCCCAGAGCTGTACCATCTGCTACGAAATACCTAGCACATACGGCCTCCTTGTGAACTGCGATCATGTCTTCTGCCTCGGTGCGTCATTCCTATTGCTTACCAACCGACCCCATCAGCTGGGCTGCTGACGGTGACAGAATGCATTCGCAGCTGGAGATCTACAGCCCCTACAAACCCCTTATCCCAGAACGAGTTGAAGAAGACGAGCAAGACCTGTCCCATGTGTCGAGAGCGCAGCTTCTTCATCATACCGAGCCCAGTCTGGCCAGAGGGGAGCACCATGAAGAAGGAAATCGTGGACGGATACCTGGGACGCCTGAAAACCATCCCGTGCCGATACTTCAAGGAGAGTGGTGACAATACAGCGCCTGATTACAAATTTAAATGTCCTTTTGGGAACAGTTGCCACTATTCGCATACACATCCCATCACGAAAGAGCCATACACATTCTCAAAGGAAGAACTAAAGCCGCAACGTAGAATACGTAGGAGGGGTGGGGGTCAGTTTATGGAGGATATGGCAATGATGGAGATACTATTCGGCGATCTGGCAGTAGGATACCACAGCGGCGATGACTGGGCTGACACAGCCGAAGAAGAGGATGACGATTTTGGAGTCGACCAGTTTGTGTTTCAGGCAGGGGCTTTCTTAGGACATCCAGGTCAAGAATTTGATCTTTCTGGAATTTCGGACGATGACGACGTTGGATATGGCCTTGAATGGGACTAGCGCAGAAGGTACAATCTCTTATATATTTATTAGCATAGTGGGTGGGGGGCGTTTTTGGAATTCCTGCGCAGTTAGATCATTTGGCCTACAATTTGGCAGGAGTTTTCGAATCGCTCGAGCAATAATGTTGGCGAGCTTGAGAGTTCTTTGGACTTGCGAGAAATTAACTATTTTCATCCGCAGACCTCTCGCTTTTCTTATGGTGAAGCACTATCTCGCATTCTGTCATAGAAGACGGCACTTCAAGCAGAGTTGCGCTTTCAGGATGATGCTTTAGCCTTAGCAAGTCCTCGATCAAGAGTTTTTTTAAAGATATAATTGCTTGGAAATATATGGGCAAATTATTGGAAATAGAGCTACTTTTTAATCTAAAATAGCTCTACATATGCAATAACTTCGGGCGAGTACCTACCCTAAAAAGAAGAGCCTTTGTGAAGAAAGTTGAAAAACATAATTTAATGATATTACTAAGATCTATTTCTACCAAGTATACCAGTTGCCTACACCTCTATTTCTTCTCCCTTCTCCTTCACCATGTACTGGAACATCTCTCGAATGACCCGCGCCGACTTCTTGGGGTACCTCTTCTTCTCCTTGGTCTCGAAATCGATAAAGGTAACCCCGAATCGATCAGAGTATCCAGCCGCCCATTCTATAAAATCGTTAGTTTACTGACAATACCCAAAGGCTCTCGCATCAAGTACATACCCCAGTTATCTGTAAAAGTCCAAGCGAAATAGCTCCTAACATCAACCCCGTCCTCCTTAACCGCTTTTCCAATCTCACTGATATACCCCTCAAAGAACTCGCACCTGAACTCATCATCCAACTCACCCTTCGGCTTCCAATCCGCCTCCCCCTTTGCCGTTGTCCCGTTCTCCGTGATATAAATCGGCACTCCATATCTCTTCCAAATCCAATTCAACAACAATCTGAACCCCCAAGGGCTCGTCCTCAGCCAATAAGTATCGCTTTCTGGCCCCCTCTCAACCCCCTCCTTGTTCCTGTCCAACTTTTCCACATTCCCCAGATGATCATTCAACTCAGGAGGCGTATCCTTATGCCTCACATAGAACGTCGTATAACTGTTCATCCCATAGAAATCCGAACTCCCCTTCACCAACGCCCTCTCCTCCTCCGTAAACTTAGGCAGCCGATCACCGAGCTGCTCCCGCATGCACGCCGGATAATCGCCCGACCCATAAACCGGATCCGCAAACCATCCAATCTCAAACTGCCTCGCCCTCTCCGCTGCCTCGACATCCTTCACGTCATGCTCATCCCACGGATGTGAGTAATTGCCATGGAGCGTGATGCCAATCTCGCCATGTTGCTTTGCTTTGAACTCATCCCGATACATCTTAACCACATGCCCATGCGAGACCAGTTCCGTATGTCCCACGATGAACGGCTCCGTGCTGCTATCCCCCTCCGCATTCTTCGTTCGATCGGAACTGCGACCTGGAGCATGAACACCGGCTGCGTAGCCTGCAAGCGTATAGACACCAGGCTCATTGTATGTAATCCAATGCTTCACCTTGGGGCCCAGTCTCTCAAAACAAACCCGAGCATATCTCACGAAATCGGGGATGTATCGCTTCATATTGAGCATACCCCCGTACCTATCTTCCAGGCTCTGGGGCGTATCCCAATGGAACAGGGTCACGAACGGGGTGATTCCATTCTTCAACAACTCATCGACCAAGTTCTCATAATACTTCAACCCCGCTTCGTTGACGGGATCGTTCGCTCCTCCGAGAGGAATGATGCGAGACCAGGAGAGGGAGAAGCGGTAGCCGGTTACACCGTAGGATTTCAGGAGCGCGACGTCGGAGGCGGTCTGGTAGTATGAGAGCACGGCGTCGTCGGGGGTGGAGTTGTCGAGGACTTTGCCTGGGGTGTGGGCGAGAGTGTCCCAGATGGAAAGGCCTTTTCCATCGGCGTTCCAGCCACCTTCGACTTGGGTGGCAGCTGTTGCATAACTATGTCCAGCGCATTAGACTGGTTTCTCTCTCTCTGCTAAGTATCGATGAAGGTCCAATTCCCCTTGGAGGAGGTCTTGGGATTGCTCGTTGGGTGAAAGGGCGGAAGACAAGAAATTACTTACCCCCAGAAGAAGTCACTTCTCAACACCCCCTTCAAATCTTTGATCTTTTGAGTATCCATAACTTCAACCTTTTTCTATCCGAATTCAAAATATCAGGTATATCCTCCGATCACACTGTTCTTTCCCTCGCACAACTTTCAAATTTATCCCTCAGCTTGATCAGTTTAAAAGCTTTCAAGCCACCCCCCAAAAGATCTTCGATTGAAAAATGAATGAGCTTACTCCAGCTCTAGCTTCATCTCGAACTCAAACTCTGCACCCCCTCGTGCTATCGTCTCTCACCCAACTCCCAACCCCGCCCTACTTATCTTTCGGAAGGCTTCCCTTCTTTCCACGGCCTTACCCTGGGTAAACATCCCAGCCGCCAGTCACACAAGAGAAGAGCTTCTCTTTGGAGGATGAATTATGTGCCTGGGGTCTGTCTAGCTTCCCCCGCATCAGAAACAATAGCAACATCGCGACCCCCACCGGGTCGATATGTTAGCTTGTCGGATGGCGCTGACTGCTTGGGAAGGCGGTCAACGGGAGCTTTGATAAATATACACTCCCGCGGTAAAGTCAAAGCGCAGCTATACCGAGATTCTAGTACTGTAGCACATGGGAACCTTACCATGTAATATATAATATATTTCTTATTATAATCAACGTAGGAGCTAGTTGCAAAGTTGGTCTTAGAATGTTAAGGAAATCCCTCTATGTTTAATGGCGTTGATATGACTTTAGGGGGTCTCTCTATTACTACTAGAGGGGTTGAGCCAATTTCAAGATGTGAATAATATTTAAGTAGAAGATAACTTAAGACAGGTTCAAAACCTTGAGTATAAAGTAGAAACTTTCAACAGGAATCTAAATAACTATATCCTCTAAATCCCCGCTCTAGTAGTTGTTCACTGACTATTGATTGTTATGGCTGAAGACATTGAAGCTCACCGGACGAACCTCGGCTACGTCGACGTCGAAATTCATTCTGCCACCCCTCTTCCCAATGAGGATATATAAACGACCCCCTCGCCTCCGGCGGGGGTCGATGTTGTCCATTCCTGCTCCACAGCTCCAGAATCCTAATAAATGGGGTTCGAAGGGAGAGGGGAAAAACCGGGGCTGGCGTGTGGGGTCCTCTACTGGGATCGGTTTACCGTACCGGGATTCGACTCTACTTGTATTGTGACTTCGGGGTTTGGGAGGGGTGATCCAGATGTGATTTAGGGGTGAAACTTTTTCTGGAGCTAGAATGATGGTCTGTTGGCCATCTTTCTCATAAATCTTTTTAATCCTTATGCGTGGTGGCCCTTCACAAATCCTCAAGTGATAGATTCTAGTTTCGTTGTAGTTTTCTACATGATATAAAAATAGAAAGAATGGTCAGTCAACAACCTACCTTGCCGCAAGAGCTTCAAAGAAGGCCGACTTACTTACTCACATTCCCAGGCACCTCTCCCTCAGTTTATCCTCTTCGGTACGTCTGCATCAAACCTTCTTTCAACCCTGCATGAACCTCCCTTTCCCAAGAGACACCCAGCCACTAACCAATAACAGGTGACAGCATAACCCAAGGCGCGAGCGACCAATCCCACGGCTTTGCCTTTGCATCTGAGCTCCAGAATGGTACCTGAACCCCCATCCCACAGCCAGAGTATCGGGATAAGGCTCTTTGCCTAAAGCCTATATGAGAGTGCAAGTTACTAACATTATTCTATCAGCCTACATGCGAAGACTAGACGTGATAAACCGTGGCTTCTCGTAAGTGTTTTGTAAAAAAAAGGATCAATATCAGAAGCCTCCGTTCCTGATCCCCTGCTCTACAGTGGTTATACATCCGACCATGGCGTCGTCGTCCTCCCCAAGTTCATGCCCACACCCGAACAAGCATCCGTAAAGTTCATGGTCAGCATCCTCCCCCATCCCCCCCCTACCTACTCACAAAACTCAACTCAACTCCATTAGACAATCTGGTTTGGTGCCAACGACTCCAACACCAACCCGGAGCAAAACCAACACGTCCCCTTACCACGCTTCAAATCCAACCTCCTCTCCATCATCCACCACCCATCCGTCACAGCCCACTCCCCTAAGATCATTCTCGTCACCCCCTCCCCCTTCGAGGAAACGGTGCTCAAAGAACTCCAGGAGGAATGGGGCTACTCCGGTCCCATCCGACGAACAGATGACGCAAGACAATACGCAGAAGCCGTGCGTGAGATCGGTATGTTCTTTCCTCTCCTCACACTCACTAGGAGAACAGAACAGAATAGACTAGAAGCCGGTGCTAATAAAACTGCACATAGCAAAGCAAGAAAACCTCCCCGTGCTAGATCTCTGGGAAGTCTGCATGAAAGCATGCGGATACGTCGAAGGGAGCGGCGCCCCATTGCCCGGTTCTAAAGAAGGCGGCCGACATGCTATTCTCGAATCTCTACTTCTCGATGGTAAAAGATTCCCCTTTCTTTTCTTTCCCTTCCCCCACCTCTTGTTAATTCCACCTTCCTTCCACCGCCAAAACCAAATCTACGGGAAACGCTAACGAGAAAAAAGGACTCCACCTTGGCCCTAAAGGCTACAAGCTAATGTTCGAGGAGTTCAAGAACGTGATGGTGAAGAATTGGCCGGAGTATAAGCCGTACAAGATGCCGTTTACGATCAAGGTGCCCTGGGAGATCGAGCTGGGAGATGAGTTTTGGGATGTGAATAATAATCTGTAGATGGGTTTTATTTTGAAGGGGGGATAGATAGAGGTTAGATAGATGGGGTGCTAGAGCAAATAAACATGTTTTCTTGATATGACGAAAGGCTTAGTGTAGAAAGTGCAAAATGGAATTGAGGTGACGAAAAGACAAGGCAGGTAGAGAAAGAAACGACATCAAGATGATCGACTAGCTGAAAAGAACTTTTGTTTGTAACTGTGAAGTTAAATATCTATATCTACAACCCAGTCCTACCTACTTCTCAACATCGGGCTCAGAAATATGATGCGGTCCCTTCCCCGTAAACCCAACCTTTTTCCCATCAGGAAACACCAAAATACCCTCCCTGCCTAACACGCTCTCCACAACAACCTGTCCCTTAATCCTCCCCTCCTCCCACTCAAACGCGACTTCAAACCCACCTCGACACCTCACGCCCCTCAGCGAACCCGCACTCCACGCCTTCGGGCACGCAGGCAGCAGCTCAATAGCCCCATTCTGACTCTGCACCAACATCTCTACGATGCCCGCACAGCCGCCAAAGTTCCCGTCGATCTGGAACGGAGGATGATTATCCAACAGGTTTGGCAGTGTGGAATTCTTGAGCAACAGGCGAATATGCTCCAGACAGCCTTCCGCATCGCCGAGCCGGGCATGGAGATTGATGAGCCAGGCGCGAGACCAGCCCGTGTGTCCGCCTCCGTGTTCGGCTCTCCTTCGAAGCACAACCGCGCTTGCTTCCGCCAAGATGGGGGTCTTGGATTTGGAAATGGAGTTACCCGGATGGAGGCCCCAGAGATGACTCGTGTGCCTATGCCCCGGTTCGAACTCGGCATGATCATCTTGCCATTCCTGGAGCTGGCCAAAACTCCCTATTTTCATGGGCGGGAGACGATCTCTTGACTCTTGGACTTGGTTTAATAATTCATCTGTCATTCCGAGTTCAGAGTTGCTTTCGATGAAGGCCGTGAAGATGGCGTGGATGATTTGCATGTCTATTGTTGAACCCTCGCATAGAACGCCTTTTACATTATGATTTTTAGAGTCTAGATAGGTGTTTTCAGGCGATACCGAGGGGTTGGTAACGAGGTATTTCCCATTGGAGTCAGGGATGAGAAAGTCTAACAGGAATTGGACGCTGCCTTTTAGGACGGGGAACATCCGACGAAGAAATTCTGGGTTGAGGCTAAAGTGATAGCTTTCCCAAATATGGTAGCAGAGCCACGCGCCAGCCAAGGGCCATACTAGAGTGTGTTAGCATTATAATACCGTGATTTAACGTCTGGCTGACCGGTAGCTGGCATCCATTGATCTTGAGGGTCTGTATCGGCCCAGATGTCTGTATTGTGGTGGCATGCCCATCCTCGACAACCATACATGACGAGGGCTGTTTTTTTGCCACGCTCTGCGATTCTTTCGAGTAGGTCAAAAAGGGGCATTTCACATTCTGCCAAATTACACACATTCGCAGGCCAGTAGTTCATCTGCGTATTGATATTGATTGTATACTTGCAACCCCATGCAGGCTGGAAAGAAGGATTCCAGAGGCCTTGGAGGGTGGCTGGGAGAGCTTTGAAGCCGGGTCGACTGCACGAAATAAGAAGATATCGACCGTAGTTGTGATAGAGATTTGCCAGTCCGGGATCAAGGTCTCCCAGTATCCGTTCATTGGTCGGCTTCTGGTTTTCATCGGACTTGAGGTTCAATTGCATACGGGAGTATAGGGACCTATAGTCCTCAACGTGCCTCCCTATCGAGTCTTGCTGGTCCAGTGCCCTCCACGCCTCTCCCAACGCAACCTCCTCAACATTATCACATCGAAACGTCGTCTGGGCCGCAATGGCAATAGTGGCTTTCTTCGACTTCACCACCAAGCAGCCCCCAATAGCCTGCACCTTTCCCCCCTCCTGGCACTTGACTGCAATCACGCAGCACAAATGACTGCTGTTCTTCCCGCCGGGAGTAGCATGCATGATGATAGTCCCATCCCCAGCGGCTACCACCGAGTCCACAAACTCGTTGGTCTCGTATTCCCACTCGCTCTCTCTCGTCAGCCGCAAGACGAACTCCACCTCGGCCGTAGCCTCCAGCTGCACGATCACTGCCTCGTCAGGGTTGCTGGCAAAGATGGTCCGGGCATATCTAGTCCCGTGGTATTGGTACTCCACGTGCGTGGTGGCCGTCTCGAGATCCAACCATCTCCGGTACTCGCTCACATCATCCAGATCATGGCCGAACTCGATGGTGAGATTTCCCAAGGGCTCATAGTGTCGCTGGCTATGCGGTGTCGCAAAGAAGGCTTGACGGATTAGGGTTTCCGCAGCTTGGTGTTGGCCGGCCCGGATGTTTTTCCGGAGCTCGGGCAGGTTTCTCAATGCATCGTGGGGTGTCCGGTCTAGAATGCCTCCATACCAGACCGAGTTCTCGTTCAGTTGGAGGAGTTCAGTCGTCGTACGGCCGTATATCATGGCTCCCAGACGGCCATTGCCGATGGGGATGCTCTGGTTCCATTCTGTTGCAGGCGTCGTGTACTGAAGCGTGCTGCTGCTGTTGTTTTTGCATTTTTCTATGCCGCTCGAAGCGTTCATAGGGGATTCATCAGCCATGCTGGACTTTGGCCAACCTGCTCAGTGGCGGGGTGGTCTGGTGATGCTCTGTTAACTGCTACTGTTTGTCGATGAACAAAGCTTTGGACAAGCCCTCCAAGAAAACCAGCCGCGGCTGTGGACTGGGCAGGGGCAGGACAGGAGGCCTGGGGTGGGAATGGGAAAGCTTGAGAGGCTGGGCAGCAAGGTCTAAGCATGGGCTCGAAAGGTTTGACTCGATTTCGCTATGACTTCAAGCTTGGCGACAAGGTCGTAAACATGGGACTGGAAATTTCGAGTCGGTCTAAACCTCACTGGAAGCTGGGTGGCTGTCAAGTGGACGGTCGTTGGCTGCAAAGGTGCTGATCCGATACTGATTTCTACGTCGACATCCGCGTAACCTTTTATCATAGGAAATCCTATTTACCCGGGTGGGCCTCTGCAACATTGCGGTGTCTTCTTTTCGATTTTTCTTCCCTAGATCGAGCTTTGTCTCCTGGTCGTTCGCATCCGCTATTCTTGCTATCCCCGCCCTTACATTTCTCGGTAATAGTCGAAATCCACCAATCACTTCCAAAACCCCAGAAACTTAATGTCAGGCCTCCCCAGAAATCTCTCTGCGGGGAAGGCTCTGGGGATTTAGCGGCAACTATGGGGCACGACTCCCCCACAGGAGCTTGATATACGTGAGGAGCTAGATCACGCTCAAGTTTTCGACAGGTCCACCAACGGCTTGTAGGACCGAAGTTCCTGGCTCGTTTCAATCATTGTACTTCATATAGCATCACCAGAATCTCCAATGTTTCCCTTCCACCACATAGTATCCCAAACAAGTCCAGCAATACTTCAAGCCTCTGGCATTTTTATTGCAATCCCCTCATAGCCATGGCGCACGACGACGACTTCGACACCGTCGGTGACTTCAAAAATATAGAGTCCAACATTGAAGATGTCACCATTGCTCGAATCACAGAAGAGGCTCTCATGGAAATGTCTGCCGAATCCTTACGATTCAAGTCATGGACCACTTTCCGCATCTCCCTCATCATGTTTGTCCAAGGTTGCAATCAAGCAGGCTACGGTATTGATTGGGCCGTCATCAACGGAATCAACTCCTACGCCCCTTGGCACGAATACTTCGGCTTTGGCACATCTGGAGCCACATTGGGAACAATCAATGCCCTTATGACAATCGGCAACATCGTTGGAGCTCCCTTCGTCTCCCTCGCGGATGTCATCGGACGGCGAGGCGTCAACTTTCTTGGAAACGCCATCGTGCTCATTGCATCCCTCATGCAAGGTCTCGCCCCCAATCTGAAAGTATTCATGGCTGGGCGTTTCTTCCTCGGCTTCGGCTCAGCTATCATGTCCACTCCCCAATACATGGGAGAAGTCGCACCCACACATCTCCGTGGTCGTCTCGTTGGTGTCTTTGGCGCCTGCTTCCAGGTCGGCAGTCTCATTATGTCCGGTGCCATGATCGGCTTTGGGAAAATCGACAATAATCTCTCCTGGAGAATCCCCCTTCTCCTCGAAGGCGTCTTCCCCCTTCTTGTGTGCCTCCTCATCTACCCTCTCACCCCCGAATCACCCCGTTACTTGCTCCTCCGTGGCCGGAAGGAAGAAGCCAAAATGGTCATTGCAAGATATCAGACTACCGAAGGGGATAACCCGAACCATCCCCTCGTTAACGTCGTCATTCAACAAATGGAAGAATCCATCGAGAAGGACAAGGCCCTCAATCAAGGGGCCGTCTACGATTTCCGCCCTCTTTTCAAGAAGAATGGAGGACGCTATCGTTTACTCTGCCTCGTTCTCTACTCGGTTTTCCAGCAATGGAATGGTGGCGGCATCGTCAGCCAATACCTAACCCCCGCCTTGAACACCATCGGTATCACGGACACCTTAAAGCTAACTGGCTTTCAATTCGGTAGCGTAGCCGTCTACTTTGTCGGCCAGCTCATCGGCTCCTTCATTGTAGATAGCGTCAATCGGAGAACCCTTATTTTCACCGGCTTGATCACATTCATTGTCCTACAGACAGCCGCTACGATCACATCTTGGCAATACCTGATTCAACTGTCAAGAGCGACTTCGGTTCTCACCGTGCTGTGGATGTTCGTCTTCCAAGCCTGCTCTTCGATCTTGATCGCCACCATGCATAACTTGTACCCGGTAGAACTGCTCTCGCTGACGCTGCGTGCCAAGGGTATGGCCATGTATGGGCTGATACAGGGTGCAGCTGGAACGGTCAATAACTACGGCATCTCGGTCGGTATCAATAAGTTGGGGTATAAGATCTGGGTTGTATATATCGTGTATAACACGATCCAACTTATCCTTGCGTATTTCATCTTCCCAGAGACCAGGGGCCTGTCCCTTGAAGAGATTGATGTGGTGTTTGAGACACCGGGTGTTAGACCTGTTAAACTGTCAAAGGATATAATGAAGGCCAGGAAGCTGAGGCAGAAGTTGGAGGCGGAGGGAGGTTTGCCCAGGGAACCACCAATGGTGGAAAGTACAGGAAGAGAGCTTTAAGTCTAGGTTTTCGGTTGAGGCTTCGATGGTTTGATGTTTTAGTAGGCTAGGAGCAGCAGGTTTAGTGGCTTGGTGGTTCTACTTAGTTTTGATCAGGTAGAATGGGATGAGACTGCTGTGTTAAAACTTAGCCCCGGTGTTCGGAGGCAGGTAATTGGTGATGGCGGGGTGATACCATGTTCTTTAGGAACCATTTATATCCCAATTTAGCAACATCCATCAATTGATGGACATAATCGTATTATCACTCGCACCCCCACTTTATTTATTTATTCTTTCGTGCCTCTCTTCTTTTAGCCTATAGCACTCTTCTTCTCACCTTGGAATTTCCTCCTTTTCTCGCCTTCACGTTGCAAATTCCAAATCATTTCGTCCCCCCACTGAGTGTCTCTTGTATATCTACAGCATTTATACTCAGCAAATTCAGTCCCCAACCATCAGATACCCCTCCACCCAAGACCCTATCTGTATGATCTAAACCTCTACCTCGCCAGACTCCTCCTTATCCTCTCTAATCTCCTATTGCTCTAGACTCCGAACAAACTCCCATCCCCTACCACCATCTACATAAAAATCAAGCCTCATCATATCCACTAACTTCTTCCCGAACCAGCATTCATACCTCGACTTACTCCTGAGATGATAAGCCAGGTAGTCCGGATTCGGGAAACAAAATCTCTTGTATGCTTCCCACAGATCCGCCTTTTTCATCACACCTCGGTCAAACACCTTTATCACGATCTCTCCCAGCGACTCCCCCGTGAGTCGCGGGATTCTTCTTGCCAGTTCATTCATAGATGAGACTAGGTACTTCATTTTGATGCCCTCGACATGCAGGTGTTGGATCTGGTTGATGAATTCGAAATTGAACATCAGGGTCTGATTGACGGTGGCGGTGTTCCAAATGGCACTACATTGGTAGCAATAGAAATGACTTCGAAAGTCGTAGACACCGGTGTCTGCAGCGAAGTTCAAGTAAATACCTCGTGTAACCGTACGCATGCATAGCAGCAAGTATCCCATGACAGTATCGTCATTAGTAAATATGTGGTGGCTGGTCTGGTGGGCCACGCTCGTGGCGAAGAGCTGCTCATACATAAGCGTATAATACTGCAAGCCTTCCCGGCGCGCTTCACCGTTGACATGCAAGATGGCGGGAACAAACTCCTATCGGGCGGGTGGCTCGAGCATGACGCGAAATTCGACATCGGGAAAATGGCACACCCAGCTTTCGAGTTTGATCTCGCGGGGGATATTGGCAGCAAGGCCCCAGATTTTGAAACGGATCTCGCGGGGAAGGAGCTTGAAGGGATGAAAGTTTTGTTGGGGGGGTGTGCAGGCTATTGAAAGCTTGGGAAGTCTAGCGAGGAGGTTCTTTAGTCGGAGGGCTCGTTCGATAGCTTCCAGGTTAGACTTTGCGGCAGCGTGTGCAATAGCGAGTTGCGAGCCTGATTGAGGAGTTAGTGCCATTGTGAGGGAGCAGGGAGATGTGTGGTAGATATGCCAGGTGCGTATGATAGACCGACTGATCTTGAAGCCAAGTTAGCAAGCTGATCGGAAAAGCTGAGACGTAATCGGGTACCTTGTGACATGCAGTCTTTAAATTCTTAAAGTCAGATCTCAACAAGAGGGATCTCGGAGGTAAAGGGGCTAACTCATGCGAACTCTTCTCCTGTTTGTTAAGAGAGGATGTGGTTATTTTCGGTTCAAGAGATGAAGGTCAAAGTCGCGAGTTGAAATATCAGGGTGGACGCGACAGTAGATTTACGAGAAGATGTTATTAGGATCATGTTTTTGGCACTTCCCGACTCTGAAAGAGAGTGTGTAGTTCATCCTTGAGGTTAGAAAGGTGAAGTTGAAAAAGAGGCACGTGACGCTCGTTGATTCTGGCTTCAAAGCCCTGGCAGCAGTTATAATGCTCACGCTTTATCACAAGTTTATATAATGGCAGTGTAAAGGAGAGCACAGATGAACCACATATGATTGCATTGAAGAATTATATATATATAGATGTAGATATTAACAAAGGCAAATCAATGCTTGAAGACAAGTAAATGCTTGGGAACATTAGAATTCTGGAACTTTGGACCTGAAATATCTCCCAGTAAAGAAAAGTTTGTTAGCCAAGCTTACTATCAAGCAATAGTAAAGCACATGCAACAGTGTTCATATACACTTGTCCTCTTTTTTTTTCATCAACCTCAAATGAGGACATCAGAACTACATGCCAAATATGCTCGCTTAGACATGCCCAAACATACTATATCCTACAAACATACTATATCCTACAAACCCCTGCGACGTCGCTGAAAATATGAATCAATACATTTATACTTTCAAAAGATTCGAGGCAACCTGAAGGTTTGATACAGAGACCAGCTAACGAATTAGAAAGGGGGAAAGTCAACTCTCGTTGGTTGGCACGACACCCGCACCTTGCTATCCCGCTAACCCCAAACAAGCCCCCTCTGCCTCACCTCAAACCGAATAAAAACCCCATCACCACAAAAACCCCCCATCCAACCTTCTCTCCTGCCAAAGACACCCCATCAAGAAATCCTCACCCTCACCTCTTCACCCCATCCATCTAATCAACCCCTCTCCCCTCGCGATCATAATCGCGTTCATGTGGGTTCCACATCGCGCGCGATTAATATGCCGCGATAAGGACCTTAGAATCCATAATCCAATCGGACTGCTGGCGCAACGGTAGCGCGTTCGATTCCAGATCGAAAGGTTATCCGTTCAAATCGGGTGCGGTTCAATACCACATGGCATTTCATTTTTGCTGGTTTGTTTGTTATAGCTGCATTTCCTTTTGGATAACAAATGCGCTTGCCTTATACTTTGGTAATGGATTTCTTTTTCTTTTGGTTTTTTTGGCAAGAGAGTGTTGGTTGTGGAGGCTAAGGTCGGTAGCGAGTCGAAGTGGAGCGAGGCTTGATGGGGGATAGCGTGGATATTTGAGGTTTGTATGCTATCAAGATATGATTTCATGAGATGGTTTGATCTGGTCTGTTTTTAACTTGCGAATATTCTTTTGGGGTTGCGACTGTTGCTTTATGTGATGGAAGGGTGCATGTGTCACATGCGAGGTGCCTATGGCCAGAATCATTCGTGCAAGTTTGGCAGAAAACATCTAATACCACCTGTGCTTTCTTTCTTTTTGAATCCAAGAAAATTGATTGCCAATAATTTATTGGCTTGCTTGTACTTTATGAAAAGCGCAGACATTCATTTCACACATGGCGTCTAGCTTCTGGCCAAAGATTGGCGCCATTTCTTGAGCTCTACCTGGGGAAAAAGTGACCCTCTGCATGGCATGAGGGCCTATACAAAAGTATCATGGTAGGAAACGATAATAGCACCCTGAAAGGATCTCACATCAAATATTTCAGACTTGGTTTTGGTATTGATTTTCCAATTCAAATAATCTTCTCTAAGAGAACAGGGCGTGATAATTGTGAAACATGAAGATAACAGAGAGGAACAATTAATCATAAAACATCGTCCAAGTAAGCACCCTATTTCGTGTTCCTTGGGCCTCGCTTTAAATCTACCCAACATATCCCCAAGGCACCTGTAAAACCCAGCGGGAAAGGATTGCACTCTCGCCTGTCCATAAGACTCGAATTTATCCGGAAACTCAAGTTGTCGATCCTATCCAAATCCTATGCATCACCACAAATCCGATCCTGATAGTCCTTCCATAGATTTTCGACGTCCTCATACGTTTCAGCGTCGTCCTCAATCATGTTTTCAAGGTCCCATTCTTCGTCATTTATAGCCCTATCGGTCAAAAACTCCAACTCTGGTATCAAGTCACGAAACTCCACCCCTTCTGTCTTGTCTGGAAAAAGCGCCGTATGCCTCTCCCCTTCATCTCCTATCAAAACCAAAGTTTTCAACGAGGCGGGCAAGAGAATCGCCAGGAAGATAGGGACGACAGTGTTGAGGTGGAAGTTGCCCTCACCCTCCTTGAAGTGCAATTCAAGGTGTTGAATTTGATCAATGAGTTCTCTTGATGATGATACTTCGAAGAGGTCAAGATGCGTCATCCAGGCCAGGTCCATGGAGAATGGCGCAATGAAGATATCTTTGTCGAAGTTGACCTGCGTAGCTGATGCCATGGACGTCACCCCAAAATGCCTCTCGAATTTGTTTTGATAGATAACCTCAGCTCGGGTCTCTTGGTTAATGTGAAGGAGAGATGGGCTGCTGAGGGCCAGCATCTCCCGGGTCTGGTCATCGTCAGGATCGAGAACATGGGCGTAGCAACCAGGAAAAAAATGGTTAGTCCTCCAAAAGTCGAAGGGGAGAAGATGTCGTTGTGGTTCTGCAGATGCAAACCCCATGATCATGTTTCTGAGCTCCCGGGGTAGGTCGGGGAACTTGGAAAATACCGGGGGGTTCGATCTCGAATTTCTAGATGTTGTCAAGTTTTTTGCAGTCGTAGTTGCTGCGGTTGTAGTTGCTGCAGTTGTACAGGTTGTAATAACCAATCGGGGTGGAGTTGCTGAAGTCCTAGTTGGAGCCATTTTATCTCAACTTATGGTGATTGAATAAGATCCTTCGTCAATGTCAGCTGTAATATCAGGAGAGCTAGAAGACAAGTTCTCGTACTTTGTTGTAATTGCGTGCAAATTCTCAAATAGCAAATGTCGCTGAAGGTATTGTAGTCTGATATCGATCCGTAGTATTCCTGTTCAGTGGCGTTAGCGGTGATGAGGAAAGCAAGGAACTTTCCTACGGTATTGAAGTTCTTTGAAGATTCCGAAGTAAGTAGATATATTCCGTAGGTGTAGTTATTGCCTGAGAAGGGTAAATGAATCGATGAGTGCGTGGTTAAAGGTTGAGTCTTTCTGTTTGCGTGGTGAAAAGTGGAGGATAAGTTTTGAAATCGAAGGAGGACATTAATCTTATGTTCGGAAAAGAAGGCTAAATTAGCTTTGGAACTATTCGTCTGTCACTACACTTAGTGGCATTACCGGCTTGGGTCTAGCTGAGGTTGTATGCTTGTGCTGATTGGCGCGGTGCTCAAGTGATGTGCGGAACTTGCTAGTTTTCGTTTAGCATTGAGGATATATTGTTCGTGGCTTTGTTCCTGGCTTTAGCGCCAGTTCAAAAGAAAATTTGCCCGTGCGCTAGATGGTTCCGATGAAAATTCTAATATGGGTACCGGGAAATAATGTTGCCGTGAGACATTTATAAACTTCTGACAAATCGAAGAAGTTTTGCGTCATTAGGATACTCGCCAAAGTAACAACAATTGTATTATGATACGTGCAAGCACATCACTCAACCAAGTGATATCTGAGCAACGAACTCATGCTGAAATGCCATGTCTACGCGACACAGAAGCAGTAGTGAATATTCCTTCCATATATCAATATATACTTTCTGTGATAAAGAAGTGGCATTTATATAAACGTCATAAATAAAAGAAGATTTCATTGAAAATCAAAATTTGCTTTTATTTTTGAAATAAGCATTGTTAAAAAGTATTTACAGTATTATCGATTTAATGATGGAATTAACTTATCAAGGCAGCATGAGGCAACATGAGGCTCGAGCTAGACATTCAATTGCAAGGCAGCAAGGCTGAAGCTTCATACACGCAAAATTCAGGAGCTTTGAGGGGCGGTCAGCTGATATAGTGAGACTCCCAGATTTCGGAATAATGGAAATGAATGAAACGCTGAGACCTATAGTATGAGGATCCTTGCAGCCATGCAATAAATACAGACGAGAGATTCTAGGGGAATTGTAGCACTTGTACGATATCTTGTATCATGAGGTGTTGAAGGGTGAAAGCATAAGGCGGTTGTAGCTATGAGATGTGCATTTTCGGTTTTGCGGCCGTACGCCTTCTGATTGGCCAAAATTGGTTACTACCTGTGCGTTACATATCTATATATTTTCTTTTGCGATAAGGTTAGTAAATCTTAACCGGCCCAGAGTTTTCGAGGTGACTCGGTTTGAGCCTCACGATATCACGATCTCTTCATCAGTCGGGATGTACAGGAGAAAGCTGACGTCAGCAACGCTGCCTCAAAATCCCATTAAAAAAATCAGGGAGCTTTACGATCAACCTACGAGAAGTGTACTGGGTCTGCAAATTCAATCTGCGAGAGATTCCGGGCGGCCAGCCACATTGAGACATCGAAAAGTGCCGGTCGGAAGAGGGGTTATGATTGAGGACCCGCTTCTTTCGGCCTCATGTAGTCAAGCGGCTTGTCTGGCGATATGATTGTCAACGTTATCGTAATCGCGATGTGTGGAGAAGAAACCAAAGTGTGGGGTATCGAAGAGGTTGGAGGTCGATATTCGATTTCTCCAAGTATTTGCATGATGAAGTGCGGTTGTGCTTTTGTATTTCTTCCGTGCCGACCGCGACCACATCCGTCACGGCCGTAAAGAGAAGCTGGAGCGATAGGGCTTGGGAAATAGCCGCTGGGTGGCAGTGGGAGTTTGAGAATGCCATGCAAGAATATCCCGAAGTGGCACGGCGTTCGGATGACGCCCGGGTAGGTGTTGTCTTGGATATCGCATGAAGTCTGAGGTTTCGAGAGGCATAGAAAGAGGAGTCTGGTGAGCGATACATGCGTGCACGCAGGCCCTTGGTTCTGTTGGCTTGGAGATAGACGAACTGTTCTCTCCCAGCCGAATCGAAATGCTTGTCGCTCGGTCGTCGAGGCTTGCTCGTGATGTAGGGCTTCACCTTGCCCCATCCGCAGCTTCTAGCCAAACCCTAATTCGGGATATCCCAGCTCGAGGATCCTTTAGGGCTTGGGAGACGAAGCAAGCCTGCTTGTTGACTTGGCAAAAGGGTTTGGCTTGGATCGACGCTCTGCCCAGGTGGAGGTCGTCTGGTATTCCCACTCTTGTCCAACTAGACAGTCGACAATAGACAATAGACCATCTGCTATAGACGACACATAATAAATAAGAGGCGCAAGAAGAGCGCTGCGAGCAGACTCACCCGGCGTGCCCTTTTGCCATCCAGCTCGCTCTGCTCCCAAACCATTGCTAGGCGTGGTAAGTGGCCCGATCCAATGGCGCCGAAACGACACGGTGGCACTGCAACGCTTAGGCTGAGTAAATCAGGTCACACCGGGGATGCGGATTATCTATCGAGGTTTATTTTTGCATCTGCCAGATAGCCTCGAGATCCTCGTCGACCGGCAGCGATAGCAGCGATAGCACCGATAGCGTGTTCCAGGCGGTTTTCGATGTCGGTGTAGCGGTCGCAGATATAGAGGAGAGGAGATATAACAGATATAACAGGCCACAGAGCCATCCCAGAGGTGAAGTTTCTGTTGCGGACTCGCCACGACCGAGAGCGAGAGACTTTGAATGGCTGCACGACGGTTGGACGAGGGTCGGACGAGGGTCGGTCGCTATTCACGGACGCGCTAGACCCGAACGAGCACCCAGATACCGCTAGCCTCTCGCTTACCTGGCACTAGGGTTTCCTGGCAGATTCTTTTTTTTCGATATAAGCCTTCGACCGATCCTCCCTCCAGCAACACCTTCATACATCCTTTTCCCCCTCCCTCCTCTGCTTCTTTTACCTTCGGTTTCGGATATCTAGACATAGACGAGCCAGGATAGAGAGACTTGCTCCGTTGTCAGTCTCGGGCTCAATCCGCTTTTCCACGCTTGCACCTCAGTGCCCCTCTTTGCGCTCGCCGCCGAGAAAATTTTCGGTTTTCCCTTCTTTATTCACATTCGATTATGCCCGCTGTCACCAGTGCTTCATCATCCGCAGATATGTCCGCCCCCAAGGAACAGAGAAATACCACCAAGGTTCTGGACGAGCTGATGGCCAAGCTCTCCATCTCCAAGGACCAAGATGATGTGAACGAGGCAACCAAGAATCTGGTTGTCTTTGTCAACTCCCTCGAAGAGAACTTTTCCCCTGTCATGTAAGTGTCCTTCCTTTCTTCATCGACTCGCCGCCATGAAAGCGCCTGTTTTTACATCTATTCTTGGGGAGTTATTTGCGACCTGGAGAGCTGGAAGTCTCGGTCGCAAATAGCCCTCACTTTTGGACTGGAAACATGCTAAACGTTCACTTTGGGCCAACGTCTGACGTCGTTCTCTCCAGTGCTGTCGATGCGCTGAAGAAGCAACTCGCCAACAAGAAGGATGCCAACGCTCGCGAGCGCGCCTGCAATGCCATCAAGGCGATTGCCTCCCACGCCGATGTCTCCGCAGCCGTCGAGCCATATCTGGTTACCCTCATGCCTACGGTTCTCGGGGCTGTTGGCGATAAGATGGTTCCGGTCAAGAACGCCGCCAGTGCCGCTGCCGTCGCAATCATCAAGGCTTTGAATGCCAACGCCGTCAAGGCCATCCTCCCTCCTATTATCAAATCCATTCGCGAAGCACAAAAATGGCAAGAGAAGATCTGCGCTCTCACCTGTATCGAAGAACTCGTCACCTCCGCATCTACACAACTCGCTCTTCGCGTGCCCGACCTTCTGCCAGTCGTTTCCGAAGCGATGTGGGACACCAAACCCGAGGTGAAGAAGATGGCATATGGTACAATGGAGAAGATTTGCGCTCTTATCGTCAACAAGGATATTGATCGTTTCATTCCCGAACTCATCAAGTGTATCGCCAAGCCCGAAAACGTCCCTGAGACCATTCACTTGCTCGGTGCCACCACCTTCGTTACCGATGTCCACGAGCCTACTCTTGCCATTATGGTCCCCCTTCTTGAGCGTGGTCTTACTGAGCGTGAGACTGCCATTAAGCGAAAGTCGGCCGTCATTGTTGACAACATGTGCAAACTTGTTGAGGATCCTCAAATTGTCGCTGCTTTCTTGCCAAAGCTTATGCCTGCTCTGACCAAGAACTACGAGAACTTAGCTGATCCCGAGGCTCGCGAGAAGACCAAGCAAGCCTTGGATACTCTTATCCGTGTCGGAGCTGTCAAGGACGGCAAGATCCCCGAAATCTCCCACGCTGGTGACATCTCCACCGTCAACACCATCCTCAAGTCGCTTCTCGAGTCGAAGCACAAGGATGCCATCACCAAATTTGGCCCTGTTCTCGAATACGTCTCGGCTATTGGTGGTCAACTCATCGACGAGAAGGATGCTGATGCCGTTGTCTGGGCTGAGACCATGACTCCATACCTTGCTTCGATAATCGGCGAGGCCGACACCCCTGCTATCGTTGACCAGCTCCGAAAGAAGGCATCCCCAGGCGCTGATGCTGCTGATGCCGAGGAGGCTGATGACGAGGAGGGAGAAGATCTCTGCAACTGCACGTTCAACTTGGCCTATGGTGCTAAGATTCTCCTTAACCAAACACATCTCCGTCTGAAGCGCGGTAAGCGATATGGTCTTTGCGGTCCCAACGGTTCCGGAAAGTCTACTCTCATGCGTGCTATCAACAACGAGCAAGTTGAGGGTTTCCCCAAGAAGAGCGAGGTCAAGACCGTTTTCGTTGAGCACGATCTCGATTCTGCAGATACCGAAATGACCACCATCGACTGGACAATGAAGAAGTTGAAGGAGGTCGGCATTGCCACATCTCGAGAGGATGTCGAGAAGCAATTGCACGAGTTTGGTTTCACCGAGGACATGACTACCGGCTTGATCACATCTCTTTCCGGAGGATGGAAGATGAAGTTGGCTCTTGCCCGTGCCGTTTTCGAGGCTCCCGATATTCTTCTTCTTGATGAGCCTACTAACCATTTGGATGTCAAGAACGTCAAATGGTTGGAGGATTACCTCATGCAATCTCCCTGCACATCGATCCTTGTTTCCCACGACACTGGTTTCTTGAACAACGTCTGCCAGAACATCATCAACTATGAGCGATACAAGCTCAAGCGTTACACGGGTAACCTCAGAGAGTTTGTCAGAAAATGCCCAAGTGCTAAATCATACTTCGAGCTTGGTGCTTCCGAGGTGGAGTTCAAGTTCCCCGAGCCCGGATATCTTGAGGGTGTCAAGACCAAGGCCAAGGCCATCATTCGTGTTTCTAAGATGTCCTTCCAATACCCTGGTACACCAAAACCCCAGATTTCCGACATCTCCTTCCAATGTTCGCTCGGTTCCCGTATTGCCGTCATTGGCCCCAACGGTGCTGGCAAGTCTACTCTCATCAACGTCTTGACCGGTGAACTCATCCCAACCACTGGTGATGTCTATACCCATGAAAATATCCGTATTGCCTACATCAAGCAACACGCTTTTGCCCATATTGATCACCATTTGGAGAAGACTCCTTCCGAGTACATCCAGTGGCGTTTCCAGACCGGTGAAGATCGTGAGACTATGGATCGTGCCAACAAGATCATCACCGATGATGATGAGAAGGCAATGGACAAGATCTACAAGATTGAGGGTTCGCAACGCCGTGTCATCGGTATTCACTCCCGCCGCAAGTTCAAGAATACCTATGAATATGAGTGTTCGTTTGCTCTCGGTGAGAATGTTGGCCTGAAGAACGAGAAGTGGATTCCTATGATGACTGCAGACAATGCATGGATTCCACGTACCGAAATCTTAGCTTCCCATCAAAAGATGGTTGCTGAGGTAGATCAGAAGGAGGCTCTTGCAAGTGGTCAATTCAGACCCTTGGTCAGAAAGGAGATTGAGCAACATGCATCGCACTTCGGTCTTGATGCTGAGTTGGTTTCTCACTCGCGGATGGTTGGTCTCTCTGGTGGTCAACGTGTTAAGGTCGTTCTCGCTGCATGCTCGTGGCAAAGACCCCATTTGATTGTTCTTGATGAGCCTACCAACTATCTCGACCGTGACTCCCTTGGTGCTCTCTCCAAGGCTCTCAAGGCCTTCGAAGGTGGTGTTATCATCATTACTCACTCTGCCGAGTTCACCAAGAATTTGACTGAGGAAGTTTGGGCTGTTGTTGACGGAAAGATGACTCCTAGGTATGCAAGCTATTTCTCCCCATAACCTTTTGCTCATGAAACGAACTATAACTAACAAAAAACAGTGGCCACAACTGGACCCAAGGACAAGGTTCTGGACCTAGGCTAAAGGGTGACGACGACGGTGAGGAAGAAAAGTTTGATGCCATGGGTAATAAGATAGTTAGCACCAAGAAGGCCAAAAAACTGTCGTCCGCGGAACTTCGAAAGAAGAAGAAGGACCGCATGGCCCGGAGAAAGCGTGGTGAGGAGGTCTTCTCGGACGAGGACGATTAGATGAGCAACCTGGAGCTACGGGGGTAGACATGAAATAAGGCTGTGTACTTTTGTGGTGCGGGTTTTGCGCATTTGGCCTGGTCCTTTGGAGTTAATCTGTGGTTTTCTTCATTCCTGGCTTTCCCTAGTCTAGAGATAGAACATGATAGACGTTGCAAAAAGCAATATAAATTGATGAATATACTGATTCATTTCTAAACATATTCGCTTAGTTGTCATCTTGCTTGGTGAATAGTATATAAGCAATAAGCATCAACCTTTTCGGACTTCAAAGGTCTTAATTAATGCAAAGGCCTTTCACCTATGTCTTATACTTTGGTAACTTAGAGTGTTGGTTGGCACTGATACTCGGGACGAAACCTATACCCTGGTTTTAATGGCGACATGAGAAACACTAAGCTCAAGATCAATATAATGGACAATGTTGCGCATCCTTTGGAACGATGCAGAGCTAACTCTTCCAACCACCGATAGTGGGTTCAAGCCTTAGACACTGTAGGTATTATAGCTCATTCTACTGTTACAATTTTAGGCAATATCTTTCAGTCTCGATGTATTCTAATAGTTTGTCAGCAGACCAATAACAACGGTTATATTTTCCGAAGTCGGAATCATTTAGAGTACCGGTATGTCGTGTCCGCAGACCCCGAGGCTACACGAATAAGATGACCCAATGACGCACAAGGATCTACACGCTTCGAGACCCCGAGACAGTATATTCCCTCAAGTCCCATGCCGACGGATGCGAGAATCTGAGGCTTTGTCCAGGACTATAGCCCCTCTTCCGAGCCTCACAGAGCCAGATATTGCAGTTTCTATTTGGTCAGGCGTGGAAAGAAGTTTAGAGAGCTTTGAAAAGCATCAATGGTCATCGGTCTCCTCAAGATCCAAGGCCCTCAAAAGAGCACAAACTGATTTCCGCATCTCCGAAATGCCATCTCGCTCACACACACAAAGTTGCCTCTCCCACTTGCAAACCCCGGGGCCCCCGTACCCGACCCCGACTTAACCGGCTCTAAGCCCCATCGGGCCTAGTCTCCGTGGTTGACTTGTCGCTAAAAATCGAAGCTGGATTTCCCTTTCTTACTTTTTCCATCCGTCCGCATTCTACATTCTCCCATTGAAATACCTCGTTTCATATCTCCTCTCCTTCTTTACACCTGGAATAGACAGAATGTTTGCAGTACGACGATCAATGCTAGGCGCTACTGGCCGGAGGGCGTTTTCTGCGAGTGTTAGAGATGTGAGTTGCACCCGAGCTTCCCCGAGCTTGGCAGTTTTTCTTCAATTGTGTGTTCTGGGTGGGGATGGGGGAATGGAGGTGTTCTGCAGATACAAAGGGGGAGTTTGGTGGTGGTTGGGAAGCTTTCTGCTGTGCTAGCCTTATCTGGAGATTTATGCCTTCAAGGCAGATCAATATAATGTTTTGGGTCTATGCTGACAATCTTCTAGTTATCCAAGGTTACAGTTCTCGGTGCGGCTGGTGGCATTGGTATGTAGCTTTCCCATCCTCCGAAGTTTTTTGTTTCTAACAAAAGCGCGCCAGGTCAACCATTATCGCTCCTCCTCAAGCTCAACCCTCGAGTCACAGAGCTCGCCCTCTACGATATCCGCCTGGCACCAGGTTCGCACACTGCAGACAATCAGCCGCTCCAATTGCTAACCATATACAGGTGTTGCTGCTGATGTCGCCCATATCAATACTAAGAGCAAAGTTACCGGCTACGGCCCAACGCCCGAAGGTCTAGCCGCTGCTCTCACAGGTGCCGAAATCGTCCTCATCCCCGCTGGTGTTCCCCGTAAGCCAGGCATGTCCCGCGATGACCTCTTCAACACCAATGCCTCCATCGTCCGCGATCTTGCTAAAGCCGTAGCGAAATCTGCCCCAAACGCAAATGTCCTTGTCATCTCGAACCCCGTCAACAGCACCGTCCCAATCGTCGCTGAAATCTTCAAGGCAAGAGGTGTCTATAACCCCAAGCGCCTTTTCGGTGTTACCACCCTCGATGTTGTTCGCGCTTCTAGATTCGTTTCCGAGATCAAAGACACGGACCCCGCAGATGAGAAAATCACCGTTGTCGGTGGACACTCCGGGCACACCATCGTTCCTCTATTCTCACAGTCCAGCCACCCAGATTTAGTAGGCAACGCTGCCCTCCTCAAGCGTGTCCAATTCGGAGGTGACGAGGTCGTCGTGGCTAAGGATGGTGCCGGATCTGCAACTTTGTCTATGGCGATGGCAGGCGCACGATTCGCTGAGAGTCTCCTGAAGGCGGCGCAGGGTGTTAAGGGTGTGGTGGAGCCTACTTTTGTAGATAGCCCATTGTTTAAGAGCAAGGGGGTCGATTTCTTTTCCAGCAAGGTTACGTTGGGACCTAATGGAGCAGAGGAGATCCACCCGCTTGGAAAGTTAAGTCCGGAAGAGGAGAAGCTTTTGGAAGCTGCTTTGGCGGGATTGAAGACCGTATGTTATTTCTCTCACTCTCTCGCTTTCCCTCTTCCACCTAAACATCCAGTGGTCATATCTTTTACGACAGTCCTGTTTTCTGAGGAAATTGCTAACCATGATTAATAGAATATCGAGAAGGGTGTTGCTTTCGTTGCCTCGAGCCCAGGGAAATAAAGCACCAGCTACTAAAATAATACCAATGGACGGGTCTACTTAGACAGGAGTCACAATGGAGTGTAGGAATGGCAGGATGGTGCGGATAGCACATGCATATCGGGATTTCCTTTCCGTCACTATACACACCCAGTGGTAGATTTCGAGTGTTCTTGTAGTTTGTACTAAGATATGATGATGAACTATAACATTTGACTTTTCCCGTTCCGTGATGGTGTTGGATTCCTTGAGCTTGAGACTCTGCTGTGAGGTAGGATTATGGTTTTGCATAAACAAAAGATAAATTAATAGATCTACGAGGTCTATAAAAAAGATACGTAATAAGAAGTAGCTATCGAGCCAGCTTGGGCTTCAAGTATATAATTAAATATAAAGCTAAAGTAAGTAAGTAAGTTTAGCGTTTGCCCAGAGTTATACAGGTTTCACCTTCACACAATCTTTTGAGGTGTACGAACCACACTACAGTTTGTTTGTTTGTTTGATTCATACATCGATCCAGAGCAGAGCCCTATGCGAGAAAAGTTCTATACGCCATTAGTGCCACCCGAAAAGCGTCTCTACTACTATTTAATAGTTCTTTCAACTTTTATTCCTTCGTACGTCCCGTATAAGCTCCTTCAGTCTTTTCCCTTTTTTAGAGGGGAGTTTATAAAATAAACTCTACGGAAACGTGAGAAATACTTTTCGAAGTCGCTCAATTTAGTGCCTTTACTAACTTATATTGGGAATGCGTAGGACCTATGCATCGTGAAGAAATCGCTTTTACTACAGAGTACAATCGTCGCTTGAGGATGTCTGGAAGGAGCCCCCTGACGAGTAGTCGCAACCAGCGAGAATTTCAGGACGAGGCGCACAAACCTGCGACAGATTCCCCAGATTCAAGGGCAGCGAGATCTTCGAGATATGGGCCAAGAGCGACTTGTGCAAGGTCTTTTTGCGGAGGATAGGCGCGGATGTCGAGGCGGGGGAGATTCAACGGGCACTCGCGTTGCGAGTATGAGGCATAGTGGATGATTTGGTGCCTCCTCTTTCAAAGTACGATCTCCATGAGAGGGGATACAGGCATGGGCATGAGGCTGGGGAGTATAACTCCTACGGAAGAAGACATACGGATCGAGAGGGTGGTTCATTTGAGAGGCCGGAGTCTCACTGAAGAAGACGGGTAAATGTGGACTAGGAGAATTCATTCTATATCTAGGACCCGTGAAAGAAGGCGTGGGTTTGAATATAGACAAGACAAAATAGGACATACGAGAAGGAAGGTGCTAATCAAGAACAAGGTTAAGGGGGAACAAGATCGCTTTCTCCTTTGGTATTTTCATGTCGATTTGGGTAGGCGAAAGGAAATACAGTTTTCCATTTGCGAAATACGACACGGGTGTTGAGTCGGATATTTACCTACCTACCTACCTATAGAGGCCCACTCACTCAAATCAGGTAGAAATCCAAGTATCACCTAGATTTGAATTATTGACGATTTCTCGCTTCCTCAAGAGCTTGAAATATCTATCACCTAAGAACTTTTATTCGCTCATATACCTTTCACTGTACATATATTAAACAGAACTAAGTGTAATTCTTTAAATTGAGTTGAGCGTGAAAGTTTTAGAATGATATGCTTGTGGGTTTAGATGGACGATTCGATAGATAGATAAACAGATAGATGGATAAAGAGGTTCGATATTGAAATGTTAATTTTAAGGTAGAGGAAAGGAAGGCTGATAATACGACGTGGGGGTGGATGATCAACTTATAGTCTATTGTAATTAATCGTTCTTAATTTACTTTAATTTTATTTGATATTTGAAATGTATTTAGGAAGGGGGGAAGGCATGCATTATTCTCCCAGCACAAACAAGCACCGGCGAGCAAGTAAGTAAGTAAGTAAGTAGTAGTATCATTCAAGAAGCAAGAAGTGAAATATTACACGGTACAGTTATCCACCCCAAGGCCGTTTGTCAATCGCACTTACACGCACATCTTATTCATTCCTTCGTTCCAACCATGCATGCATCCATCCATTTATTTATCCATCATAATGCCATGTCCGTCCCAGTCCAAGTCCAGCCACCCCCCACCCACCCACCCACCCACCCATCCATCCATCCATCCATCCATCCGTCCGTCCATCCGTCCAAATCCCAAATCCATAATTACAAGCCAATGAAATGCACGCTTGAAGAGAAAGAGATTGAAAAGGGGTTGGGTGTGGTGTCTGTTCTGTGGTACGTGCATGCATATAATGCTCCAAATGCCGAGGAAGGAAAGAGAAATCACACTAGAGTGCATCGAAAGAAATGAAGGAAGAAAGAGACCGTCGTGATGCGAGGAACCAATCTAGAGTGAATAGAAAACACACGTTGGAATAAACGAAGAGGGATCCAGGACCATAAAATCCCAGCGCCTGTTCGCGTGGAAAATGGAAATGGAGCGGTGAGAGGAGAGCGAGGTGGTTAGAAGTATCCCCTCATTGCATCCTCGAACCCAGGTCCGCCCTTCAGATCCCGGTCAAAAGCATTCGACACATCTAGAACACGTTTGATGTGTTCCATAGAGAGCGGTTCCCTCTTATTAACGGCGAGGGCTTGAGCTGTACGGACGGTGTTTTTGATCTGTCAACCAAGATTAGCATATATAATTCGAAAGAAAGATAGAACGGCGAGGATGAAAGTGGAGGAGGGAGGGGGAAAACATACCTGCCGTCCATTCAAATTGTTCCGGCTCAAAGCATCCAAATCCTTCTCCGTAAACGGCATCGTATCACACCCCTCCAGCAGCCGCACTCTCTCAATAAACATCTTGAAGATGCTCTTCTTAGCCTTGGTGTTCAGTTCCCCATACTTGAGCGCAATATGTATCCTGCTCTGGAAGGCATCATCAAACGTCTCGACCCGGTTCGTCGTCAGGAACAGGATGCCTTGGAAGTACTCCAGCAAACGCAGGAAGATGGACACCAGGGCGTTTCGGTGGATATCTTGAATCGTGCGTTTCTCGAGGAAGACGTCGGCTTCGTCAAGGAGAAGCACGGCCCCCCATGCGTGTGCGATATCGAGGATCTTTTGCAGCTCGGCTTCCAGGGTCCGGGGATCCGTACCGAGCTCGCCGGCAGAAACCATGTACAGTGGGCATTTCAACAGTTCCGAGATACCCTCCGCAGTCAACGTCTTCCCGGTTCCCGGCGGGCCATGCAGAACTGCAACGAGGCCTTTGCCCTTGCCTTGAATAACATCGTCGATGCTCTCCGCAGGGTGGTACTTGTGGCTCTCAACCAGGGCCTTGACGATGGCCTTGGTGTTGTCTTCCAGGACCAAGGAATCATATGCGCCCTCATTCCACACGATATCCTTCACCCCGCTCACCGTGAACTCCAACCACATCTTCTCCGCAAATGCAAACCCAAGTACGACTGGACTCGCAATTAGGTACTCTTCATCTGTAAACACAGGCAGTGATTTCTTATCCTCCTCCGATGCCGCTTGATTTTCTTTTACCCCCTTCTTGCTTGGAACCTCCTCCAGCTTCTCAACCGCGATCTCATTGCCTTCAAGATCGACAGGGACTTCAACGATGCGAGGTTTGTTCTTCTCATCAAGCACAACCTTCATCTTCGTCCTCTGCTCGTCTGACTCCTTCTCCTGGCAACTCTCCAAAGCATGCTGCTCTCCATCCGAACTCTCGTCATCGCACTCCTCCTCCTCATACTCCTCGTCGCTATCGTCTAGCATATCGGGATCCTTGGGCTTCACAGTACTCACGTTATAATTTGGCAGTATGCGTCTGTGGATCGCGGGATCGACCATGATGCGGCCATTGATATTGACCTTGATAATCTGCTTGCGCTTCTTGTAAAATGCAAGCCCCTCGTGAGACTTATAGTTCACGCCTTGCAAAGCGACAAATTTCTTACCACGAGCAATGAGCTCAGCACGTATTTTGGGCTCGTTTTTGTGGTATTTGAGGGGGTAGCAATTCAAGGATGTGATCTTGCGAGCGCCTTTGAAGGCACCGACGTCGCAATCCATTGTACCTATGCACATTCGAGTTAGCAAAATTCATCACAATACAATCCCCAAAATGAGAAATTGAAACCCAAAAACAATAAAGTGGGGTGGGAAGATAATGCGAGGTGAACATACCCATCCCCCACGTCTTTCCATCATACTCGAGATATCGTCCCTCGATATTATACCACTCCCCCTTCATAAAACTATACTCTTTATCCGCCAGCTCAATCTTGAATGCTCTTGGCTCATCATGAGACCCGTATGTCGTAGTGTAAGCCAGCGTATTCGGCTTATACAACGCCCATAGTAGATCAAACGTAATGAGCCCAGAATCCAGCATCGGGTACAGAGTCTTCTTGGTGGCAGCGTAGTCTTGATCGAGATATTTGAGCAAAACCTTGAGATGTTTCCTCTTCAACTCGTTCCGCTTCCTCGCCTTGCGCTTCCCCTTCTTGACAGTAGCTTTCTTGTTCTTGTAATCCTTGCACAGCTGTCGGAGGTCCTCAAGGTACAAGAATAGCAAATTGGGGTCCACGCAGGGAGTTTCCTCGACGAAGCTGACACCTTTGACCCCATCCATAACCTCGTTAAGAGCTTCCTTCAAGATCTTACTCTTAATATCCACAACCGTTCTCTATATGTTTATTAGTCAGCAGTCCTCATGCATTCCCGCAAAAGAAAAGCGCACGTACCTTGTACTTCCCCTCCCAATCAAAAGTCCTCTTCACATTGAACAAATACTGGTCGTATTCCGAACTCTCCTCGTCCTTCGCCGTATCCGTCAACTTGTAATTGTGAATCGTACTATCCCAGAGATAATCCACGCGCTTGAACTCCAGCTTACTGCCTCTCTTCCTCCTCTCCTCTTTCCCCTTCTTCTTCCTCGCCTCTCCCTGTCCCGCTAATCTCTTCTTCTGCTCCCGCGTCAATTTTGGCTTCCGAGGTGGAGGTGGTTGTCTCCTCGCCGCCCTGCCAATCCCGAGGCCTTGCAGATGGGTTAATTGTTGTTGGATTTCCACAATTTGCTGTTGTAGGTCCGCGGTGCTGACTTCAGGCTCTGCTTCCTCGTCCTCGTCCTCTTCCTCTTCCTCGTCCGTATCCGTTTCCTCGCTTTCGGAGTCTGTGCTCGAGTCTGATGAGTCCTGTTTGAAGCAATTTTGTTAGCACTTCTCCACTACCTATAGAACAGTGTTTAGAGTAAGAGAAAAAAAACCAGAGGCACATACGTCTTTCTTCGCTCTCTTCTTCGACCTGCGCTTCTTCTCCTTGGCCTTCTGCTTACTTCTCTTTGCTCTCCTCTTCTTCCTCCCCTTCTCCGTCTCCGTCTCGCTATCCTCTTCTTCGCTACTCACGTCTTCGTCATCTTCATCTTCGGATGAGGAGCTAGAACTATCCGAGTCCTCACTCTCGCTCTCCTCGGCTTCCTTTGCTTTCTTTCCCTTGGACTTAGCGCCCTTGCCCTTGCCTGACTCCTTCGGGTTCTTGGTCTTGGGATTAGACTTCTCCGATGTGGATGTCTGTCTGGTCTTGGTTTCAACCGGCTGTGTGACTGGCTCCCCCGCCGCTTGACTTCCCTCGTCTCGCTCAGCAATCGTCTCACTCTTGTCGGTGGTGGGGGTATCCATGATGTTGATTATTCTTTGTAGCAGAATTGAAAATCTGGATGCAAATCAAAATCGGGGGTTTCAATTCCAGTTTTATAACCACCTGGGCTGTTGACTCAGAACCCTCTGAAACAGTGATTCACTGGTAGCCTTATCAGCCAGCACTCTTAGTCTGGAACCTTCTCGGTGGAAATCGTCTGTTCTTTCAGGAATTCCGATTGATTCGCTGCAGGCACCAACAATCAGCCCAAAGCTCTGCAAGCTGAATCTCTGGACAACTGTAAAATCCGGGTTCTCGGAATGAAAGTGAAGTAGTAGTTGGCTCCAGAGGTACAGCCAAGCACAAAGAAAGGCGTACAACTGCAAGTACAACAATGTGTAGGTCACCAATAAAAGACCAGAGAGGACCGACGCGGGATGTAGCTGAAAAGTACCATCAGCAGACACTCACCTCGTGCACCTGTTTGTCAACGTCAGTTCGTCCGCCGCAAACATGAATACAGTGGCAGAAGAAGCCGCCAGGAGCGAGGAATCCTTTGATTTAAATCACAAGTAGTCCGCAGCCCATGGCCCCAAACCCAGGATCTCGGTGTGACACGACTGTACCCATACGTCAAGCGTTGGAAGCTCCCTTGCGATGCGTCTGGCAGCGGCAGCAACACATCTGCAGCATTCGGGTGTCTTATCGTGATTGGGTCAGCCTCACCTCACGACTTGCCGCCTAACAATCCACCCACATACGAGTATATTCGCCGCCTAAAGTCCTCCCCCTTGCCACAAGGCTGACCTCTCTTTTTCTTCTCCATCCCCTTCCCATCCCATTCGTTCGTACCAAAAACCGGCATAGTTCGGTATCGAGTGTATAACGCAATACGCGCTTGCTGATTCGCTCAACCGGGAATGCATATCACCTATTGGTCCACAGTCGCTGGGATTGAACAATAACCCCGATTTGTCGCTACTCGGCGTGACTAAACTAAAGCACCAGTGGCAAGAGGAAGCCTTGCTCTGCTGAGAATGTGACAAGGCTCTTTGGAGCAGGCAGCAACGTGAGGCTGAACTACATGGCCTCACGCTAAAGGCTGGAGTGTATATCTTCTTTTTTTAATTCTGATTTCGTTTCCAGGCCCTCGAGATTCGCTCCCAGCTTTTCGAGGTCGGTGGCCGACATGTCTTCCGACGTGGAACAGCACATCTTGCACCTGCTCACCGCTTTCCAGAACATGCATCTTTGCGGTGAAAAACAGGGCTGTCTTCTCTCGAACTTGGGTTTGCCCCAGGAATTTATAGGCTCCGGGTTCCGCGGAAGCATGCATATAGAGCTTGGAGGGCCGCAAAGGGTAAATGTGTCCAGTACTTACTGTCTCCATTCGCGTAGCAGTTCTCTTGGGGATCTAAATCACTTCATGGAGTGTGAATTTGATTGACCGACTTTCTTTCCGGCTTCATATTTGTAGTACAGGACTATATATGTGTGCGTTTATCGGACGCATTGGCATATGCCATTCAGACCGAAGCGCATGTCATATTTTGGAAACAGAGGGTAGTTTTATGATAGGAAAGCGATACGAAACATCATCCGGGGTCGCAAGGTTTTTGTGGGGAGGCAACACTCAGGTAGCACCTAAGCGTTGTGAGACGTTCTGGTATATCGAATCATCTGGGCCCAGCGATCCTCGTCAGTGGATAGAGAATGGGTGTATTCTCTAATTTTAGAGGGCCATAGAACTCGTAGGCGGCAAAGAGGATGGAGCAGAGCGGCATGAATAAGGCAACAGTGGGCATTTATCAGATCAGGAATCTTTATAATATTAGGCACACATTCTTCTTCAACTCATTCACCGCATTATCTCGGGATCGGAAACTTTAGCCAACAGTCTGAAATTATGTGATATTGCAAGGCAACGAGTAGCACCTCTGCTTGTAATTAATCCTTGTCCAGTCGACACTTCTCATGACACCGGTAACCAAATAGGAGTCGGGGAAGGGAAGCTGCAGAGGACTCTTTCATGTGAACTAGGTTTCTAATCCATAAGGCTCTGAGAGCACGACATTTGGACTCGGTGTCCGAGAAGAATTTGCCATTGAGCCCGGCAGGACCGTTTACTGTTTCAACGATGCATAACAAATCGCCGCCTTGGTGTTGGAAAGTGGCCATTAAGTAGTCATATAATATCAGAGTTGTACAGCATTAATCAAATTTGGGTATAGGACGTAGAAATTCAAAACGATAGTCATCACCACGAGGGTGACCAGGCCTGCGAGACCGAGCAAACTATCCCGCATCGAAGTGCTGCCGACGATTCCTTAGGAAATGTTCTTCCGGAAATGATGGGTCTTCTCCATTTAGTTGTCACCGACTTGGTTGAACCGGGAATTTAACAAAGTATACTCTTCCGACATTGTTTGGCATAAAGGCGATCTTGTGTTCTCCACTTCGACATTTATACAGCATATTTGAATTCAAAGGGGCTGAGAACAGTAGGGAGAAAGTACAGAAGTGCGCAGAAAAATCCATGAGTAGCTTAGTTATCTATGGGCAATAGCTGTTTCTTCATACCATGTAGGGTTCTCTCCTGATAAGGTCCCTGCTGCCCTTGAGGCTCATAACAGTAAACGAAAATAAAACCAACAAAACCAAAATAACCCACTGGGTGGCTTGCAATGGCAACCCTGACTTAATTTGCAGTCCACTGGAATTTTCCGTCGTGAAAGACATCGCCCCGACAGCCATCGTTATAGCACCAGCTGAAACCCCAGTAATCCCAGCAGACAACCATAAAAGTGTGAAAGTGACCCAACGGAGCCTGATCTCACCTCCAAGCTGCTGTGAAGTGACAATATAATGGAGAAAAGGAAGGCTAATGATGCCCGCAAGAAATAACAAAAATGCAAGCCCGAGTGTAGGAAGTAGAACATGTCGTTGTAGGTGAATCGCAAATTGAATCAGGCTTAAGTCTGTTCCATCAAATGCTTGCGAACCATCACGGAAAATCTTTTGGGAGAAGTCTCCAGCATATGAAGATGTGGCTGCGGCGCATGACCATGATCCTATGGTTTGGGCAGATATTCCCAAGTATCCAACTCGGAAATGTGTTCCAGATGTTGAAGTTTTATTGAATATTTCGACTGTGTGGGAGTTGGAGAAATGGGACGCGCTGGAGAGACATCCCGTTAATGCGACGGCGTATAATGCTATGATGGGGATGGCAAGGAAAAATAATAATATTCGGCTGATAATATTTCCTAAACTTCGTCAGTGTCGGTCTTGCTTATGGGAGAAGATTCATTTACCCTTCCTGTTTAAAGCAGGCACCTCTGGTACGTCTGTATAATTTATTCTATCCATTGTGAAGTAGGTAACACGGTCTGGAGATATATAGGTAATAAATTTAACTAATTTTCGATGTGCTGAAATTTGAACCTAGAACATTGAATTCAATTGAAGGATGGAAGTATACCTACTCTTGTCTTCGAGATACTAGTTGGCTTTGTACTTCCTTGAGTTGAGCCAGCGTTCCAGCAAGCAACTCACTTAATCCAACGCGATGGGGCTGGATAAGGCATCGCATTTCGTGAAGGAGTTGATGGTTTGCATGCCGAACAAGGTAATAAGCGCCGTCTCCAACACTTCTATTGTTGTAATAATATGCGTAGCGAGACAGATCGAGCGATTGGCCAACAGCACGATAAACGCCATAAGAACTTCAAATATAGGTAGCATTGATGTCGATGTTGTGCGGCGTTGGGGATCGATCCTCCTTCGAGCCTCCCCAGCCCCAATCGCAGCAGGGCTCCGACCAAACCTCCTTCGATGTATTGAAGCGTGGGGCTATGGAGGTAGGAGAGTGGAAGATGATGCCAGATTCGTCTTGGGCATTCCAGTTAGTATCTTGAAGCAATCGACGTTGGCATCCAATAGGCAGACTCTGAATGTAAAGGCAGTGTTGACTCGACAACGTCTAGAGGCCACAGATCGCATGGGTCGCATGTGTCGCTCAAATAAAGCACACGATTCATGCTGAGCAAGTCCATGAATATGCTAACATGTATGCTAACATGTAGACACTATGTTTGTAAGAGCAATAAGTAAAGGGTTGTGTAGGAAGAGTTAACTGAGGTTGGAATGGACTGAAATTGCTAAGAAACGAAACCCCTGGGGCATTCCGTGGAGGGAGGCCTTGAATGTGAGGATTTGATGTATGCTACGGCAAACCATTTGCCAATGTTGCGTCATGGTTGCCATTCTGTTCTCGATTTTATAATCATCTTTTAATGTACAAATAATATTCATGAGAACCTATAAATAACTTCTGTTGAGCTATGGAGTAATCGCATTTTCACAAAAGCTCATAAATAGTCTAACAATTTTGCTCTTGGGCTCAAAACCGCTTGACTTCAACTTCTCATTTTGGCACAACACAAGCAAGTCGCTCGCCGTAGCGTTGCTCACTTAGTTTCGACAACCCTCGCTCCCACCAACAACCAGCTCAATGTAATAGAAGGTTTGCGTGCTACAATATAGCCAAATAGGGCAATTCCTCTTCGTACGATAATAGGTGAAGCTCTTCTTTACTTTCCTGGCCCAGCTCGTTCCTGGCAATCTTAGTATAGCTCAATTTCTTCATGCTCTTACGGTACCACTTGGTCAATAGCAGTACCAACGCTAATACTATAACTAGAGAATGCATTAAGGATATAGGTTAATGCCGTGTAAAATTGAAGATCAATCGGAAAACTACAAAGATGAACGAAGTAATCCTCGCATCAAGGCCAACCAACAACACCTTTATCATCCCCCTGAACGACCAGCCCTCGGTAGTTCAGTCTGTATGATGCTAACCTTATCAGACTCCATATGGGTTCTCTGAAGCCGATATGGATCTTAATAGTCTCCACGCTGGTGGTGTGGTATTTTTTTCTAAACCTCTTCGTAAAACACGCCCTTCCATATAGCGAAAGTGCCTTGATGGTATGATCAAGGATCAGATCGAGCTCCAAGAGAAGAACAGTACCATGATAGCCTGGTAATCAGCACATCAAGCACCTGCGCACATAGCTGTTAGCCCCTTGTCCTACGTCTTAGTAGAGTTTACCTCAAGCTCCTGGTGAGCATTCCTTCCTCATTATGCTTCGGCCAGCCATCGATTTAGCTAACATTGACAAAGTTCAAGGCATAGATTTATCTTCCTTCTCCCCCTTCGCTAGGATATTCAAGATAAAGCTTCGTCGATACTTCGCTCTCTCAGGTAACCATTTCAAATGGCAAACCCCCGTCATGCACAGTTTGGTAATCTCGATTAAGATTGCGAGATGTTTGTGCCAGCTTTGTTTCCTGCTCTAGATTCTTCAACCCTTGCCTTGTGTTTAGTTTGGAATACTTGATCTACAACAAGAGGCTTGTGCCCATCAGCTGCTTGTAGTTCTCCTTTTGTCCAACGGATTACCAAAAGCCTTACCAAACTTGCCACATGCCACCTCGTCGACTCGAACTCCTCTCTAATATGGTAATGCGAAGCGTAGCGTGAGCTATAGTACCCCTTGAACTTGAATTGGCTGGTGTGTATGCCATTCATAATACTTGGAAAGCGTTTCAGCTTCGCAGATAGTAGGTTCAATTCCATTGAGTCTGCTTGTTTATCAGCTTTCATTCGCTACACGCTCCATCCTTGGATTTCCTTGTCTGATTTCTATGGCCCTTATAGAAGCTTTGGAGAAAGCCAAAGACGCCCAGGTGCTACTGTATTTGCTCTCTTGATTGGCTTCTTGGTTTTGTTTGATAATTCAAAATTGCTAGCACTTTTCAGTAGGAGTCAGGTCCCTATGTTCGTTTTGTAGAATGGATAAGCTGTCACCCACTCTCAACCTCTGGGTTGACGTGCCGTGGATGGTATATAGGAAGTAGATTTGGGCAATCGTTAGCTTTCCTAGCGAAAATGCAAAGAGCCTTCAAAATCTTGGTCTGCGGTAGACTTCCGTCTCTCATTTCTCTTCTTTGAGGTAGTTGGTAGTAGATCAGCAGAAAGACTTTGTAAGGCTTTTGTAGGGGTTTATATAGTGTATTCTTGCGAATTCTCCAGCTGTGGATGCCCGCAATCACTGTCGTCCTCGGCTATCAGACATAGCAGTCCGCGTTTGTCCTAAGCCAATCAGAGTTGTTCATTCGTAGCAGTCTTTAATATTTCAATTCACTTCCTCTGATCTACCCTTCATCCACCAATCAGATCTTTTTGTCAACAACTGTTTTTGATTATTTGATTTGGACAGTGACAATAGTTTCAAATCGGGCTTAGTGTGGATTTTCGGAATCAACCACTTGCCTTCGATTCTTATAAATACAAGCTCTACCTGTTACCAGATAGTATTTTCACATCAACAACAAGCACCTTAGCAACTCAAGAGTAGCTTGCCTCAACTATCTATCAACTCTCCTACTCTCTTCTGCATCACTTCTTCAAAGATTCTTTTCGATATAACCACAATCTTCGCCATGTCTACGGATAACCAATACAACAATCGTGGCAGAGCAAGCTCTAGTGCCAACATGTGGGGAGGGAAAACTCCAAATCCCCTATTGAAAGACACGATTGAGGGCTACCCTATTGTTTTGTCTCACCAAAAGCGCACCGCGAATGCTGGCAAGAACACCATGATCCAGCAGGGTCTCCAGCGTGATAAAGATGGCCTATATCCGGATCCGAGTGCTGGCATTGAAGAAGCTATAGCTAGAATCAATGCACGACGAGCCCCAGGAGGTTCTCAAATGAATCGCCCTTCTTCTTCTGCCGCATTTCAACCTATGGCCTCACCTGAGCCTTGGCGACCTTCTCGTGAAATCGTTAAAATGCCAATCAAGCCAGCCTACCGCCTTATGGGTATTGCCGAAGAATTAGTCGGGGGTGATGGCCAGTTGTATTTCACCCGACACAGTGGCACTCGTGTCCCGTTCAATGACGCACTCGCAATGCAAGTATCTCTTCTCTTTGATTCGCCCTCAAGTTTCTAATTGAGGCGTCAGGCTTGCCGAAGAGATGTACCCTACAAAGTTCTACAAAGAGACCATGCGAGATCTACACTTTATCACCGAGGAGAGTCTGGACGAATTTTTGGAGCAGTATGGACGCGTCACGCGATTCAATGAGAGACTCTTGAAGAGGCTTGATGAGCTCGGAGAGGATATTGATGATATTGTTGAGGACGAGGATCCTAGTGCCGGGGCTAGGAAGGGTCGCTGATTAGTACCATGATTTCAATACGACCTTTTCGAGGGTTTTGGCGGCATGAGGGGGGGGATACCCGGTGTTGTATTGAAGGTAGAGAGCATAGAGACCGTGCAAATTTGGAGAAGCAAAGGCTGGTGATGTTTGAGGCCTCTTGATTCTATATAGACCACCTCAGAGGGATTATGACATTGTGGGGAGTTAGGCTTTTCAACCAAAATTTGTACAGATACGAGATTATGAAAAGAATTTGCCTACAGAATTGAACTCTAAGGAGGTTGGCGCATGTGTTGTCACTCGCTCTACGATAAAAAGACAAGAGAAGTGTTCCTCTGACAATTGCCCATATTTAGCAATCGCTTAGGCAAATTATTTTGCCACTTAAGAATTCATCCCACATACCCAGTTCTAAACAAACCTTCTTCGGGATACTACAGAGAAAATGTTTCTCAATGCGCACTCGCAAATTAGATCTCATTATTTTATTTCAATAGCCGAACATTCAGTCCTTGACTGACCTACGCTTCCAAACACCCCTAATATTTCATCCTGACTCCCAAACTGGCGTCGACCAGCATCTACCACCTTGACTTCAGTTTGGGTGCTGATCCCCCCCGAAAGTTGTGGCATCGCTGGAAGTTGATGAGGTCTCTCATAGACATTGCCAACGGCGCTGGTTCGATGATTGTTGCCAGAGGAGCCGAAACCGATGACTTTCAATTCTCTGAGCAATGGACGCAGAGTTGCGAGGGATGCAGCTGTGATGCTGACTCCTGGTTCCACAATGCTCCACATTAATGCATGAGTCCCAGAGACTTTTGCTCAGATTAGTCTTATTTGATATGCGCAAGCACGTCTAAAGACTCACATAGAAGGTCTTGAAGATTCTCGAGATCAACCAGATATCTAATACGGATCAAGGTGGCAATACTCGCACTGTAGTGAATGTCTCAGCTTGTAGTTTTGTCAGGCCTAGTTCACTCACCAGATTCCCATCGATAAAAGTCCAATCACTACAACTTTGGTCTGGATGGTCATCTGTATGTTCCAAATCATGGGTATTGGCAATAGCGCAAAGAGCCAATCGGACAGTACGGCCATAGCACTGAATGCATATGCTGCTTTGACAAAGTCTTCGGCAGAAGCACATTTCGCGTCTGGGATCGTTGCGTCCCACTGTGCAGCAACTGGTTGGCACTGAAATATCTCGAATAAAAATATCCCCGTTGTCCAGAGTGCCATGATCACCATTGCGATCTTCAACGTATATATGTATCGCCTCAGAACTGCGATCCGTAGGAGAAAGAAGCCAATGCTGAGTTTCACGAAACCCATTGATGAAATGTATAAAATGGTTGCTAGGGCTTGATACTAGGAGTGAGGTTGGTCAATATAAAGATATATAGGGTTAATTTTGATCGACTTACCTTAACTGCGAGGATTTCATTTTGCTCAGTCAAAGTCGAATTATGCCTTCCGAGTCCGAAGTGCACACCCCCATAAACAAAACCTGCCATTAAGGTAAAATTCAACTGCCACCTGTCAAAGACATCCTATTGACCCTTATAAACAGAAAGAAGTCTTACAAGAGCAGCAACCATGAGCCAGTCGTCGACATCGAACGTGGCGGTAAGGAAAATTCGTACAACCGTTCGCAAGCTGACTGATACCCATCCTAGTACGAGGAATACTGTCGTCACAGTTACCAGATCTGGTCCTCCATCCCCAGAGAGATCTTGAACCATATCGCAATCAAACGAGCAGCATTTTCAAAGGTGCGGTTTTTTTTCGAATGATGAGAGACATACACCATCATAAGTTTTACCTTGGACTTTGTGCCTATTAACCTTTCCTCCATTTAGTCTAGACTCTCAGTTCTGCATGCATCTACCTTGCGTATCTTGAGGAAATTTAGAGACATTCTTGGCTTGATGGCTGGCCGCCTCCGAACACTATTAGCCAATAGCACCGCTAGACTGTAGAATCGATCGACAGAGAACCAGATTGAATGGCTAAGTATTTACCGTTTAAATAAGCAAGTAATAACTTTTTCTAATCTGTCTCTAATTAGAGGAAGTTAAGTGTGATTAGCATTTTATATCAACATGTAGTCAAAAGCGAGTATATCGCGGGGAGGGGTATTTTCTTTCCCGACGCCTCGTGGCAAAAACGCAAATGTCCCCAATAGCGCTACACTTCTAATGGACTAAAAGGATATGTGTTTCAGTCTGAACTTTTTAAAAACTAGCACAGAAAATTAACATAAACTATCTCGCCGTCGCTTTGCCCTTGCTAGGGAAGTCTGTAGCTTGATTTGATGAATTGAGATGACCCATGAAGTAATCCGGGGAAACAAGGATTGCTCTAGCGGAGCTCAGGCGATCTGCAGATTGTGCTAACCTATTATAGTTACATTCATTCCTAATACCGTTCTGATACTCTTGATTTCTATAAGATTTATATAAAATATATGTTCTGCCACTATGTGCTGTTCGTATTACAGCTTCTAGCTTTTAATGTCTTTCTTGGATCCAATAAGGAGTTGTATAATTTGACGAAGTAAAAACACTACTGACCTCATTTAACTGAGCATTTTGGTTTTGGTATGCCAGAGGGATTGTTAATGAGACTTCCTTATGTCATATTGATTAGAGGTCAAGAACCGGGCGTTTCATGCAACAATGCAGGTTAGGTAGGGGTGAACCCCCTTGGCGAAGACTTTATTACTATAGTAAATGAAAAAATAAGATGGTATCAAGCGTTATCACGAACGAACTAAACTATTACAAAACTTGTGTGCGGCCTTAAGCCATCTAGCATACACCAACTGCCTCTTTTTGTATTCCACTCAATCCTGTTTATCCCCACTACCACTCCCACTTCCACTCCCAATCCGATTAATCTTCTCCTCAACCTTCCCCTCGTCTACTTTCATCGGTGGCGAATCCGCTGGGTCCCGCCCAACCATAATACCGTGACCAGGCTGGGTCTCGTCATTTTTCGAATACTGTCCAGCCAACAGATGCTCGTGTGCTTCACATGAGGCAATTACATATGCTACCTCGCCGTGAATAGCATCGTCGCCTGCCATTAATTGTTCATCGGTCATGCGGAGTGGGATTCGGAGGACGTATTTGATGAAGCACATGATGAGGGAAGTCCAAACGATGTTCCATGCGATGACGAAGAGGGCGCCATAGAGCTGCTTATAGACTTGTTTGCCATTTCCGTCTACATTTATATTAGTCTTATTCGAACCGTGCATTCAGGCAGAAGTAAATGAGGTAAGAAATCACATACCAATAGCGCCTCCTAGGTTGGTGATCCCAAACGCCGCGCAACCTTCCACTGTCGCAAATAGACCGGTACATATGCCACCCACAAAACCAGCCACCATATGAGTGTGGAAAATCCCAAGCACATCATCGATCTTCCGGAAGTAGGCAACCTTCTTACCCATAATGTTCATCGAGAGCCAGGGGATGGTTCCCGATGCGAAGCCAATTGCAATAGCGCCCCATCCAGCAACCACACCCGCTGCGGGGGTAATAGCAACAAGACCAGTAATCATACCTTGTACTGCACCAAGAATAGATGGCTTCTTGAAATAAAAATAATCACAAAGAGTCCAAGTGAGAAGTGACATAGCGGTGCAGACATTAGTGTTCAAGACAGCAACACCAGCATCGGCGGATGCCGCGTATGGGTCACCACCGTTGAACCCGTTCCATCCGATCCAGAGTATACCAGCACCGATCATTACGGCGAGGACATTATTTGGTCGAGAATCCTCACGTTCGGCAGCAAGTCGAGGACCAATCCAATGGGCTCCGACGAAACCAGCCGTTCCAGACGATAGATGAATGACATATCCACCCGAGTAGTCAATAACACCTCTCTGGAACAGGAAACCACCGCCCCAAAGACTGTAAGCCCCAATGGCATACGAAAAGGTAATCCAGAGAGGAACAAAAATTACCCATGCCGTGAAGTTCATTCGTCCGAGGAAAGCACCGGCCATAATAACAATGGTGATCCCGGCGAAGACAAATTGGAAATATATCATGGTCGACAGTGGGAAATTCTGAAAGAGGCCAGCAGAGGGAAGCTGTGATTGACTGAGTTCTTGAGCGATAGTTACGACAGGACCAGGTCGGCCTGCGAAGGGGAGCATATACACTCCAAACCCAACTTTGTAGGCCCAAAGAACCCAAGTTATAAGGGTGGCCGAGAAGCCATAAAAGGCCATGAATGCGCTGTTAACGGCCCATTTGCTACGCACTATACCTGCATACCTGAGAAAGTAATCAGAAAAATTGGTAAACTCGAGGTGAATGGCATACATTACTAGAAGTCCAGGTATACTTTGGAGAGCGACAAGACTGCCGGCTGTTAATTGCCAGGCATTGTCGCCAGTGTCCAACCAAGGAGTGGTAAAATTCGACATCTTTTGTCTGGAAGGAGCTTTTCAAGCTCACTAGAAATATCCCGGGCTCAATTGAAATCTGCACAATGCCCAAGCGGTTGTCTAGCTCCAGGGCATGAAATCGAGGACCAAAAAGCGACTATGACTAGTAGATGGGAATTATGAAAACGACCAAAGTTCAAGAGCTCATTTATGCTGGGCCGCCGAGGTTAAAAGCTCTTGCAGCTCTGATAAGCTATCTGCAGCTGTGCTTCCATTGGATCTGTTCGGATCAAGCCACCCTTGAATAATTCCTGTAAATAACGGGCTTGATCAGACATGGTGGAAGAGGCGCGGGACAAGGATAATGCAGACTTGATGTGGTCTTGAACAAGGGCAATAGAGTGATCATGTCAGGGCATACTTTCGGCTAGAGGGTCCGAAAGAACGACACCATCTACCCTTCAATAAAAATGTACGGAGGTAGAGTTCGATATCGGCGACCTCCCCACGCCCTTGACACCAAAAACTATTTTTGGCGGCTGCCATATTTGTGGGAAATTTTAACTGGAAACGTACATGACAAGATAATAAGATAGAAATGCTATCAGGCATTGTTAAGCGTAGACCCTAGTCCTGGTTTTCCATATGTTTCTCCAAAAAGCCTCCTCACTCCGCAAAGCACCGACACTTTTCGACTTCCCCAGGTCTCCACCTTGCCAAGAGACTATGCGCTCCATGATCGACTCTTAGCTTCAAGAAATCCAGCTTGGCAACGGTTCTATCAAAAAAATTTATATATATTTGAAAACTTCTTCAAATTGTACCGAGAACGAACACTGCAACGCAACAGGAAATCTCAAGCGGTGATCACACATCTAGCTTTTCCACGCGGTCTCACCCACGCTTCTAGATCCTTATCTGTCCCACTATGAACATCCCCCAAAGTCTCGCAGCTCTCTCCTTGATAGAGGTCCTGCTACGATGGCAAACACGTCGTCCGGAACGACCAATGTGCTTGGCGATTCTTATCTGTGGCTGGGCTTAGTATGCATGGCACCCGGTTGGAGAGATAAGCTTTGTGGGGAGATGCACTCTAGACTTGGTGGTCAGAATAATGGGGAAATTCAGGAAAACAGGTGCTTGCTCCGGATCGAGACGGTTGGGCTCGAGTATTTGAGCTGCCCTTATCGCCGCTGATGTGAATAGGAATGAATACTCCGTGATGTGCGATATGATGATCTCATTGTAATGTTGGTATTGGTTCAATGAATGTTTATGAAAGGGTTTGGAGCGGTCGGGAATTGACTGGTTTGGTTTCAGCGGTCTGCATAGGCAGAATCGGAACTCGTTTACGCCAAGCCAAATAGGGTAACACTTGATGAAATGAGGGGATTTCTATTAGAAGAAAATATATTGAAAATCACGGTAGTACTACTAGGAGAGCTGCAAGATGTGGTACGAAAAGGCACTCCGAACTTGCACCTTATGGATTAGTTCGGAAAAAGGATGCTGGGAAGTAGGGAAGCACACGATATCACATTGTCCCTTATGAGAACCCAGGAACCATGCATTAGAGTGTCACGACAGCACCTCGATGGAGTTTGAAAATATCTCTATTCAAAACACGAATCTTAACTCCGTATGGAAACATCAACTTTCCTACGATTTTCACCCTCTCGTTTGTACTCTAGCAACCTTAGCCACAGTCAGTCCTTCCGTCTCTTCCTCTGCGGCGAACCTGCTCCTAAAGAAGAAGGGCTATCCTTTTTCCTAATCCAGGTTTTTTTCAGACAAGTCACCTTTCCCAATCCGTCGAATCTATATATAGAAAGCAATTGTTAGTTCTGCAACCCAGATTTTAGCGAGTCTTATAAGAAAATCGTCTTGGTATCTGAACAGTGTCTTAGAAAATACTAATATGATAGTCAGCACTAAGCTACTCTCTCCAAATTCCGGAACAGTCATCTCAAATCTCTTCCCATCATGGCCCAGACAACCGCCATCAGGGCAGATTACGTGAAAGGCAGTTCTTGTCACTTCCCAGTCTAGTCTGTTCAGAAGGTCTTTGGTGCCAATAGCCCCGAAAGTTATGTACCAATATAGTATGTTTTCATCTGTACATGGATTTGATTTCTTGCTAGAAGATTTCAGAAGGAAATTGAGGTCTTTCCGCTCGACTATGTCAACCATTTTGTCGAATTTAGGTGGTTTGTGATTCAAGCGGGGCCAGGCCGCTCCTGATTTGCTGAGATCAAAACCATTGTCGACTCGACGAACCATTTGCTCATTATCAGATGAAGCATTCTTCAAAGAGTCAACGTATTAAAAAAGCCCTTGCGTCAAAACTAGAGGTGGCCACTCACATATTATCAGCTGTAAAGAAGGTCTCCGACTTCGTCCAATAGCGAATATACTCGTCAAGCAGGACAATAGGAATCTGTCTATCCTTAAAATAGTTGTGCCTTTCCAAGTAACTTAGCAAACGCTACTTGGGTATACGTCTGCCATCCTTAAACAGGAGACTATTCTTTCGTTGATCTTTAAAATGCTCCTCGGCCTCCGTAATAACTTGAGGCCTTGGTATTGTATTCACTGGCAATTTTCTCAAAGGTCACCCAACGGGATTTTCCTCCGCAGTTAGCCAGTCAAATTGGTCGAGTGTGCGTCTTACTTTGCCTCCGGCCACTACGAAAAGCTCTTTCATATAATTGCAATACGCCAGGAAAGTATCCAGAACCTTTTCCGGCACCTCCAACAGCAAAAGACTATCGACTAAAGTTCTAAACTCTTCACTTGACCATACTGCATTCTGCATATGCTCGAACCTGAAATATGGCAAGATATCTGGACTTGTAAAGAAGCTAGAGAGAAGTTGTTTCCAAAGTCTGGTGGGGCTCGCTTGTCCCGTCCTCACCCCATAGCTCGAAAGAATAAAGAATTATGAATGAGGATAGCGTATGTAGGTCACTCAAAGCAATGCCAAATTCCACCCCTCGGGTTTAAAAAGACGAAAGAAACAAAGGATCGCTGAGGTTTCAACGGGAGATTAGGATATTCGTGCATTTAGTGCTACATACTAATCAGATGAAACCCTTAAATAAGATCACAAAGCAGATTGACTCAACTTTTTGCTACGCGAAGGAGTCGATCTTCTGTAGAAAATGTTTGTGAATGTGGTTATCAGGGCACAGAGTTTCAAAGAATTGGGAGGAAGACAAATGACGATAATATATTTGAGAAAGATTCAAACCAAAGAAAATAATTCTTCGTTTAAATTAGATGCTCTCTTGAGCCGAGTACCTAGATGCTGAATTGAAATGAAAGGCAACAGGATTTTCTTTACTCTCTTGCCAGTTACTATGTTTTCCCCAAATTTCTAAGTGGTTATGAAAAGGCAAGGCTTTACTCCTTGAACGCCCAAGTTTTACAATAATTCTCCCTTGACACTACATCTCACAATAATTCAACTCAAAAAAGTCTTGTCCTCAAGCTTAGAGTTGAATGGAATTTGTTGAGCATGGGACTAACTATCCGAATATTAGAACAAGTATTAAGTTTAGATGATTTGACTTTCTTGTTAGACAAAATTAGATATGCTGTGCCGATAAATATGGATTGGGTCCCTCGTAGAGGTAGTAGCCCGGGAGGGTTTAGTCTAATGACGAGTATGAAGTGAGCTGACAGCAAAGCTATGATTCTCTATTCTTAAGGAGCCCTCGTACTAATTCCACGAAGCACTGCAGTTTCAAGATACTTGAGGAATTTTACTACAAAGGTCGAGACCAGCAGGTTGTCAAGAGGGTTGTAGGTTTTTGAGTTATGATTTGGAATGCGCAAAGGGAGTATAAAGCGTTAATACCGTTTCAAATCAGATAAGGAAAAGCAAGTATGTAAATATCAAGTTAACAGTAAGAGCCCAAGCAGACATCTTTAAGCTACGAAAGCAACGCCGAGCGAAAGATGCAACAGTTGTAAAACGAAAATCCCAAGGAACGGTGAAGAGTTGTTCAGCAAACAGAAGGGAACAAAGCATCAAACCTAAAAAAAGAGAATCCCATTCTCAACAAATCCAACAGCTCCTAATCCTCAAATGGAGAGACACATACGCGTTACTGGCGGTCTCCGTTGCCAAGGAAGACAAGTAGGCCAATTGAAGTTGAAGCTACGAAGTTGCGAGCTCCTTTCAACCCCTCACCTGCATCTCTTTCGGCTTAGCAAACATGCTCCAGGATAACATACCCAATTACCTCAACACGATGTGGGGTAATATCTCGAAAGTCACCATACACTAACAGATAAAGTCGATCCATCCGGGTAAAACAAGACCCTCAAAAGCCCCCAAAATTTGGGGCTGGTCACGTGCCAGGGGCCTTGCCCCTCCTGCCACGAACCTCAACTCATGCACACCGCACTGTCTTCTCCCTACTACCAATCCCCTCACAAGTCCAACCACATCACATCTCCAACCCTCAATTTCCTCCAGACAACCGCAAATATGGCCTCAACCCAAGCCTACCCCCCAGGAGGAACCTTCCTCGACTCCCTTAGGAAATCGTTCGTCGATGTCCCTGTGGACAAGGAGAAAGACAACGCCGTAGCCACCACCGAGTTCCTCGAAGCCGCAGAATCGCTGACAACTCTCTTTGGTATGAATCCCATCCCTCTTCCAAAGCCTCCCTAACAACCTTTCATAGACATACTGGGCTCCGTAGCATTCACACCCGTCAAGTCCGACATGTTAGGAAACGTCAAGGTACTATTCCCTACCACCAATCTACCCCTCCTTTTCGAACCTCCCGCCATAGAACAGCATAATGGATATATATTTATTGACGGGCGAGATATTAGAAAATCCGCGACCGCCAACTCGCATCACCGGCCGAGTCTGAGAACCTCCAAGACTTAGTCCGCAACGAGCTCAAAACGAAAAAGCACACCGCTACTGAAGGCATGGTCTGGTTGATTCGGTATGTGCCTATGATCCCTCCCCTTCCACAAGCAGCATTCATCCATCCATTTATATATTAATAAGACAACTACTTTATTTCCAATCCTTATCCTACCTCCCACCCCCCTTTCAAACAAACCACTAACCTCCTTCCCCTCTAGCGGCCTAGACTTCACCTGCATAGCCCTTTCCTCCAACCTTTCCAAGCCCGCTGACGAGCTCTCGGCCTCCTTCCGCGCCGCCTACGGCGAGACCCTCAAGCCCCACCACTCCTTCATGGTGAAGCCCATCTTCAGCGCCGCCATGTCCGCCTGCCCCTACCGCAAGGACTTCTACATCAAGCTCGGCGAGGACCCCGAGAAAGTACAGGCCGAGCTCCTGGTCTGGTTAGCGGCTCTGGAGAAGATAATCGCTATTATGAAAGCATTTTTGGGAACGAAGGAGGCAAAATGGTAGATGGTAGAAAGAAAGGTGGTCAACCTTGGCGAAGCCTGGATTGGTCCATGACGGATTTTTATGATGGAACTTTGGTCTTCCCCTCGTGGGGAAAGGCTTTATCTAGATCCAGGGGATGGGAAGATTAGTGATGATTGATGACCACGATCATTATGAATGAGCATAAAAAGTACCAGCTGGACTGAGGAGCTTTGCCGGTTTGGCAGCACACATGGCACAAATAAAACGGTTACACAAAATGTTCGTTCAGATTCTCATCTGACCGTATTTTCATTGAAAGTTTCCTTTTTTATTTGAAGTCCAGCTACTGGTACTAGTTATTACATCATATACGTCGTATATGTATAGTTAGACATTTCGAAGATCTCGTCAAGAGATTTTCTAGAATCAACGTCCCCATATCTTATCCAGGACATGCCGATAAAGCCCAATCCATATCCACTGCCCAGTAAGTGCGAGCGTCTGTAGAGACCAGATGAAGACCCGGCCCGTAGATGCATATCCTATCTTCATAGCCCCCTTCCATTATTCTTGATATCATCGATACAGCCTTTTCGCTATGACTGAAAATCACTGCTAAATCCTTCTCGGATCCATTTCCCATGGAAGATGTTGGTCCTACCTTATTCTTATATCCTTCCCTTTCCCACGCCATTCCACTCATAACCTCCTAAACACCCCCCTCGGCCTCAAGCCGAAGAAAGAACAAGTCTTCCTGAATGCATACCTCACATCTCCCCTAATAAACACCTTCCTCTTGACCTTAGCCACGCTTATGCCCGGCGCCTTCCCCTCCCCAAAATCATTCTCCAGATACTCCCTCATCGGCTTAAAAATCGTCTCGAACACCGCGCTCTCGTCGTCCAGCGGCGGCGGAAGCTTCAGCTCCTTCAGACTGGTTCCATTTTCTCCCGGCCAGACCGAGGTTCGGAATCGCGTCTTGCCAGCTGATGTGTAGTCGAAGGCTATGATGAGCTCGTTGAGCGAAGGGAACACGGCTTTGAAGCGCGGTTGCGGGGAGTGGCCTGCTATACCCGAGAGGAGCGAGATGAGCTGGGCGCGCTCGGCGTCGAAGGCTACGCGTTGCCAGCCCGACATGACGCCCACGCCGACATAATCCTCCTCCTCCTCCAGTAACATGAACATGATAAACAAGCCCATCAGGCTGTTGAGTAGGAGCGTGTCATGCTCCGGGCTAAAGTAGAATCGCAGTATCCCCTTCCCGGGTGTGATGACGGGTGGAGGCTCATATTTCATCAGTTGGTAGTGCTTTAGTGCTATGCCGCGCGACTCGGAACTGGCGTGGAAGATGGACGGGGTGAGGGAGCTGTTGGAGCGGAAGGTCATGCGGTCGTTGTAGAGCTTCGCGCAAGGGTGGAGTTCGTGGACGCGAGGCTGGATGGTGGATTCCCATATCTGCAGGCGGATCTCAACTGGGAGGTCGAGGAATTTGTGGAAGGTTTGCGAGGGGCGTTTGAAGGGCTTGAAGAAGCTCTGGCGCGCCTTGGTGAGGGTGAGGGAGTGGTGTCTTGGGGCGGGGTGCGGTGGAATGGAAGGTGAGGGGGCCGCAGAGGAATTTTGGTTCTCTCGCACCGAGGCGTCTTGCTGATTTTGATTCTTCGCTGGCATTGCTTCTGCGAGTCTGGGTTTCAAGTCTGTGTAAAAGAGATTAGATCAGGTTCGGAAATGTCTTACGAATGTGTTCTTTACCTGAATTAGGAGGAACTGATTGCGCAGGTAGATTCATACGAGTCGAGAGTAGATGGTCAATAGGGAGGTGGTCGCCCATCGCAAATATGACCAACAGGGCACGCGAACCAAATCCAAACCCGAGAGCGAAAAGAGGGTGAAGATGCCCTGTTGAAGGTGCAGACTGGGCGGCCGGAGCCTTCTTGCTCTTGTATTGGAGATCCTTGCCTTAGGAGCGTCTTGGCTAGTGTAACACTGGAGGCGGCAACTTGCTTTTCCCGATAATCAATCTATCATGTCCGTATGCGATCATAAAAGCCGCACGACGACATTGACAGTCGCAGATACGCAGTGGTGGTAAAGAGGAGTTGGATGGGAGTCCGGAGTTGTTGCCGGTGTAAGCGCTCAAGCTGCTGAAAGTGGGTGACTGGTGGGGAGGTCAATGGAGTGATGGAAAACCGGGGCAAGGCTGAGATGCTGATATCTCTTTGTTGTCAGGGAACACAAGAACGCCTACAAAACAAAAGAATGCCGAGTACGGAGAGAAGAAAGGCCAGCTCAATAATCAGAAGCGCTCAAGTCTGGATCCAGAATCTCTTGCTGGAATCTTCCGTCTTTCATTCTATAATAGCAAATCGGACCCAATCGTCTATGCGCTTTAGGCCCCTAATGTTATTCCCTCGACTTTCCTCTTTAACATGCCGCAAAAGCTTTCGAAAAGTACTTTGTCATATCCCTTGATCCATCTAATCGTCACTTTTGCGTAAGGTTGCTCTGGAATCGGCTCTACCTGAATCTTGAAGCCGAAAGGCATGTCTTCGTCGTCATTTGCTTCAGCCTCAGCCGTTGCGGAATGCCGTCGGGAGAGGCGGGACCACACTGCCCTCCTACTGAAACCTATCCCAGTGGAGATGACGTTAGATTTCCACGTCCATTTCACAGATAGCCGGGACAGTGTTTCATGGATATGTTGCCCGACGAGTTCAGGCGTGAAATTGCTCTTCAGAGACGTTAGTAATGGCATAAGAATAGACAGAAAGGATACTTGCAATGAACACAAACTCCGAAGGAAAAGGCAGAAACTGTTTTTGCAGACTATTAACCCCCCTAGCTATACGCATGCTCGGTCTCAAATCATCAAAACTCCAAGCCACAGCCCATCTTCTCGTTTTGCTCCCTTGAACAAACTCCGTGACAGCGAAGTTCTCAATGTTGCTATCCTTCAATTTCGTAACTAGGTCTGGGACGCTGGAAAACTTCCCCAGCATGGTGGAATACCATTGAACTCGATTTTTAAGGGTAAGACTCTCGGTTAGAAGGCGTGAGACGAAGGCGGTTTCTCCACCGGGATATATCATTTCGTTCTCTGAACCGGTGCAGGCTGTGAAGGGCGGTCTTTGTTTGGAGGCGGCGGAGGTTAACATTTCATCCGTAGAGGTGTAGAACGGGGGGTTACACATGCAGAAATCGATGCTACCCACCCTGTTAAGAAATTGTACAAATTGAAGTCAGCATCTATGGAATACATACTTTGCCAACCCCAACTTCTCCAAGGCAACAGCAAGGAATTGATCAGTTGCCTGGGTCTGAAGTATCTTGATACGATTTTGAAGCCCGTTGTCCTGGACATTTCTTTTTGCAAATTGAATACTCTTCTGGTCAATATCTGTATCCCACGTTAGTTATGTGCCGTACAATCAACTATTCGACCTTACCAGTGCCAACAAATCTCCAATTAGGACGTTGAGCACATCCTAGCAAAGGATAGATACAGCTCGCCCCTGTTCCAATATCCACTCCGACAACCTCTCGTTCTAGAGCATAGATATCTCTATACTCATCGCTTGTTGTATCTAGAAGACTTTGAATCCATAGTACGTAGTTCAAACGATTAGGAACCTATGGTAGACAACACGTCAATACCCCGGCGGAGTCATTTTGAGAACTAGCTTACTGGTGGACATAGTCGGTCTGGAGGAAGCTCGATTTTGAGACCAAAATCCCGCTTTAGAAGAGACTTCGTGAGTTGTTGAACTGATTTAGGGTTCGTGAAGTCTAACTGCCCATTTGGTTTCAATCTAGTAAAGGCGTTAGATTCGCTGATGAGCTTAGAAGGACGATATAGACAATAAGTGGATCCTTGGAGTATTACGAAAGCCCAAGTAGTTAACAATTGAAACTAGGCTAAGAACTTACACTTTGGCAAAGTCAGCGTCTTGTATAGCTAGTGCTGCAAAGTCAACGTCCTCTTTATAGATGTTGGTGGAGGTTGTCATTTTGGAGTGAGGGGTGAGAAGAGTGAGGTGTGAGGTGGGGCAGGTGTAGAAAAAGGCAAGAAGTTGAACAGTCAGTGTCTGAGAGAATTATTTATGCAAGCATCCGCTAAGCATCTATCAACACATATGTATACGCGGCAAATGAATGTTCTGTATAAGTCAACTACTTCCGTTTATTTCTTTTTAACAAGCTATTGTGCTATATATATCCCAAAATCATTTTGCGAATAACTTGATGTCCTCAAATTCATGACATCTTCCATCCTAATCACTAGACTTTTGCTTCTTGAATGCAGGTTCGTCTTGGTTCTTCTGAGCCGGCTCTCCCGTTGGAACATCGGGCAATGCAGCTTTAACCTCCTCCGCAGCTTTAACCTCCTCCGCAGCTTTAGTTTCTTCAGCTGTAGATGTACCAGGACCATTCTCGGCTGATTCTCCTGCCTCAACCTCTTCCCATTCGCTCTCTCCTTCAGCTTCAGCTTCGACTGGCGGAAAGAATCGTCTATGTTATATTAGAATTACGATTAAGCTCGAAGAGAGAAACTCACGGCAGCCAATAATCGTAGGCGTCAATATCCCTTTGCACAAAAGTACAGAAGATGACCTTCTCTAACTTATCTCCATCCTCGCCCTCCAAGAACTGTTTCACAGCACGTATCGCAACGGGCGCAGCTGTACGGCTAGGATATCCGTAGACACCGGTGCTCAGAGCGCTAAATGCAATGCTCTTGCAATCATTCTCCACCGCCAGCTTCAAACTGGTGGTATAGCATGAAGCCAAAAGCTTTGCACTCCTTTTCTGCTGTTTCGAGGAATAGATAGGCCCAACAGCATGAATGACCTTTGCGCATGGCAGCTCATATGCATCTGTAATCTTTGCATCCCCAGTATCACAGCCATCAAGCGTTCGACATTCCTCCAACAGTCCCGGCCCTGCAGCTGCGTGGATAGCTCCATCGACCCCGCCGCCGCCTAAAAGTGAGTTGTTTGCAGCATTCACCATAGCACCGACTTTGAGTTTAGTGATATCTCCACGAATCAAGCCGATGCGGTCGTTGAGAGATTTTGAAGGTGTTTGGACTGGAATGGCAGGCTGGACATCTGGTTCCATAGGGTCGGCCGGGAAGAGCTTCTTGAGGTGGTAGAGGAGGGAAACTGTTGGTATCTCAGCAACTGGAACGATCGACATGATTTTTCCGGCTTTCAGCATGTATCATAAGTCGTTCGATAGTCAAGAACCTAAAAGGAAGACACAAGCTTGTTGAAGGGAATGGTGAAGTAAGAAAGAGTCCCGATTGATCAAGAAAGGCTGCGGTCACATGTGAGGGGCAGTTTTAGCGTTGTTCAGCCTTCTTTTGAGGAAGTATCAGAATCTTGACTCACACGACCAAGAGCAAAATAACGATAACAAAACTTCGCAAAGACACGGTCGCAGTCCTGAGGCACGGAGGTGGAAATCAGCAATCCCTTGCAAGCTTTGAAGGTACAAATCTATTCGTCTTAATGGACGCTATATTCGTCGATTTTTAACATTTCAGCAGCAATACGAAGTCAACATTTGCAATTGACTCTTCGGTCTTCGACATCAAAGCTTTCGTTAGCAGATCAACCAGTTCGACTCAGCAATCATGACGGACGCAATTACAGCGCAGACGGCGAAGCTCCAGCTCGATGAAGAGACTGGGGAGATGGTATCAAAGGGCGAGTTGAAGAAGCGCCTTGCCAAACGCGCGAAGAAAGCCGCTACAGCCAAGGCCAAAGCAGAAGCCCCAGCAAAAGCAGCTCCTAAGGTTGCTCATAAGAAGGAGGAAGAAGTCGCAGAGCCTATGAATATGTTTGCCCAGGGATGGCTCCACGAGGTATACATGGAGAGACCAGTCAAGCCTGTCATCACTCGATTCCCGCCCGAACCCAATGGATACCTCCATATTGGCCACGCGAAGGCTATTACCATCAATTTTGGCTTCGCAAAGTATCATGGAGGAAATTGTTATCTGAGATTCGATGATACCAACCCAGAAGCCGAGGAGGAGAAATACTTTACTGCTATCAAGGATATTATTGGGTGGCTTGGATTCAAACCTTACGCTATCACATACTCGAGCGATAACTTCGATAAGTTATATGAAAAGGCGGAAGAACTTATCAAACTTGAGAAAGGTTACGTCTGCTATTGTGGTGGTGAGTACTATGCCCATATCTGTGCCATTCCTGCTAATATCCGCGGCAGATGCTGAAATCAAGGCTCAAAGAGGAGGGGAAACTCGGGGCGGTCCACGATTTCGTTGCGAACATGCTAAACAATCCGTCGAATATAACCTCACGGAGTTCCGAGCTATGCGTGATGGCAAATATAAACCCCGGGAGGCGTTTCTTCGAATGAAACAAAACATTGAAGATGGCAACCCTCAAATGTGGGATTTGGCAGCATACAGGGTGTTAGACTCCGAGCACCACAGAACCGGTGATAAGTGGAAGATTTACCCAACCTACGATTTTACGCATTGTCTCTGCGATAGTTTCGAGGGAATTACACACTCGCTCTGCACAACTGAGTTCATTCAGTCGAGAGTTTCTTATGAGTGGCTCAACAAGAGCCTTGGTGTATACGAGCCGATGCAAAGAGAATATGGTCGTTTGAATATTGAGGGGACAGTCCTTTCGAAGCGAAAGATTGCAAAATTGGTCGAAGAGGGCCATGTTCGTGGTTGGGATGACCCAAGGCTATTTACTCTTATTGGAATTAAGAGACGAGGCGTCCCTCCGGGAGCAATTCTCGAATTTGTCAGTGAACTGGGTGTCACAACGGGAGCCACTAACATTCAACTGGCAAGATTCGACCAAACCATTCGACGATATCTGGAACGCACTGTCCCTCGTCTAATGTTAGTTCTTGATCCTATCCCAGTAGTCATCGAAGATGCCGAAGAGCTGGAATTAGAGCTTCCTTTCTCGCCAAAGAATCCGAAAATGGGAAGCCATAAGGTCAAACTGACCAAGACTGTCTATATCGAACGCAGCGATTTCAGGGAAGTAGACAGCAAAGAGTACTTTCGTCTTGCACCCGGAAAATCAGTCGGCCTGCTTCAAGTCCCATATCCCATCAAGGCTGTTTCATTTACCAAGGATGGGGACAAAGTTACTGAGATTCGAGCCGTTTATGACAAGGAAGGCAAGAAGCCAAAGACGTATATCCATTGGGTTGCTCAAGGTTCGAGGGAAGTGGAGGTCCGCATTCATAATTCGCTTTTCAAGAGTGAGAAGCCGGATAATGCAGAGGGAGGGTTTTTGAAGGATATCAACCCAAATAGCGAAGAGGTCTGGCCCAATGCTATGATAGAAAGTGGATTCGATGAAGTCAAGAGGAGAGCCCCTTGGCCTGAAGCGGCAGGGGAGTCGGAGTTGGGCAAGGGAGGACTTGAGAGTGTTAGATTCCAAGCTATGAGAGTTGCTTATATGGTACGCTCTTTATTTATTTGTTTTGGTGTTGATATGCTAACGATATTCTAGGCAGTAGATTCAGATAGCACAGATGACAAGGTTGTCCTGAATAGAATTGTCAGTCTAAAAGAAGATTCTGGGAAATGAGTGATGAGTTAAAATGGAAAGGGTGTTTTTGAATGAAGCGAGTACATTCTAGGAGTTCGTATTTGTATTGTCATAGAAAGTCATAAGTACTGTGCTATGGCATGCGAGAATAGAACATCGATGACTTCACTCATTGGTCTTCCATTGGAAGCATTTCCATTGTTACTCACAACCCAGTCTCTTCTCCCCTTTCTTTACACTTAGCAATATTTGGGGCACAAGAGTATGACCTCAACCTCGAGGCTTCATGCGAATGCCAAAGCTTAATAACTAAGCGCAAGGTAGATTTCTATGCTCGAACGTCAGACACTTTTCAAGCGCCGACGCTTCCGTTCCGACATTATTGTCTTTGTCTTACAGTATTGCTTCAGAGCAACGCGTCGTGGGAGTAAATTCTTCAGGCGCCTATTTGATTCTTGATTCAATCTGTCGTTTTAAGATATATGAAGAAGTTGCCAACACTTCATAGAAGACATGTAGGAAAGTTAAATTGATATCTATATATCCTTGCCATCGCTTCCTCATAATATTATTCTCATACTCTTACAATATCCCTCCATACTATACATTGAGTGGCCTTGTCATCTACTTGCTATCATCCCCACAGTCTAATTTCAATCGATACCGTACTTACAATTTCCCAAACACCTTATCAACAATATCAATTGGCCCCAGCAAGCAAGTAAACAATGCCAGTCCGTACATTACTACGACGTTATTGTCGACTTCGTACCTAAACCTGTTAGGTGGTTTATTCCAGACAGCACAAAGCCTGCTTCAATACCGCCTTGATCTCCTCCTTCAACTCCCCTGTCTGGTCTCTTATTCTCCAACACACAAACCCATCCGGCCGCACCAGAACAGCGCCCTTCGACGAGATTCCTGCGACCTTTTCCCAGCTCCTCTTCGGATCTGATAGATCGCCCGTTGGACCTGCCCTATACGCCTTCACCTCCACCCCGATCTCCTTAGCTGCTTCCCCAGCTGCATCGCACCAACCCTTCCCCTCCGACCCTGAGATCAAAACGAAGGACCTACCAAAGAGGTCGAGTGTTGAGGTGGATTTCTCGTTGTATTGGACATAGGTGTGCGGTGCTCTCGTTCCAGGACGGCCGTTGAGGTCTAAGAGCAGGGAGGAGAGGGTCCAGGGGATGGACCACCACCACCACCACCTTGACGATGGCGATTCTGGGATGATTGTCTTGGAGGTATAAGTGTAGCCGTACCCAAATACGAAGGGAAAGATGCGGAGGAGATTCAAAGGCGCTTTATATGTTTCGATGTTAACGAGACCGTCATCTCCGGCTGCGATACGTGATTCTTCCGCTGCCCGTTTGCCGACGGGGAGTCGTTCCTCATCGTAAGTTTGCAGTAAGTAAGGAGGAGCTTGGAGTTTGAAGACAAGGGAGAGTTTCCAGGCTAGGTTGTGGACGTCGGCGATTCCGCTGTTGGCGCCTTGACCTCGGTAGGGTGTCATGGTGTGGGCTGCATCTCCTGCCAGGAACACACGTCCATGTTGCATCTTCTCAACTACTCTCTCCGTTGCTTCCCATGGCAATATGGACTTGATCTCTATCTTGGCATCTGGCATTCCGAGTGCCAGCTTAAGGAGCTCGGTGCAACATTCAGGGGGGAAGTCTTCTGCCATTTCGCCTTTGGAGGGGTCGTAGGACAGGTGGAAGACCCAGCGGTCAGAGTTATTGATGGAGATGAAGACGCCTCGGACTTCGGGGTGGGAGATGAGTGCAAGACTGAACTCGCGGCCTTGGACTAGTGATTTGAGATCGCAGTGAAATAGAATGTTGAGGAGATTACCGAGATTGCCTTTTCCGGTAGTTGGAACGTCGAGTTGGTGGCGGACGGGGCTATTGGCACCATCGGCGGCGATCATGTAGTCTGCATGAACCGTGGACTCTTTGCCAGTTAAGCGATGACGGAGTATGATGGTGACACCTGTTGAGTTTTGCGAGAAAGATATCATTTCGGTTGAGAATCGAGTATCAGCTCCTCGCTCTTTAGCTGCTTGGAGGAGAACGGGCTCGATGAAGTCTTGAGTGCCACGAGCTCCAGCTATAGGACACCCCGATTCAAACCATTCTGCTCCAGCAAATTTGCCTGTAAAAGGACCTTCTCTCCGTTTCAAAGGCTCTAGTATTTCAACGAGGGAAGAGCCGCTATAGATCCCACTGCTTGGGGATAGTTCAGTACCAACTTCGCGGACAGCTTCTTCCATACCAACAGAGTGGAAGAGTTCCATAGTTCGAGCATTGACACTGCGAGCACGGGGGTGGATTGAGGTCCCTGAGTGTCGTTCCACTAGAATATGTTTGATATCGAAGGCAGAGAGAAAGAGGGAGGCAGAGAGTCCGACAATACTGCCTCCTATGATGATGACGGGGATAGCCTCTTGTTGTGCCATAGGGTTGACTGGGATCAATACTGTTAGGCGTAAAGAGATTCCTAGTTAATGAGCGACGGATCAAATCATTAAGGTTGAACAGAAAGAAATATATCTCCCATAATCAGAGTGTTGACTTTAGAACTCATGGGTAGTGCGAACGGAAATAGGTAACAATACTTATAAGCTGCAACGGGACAGGACCGGGAATTACGTTGCTCGATTCGGGACCTCGGGACCCGACAGTCACTTAGCCATTCCCGAGGCCCGAGTTTTCTGAATACCAGCACCACAGAGAACTATTACCGATCTGGCTACTAGTAATAATAAGCGACCTTTGTAGATCGACGGAAACTCTCGTTCGTCGTAAATTTGAAGTGCTTGGTTCGGAGGTATCGGCAAATTTTAGACTAGTTCCAAGCTCCCTGTGGCTTAAATATGCCGAAGTCATGTAAAGCTTCGGAAACTCACCCGCCATAAGGGTTGGATAATTACATCTTCTTATCTATGAGGATTGCAGTAAATTCGTAGTCTTGTTGAAGGGGCTTCTTTCAAATGCGGATTTCATATCGATGCTCCTACCACCCCACTTCACCTCCTGGAAAGTTTAGCTCTTCCACTCCATCTCTTCAGCACTTCTCTTCATCGGGTTATTTTCAGCCCCCGTCTCCTAACAAGTAGCCATAGCATTTATATTAGCACTTTTAGGCTTGAAAACCTTGGCTTAATTTGAGTTAATTGCGTATTTCCTTCTATTCTATCTTGCAATTTATTGACGAAACTCTAGCTACCAGGAATCCTTTTCTTCATCACATCAAATTCATTCCACTTTTTGAGGCCACCCGTAGAAATTTTAGGCCTACTGAGCTTGATCTTGGTTGAATGCAGAATCATCGTCGAGACACAACCCCCAGTCTATTCATCAAAAAGTCATGAAAGGCTCCGTTGACATCTCACTACTTTAGTATCAAGTATGCTGGCCAATCAAATTATACGACTCAGCCACAGAAGACTTCAAATGATGTTGTCCATTATCTAGTCCGCGATAGTAGAAGCTGTGAGGGATGAATAGCTAGACATGGGTATTGTAAAACTACGGATGCTAAAATACAATAACCTTTGTCATTTACCCCTTATTCCTCGACCTCTCCCATATATGTTCTAATCCCATAAAGTATAATCAGGGAAATACTCGTCATGGATCTTCCGTGCATACTCCACTACAGTAGGGAAGCTCTTCACAATACTCTGAGTTTCGGGTGCTCTAAGAAGCAATTGGAATTAGCACAGATTCCCAGCAACAAGATCAAGGGGAAACTTACGCAGTACACACCAGCGCCCCAACAATGAAACCAAAAAGAACTGCATCAAATTCTGTTGGCGCATCTTCCCCAAGAGCCCAGAAAACATCCCCTCGTTCCTCGTCTTCGGCATTTCTTTCCTTCGACTCTTCAAGTAGCGCATTAATACTCACCCAGACTTGCTCTTTTAGACACGTGATTTCTTCTGGTGAAAAACGACTTGTACCCTGTCCATAAAAGGTCTGCATGTTCTTCTGGTATGCAATTAGGCCAAGTATTACTCGAATAGGGTATGGGATTGCCTCCATGGTATTGTCCCGCATGACATAATAATTATCATGCCATTTCTCATACCCCTATTTTTCTTCCATCAGCTTCAAGTCCAAATCAAACCAAGGACGGAAATGTAAGGATAACCAACCTGATAGAAATAATACTTGTCCTCCAACAGGGCTCGCAGTGCCAGATCATGTGCTTTTTCCACAGGAGAAAGCTCCGAGTTCAGATCATCCACGATTTCATCTTCTACCAAACGATTGATAATGAGCGTCGAGTCAGATAGGACCGTCGACTGCGTGGAATCGAGGTTCGAGAGCTCAATATATGGAATTTTGCCTCTGGGAGACTGCCTCGGTGATCCAGCTGCAACATGATACGGAATTCCTGAGAAGCGCAATCTAGCCTCGACTTTGGTGACGAAGGGGGACCAGACGTAGCTGCCTGTGCCTTTCCAGCCACGGAAGAGGGTGATATTGGGGCATTTTTCTTGGTCTGAAGACATTTTAGATTGTTGTTTGCGGAATGTTTAGAGGTTGTTAGATCAATGAGGTTGTTAGGACTTGGCTATGGGTGGGGCCAAATTGCGGCGGTGTAGCATCACCATCCCGCTTGGACACTGCGACGCCCAAGGCTTGACAAAGAGAAAGCAAGGTTCAAACATTTTCAAATCTCTTTGAGAGGTGCGAAAAAAAATATCTTTATTCACAAAGTCCCTTGAGTTACACATTATACCATAACCTTTGATATCTTTAGCTACAGAGACATAAATTAGGATATCCGAACAGACTACTAGAAGCTTGAAGAACCCACCCAATATTAAAGGGGCTTCGCATTCCTTCTCGAGAAATGAAACATCTGCCTGCCTTCTAGCATTCAACCTTTTCCTAGAATATATAAATTATCTTTAGAAGCATCCGGTTTATGCGTTGAAGAAAAAAAGGTAAATCTCCATTAATATTTTACTCCTCACAGCAGTACAATAATACAATAATTTGGGCACAAACTGTAAGAAGCCATGACATTTCAAATAAAGTTTAAACTGAAGGATTGACGACTCTCTCCTTGGCACTAACAGGGGTCATGCCAAGACTCTCACCAACATATTCCCTCATTCATTCGTGCCTTCAAAAGAAAGTAAATACTAAACCAGATTTTAAACTCCTATTTATTTTAACTTAATTGAGGAAACGTTACTTGTTCATATCATATCTATAGCACAATATGCAAGGAACATGTGCAGTACATGGCAGCATGAATGAGAATTTATCAGCAACGGTGAGCTACTACTGAATGGTTTCCCCTTTGTCACAGGAGCGGAAGGAAGATTCGTAAATGAAATGGCGTGAGATGAATACAAAAGCGTGGATTTGACGGTATACGTAAAGTGTCCCTCTCTTACCTTCTTATCCTACTCCTGATTATCTCCCTTGAATCCTTCTCTCCTCCTCTTCAAAGACCTCGACAACTAGAAAGAAACATTGGAATATGCATTGGGCTCAAAATTGTGAAATAATAACTCTATCGTCTGTATTGACAACCATACAATGAAAGTCAAGAAAAGCATAGCAACAAAAGTAATCAAAATAACGAAATCTAAGCCAACGACAACAAATATTGCCAAAAAGCGGTACAAACTACATAGTCAGCTATCACTTTAGCTCAATTCTTCCATTAAACTAGCAAAATTACAAGAAACGAACTATTACACTAAACTACTTTATTTAGGCGAACCCTCTGATACACTAATTAGATCTTGCCCCTAGGACCACAGCAAAGGACCTATCTTTGAAGCCTCGATTCCACACATAAACACATTCACTCTCCCCGTCATCTCTACACATACTCTCTAGTCGGAACCACCCCATCCTTCTTTCCCTTCATCCTTATTCTTAGTCTTCATTATCCAGTTTGGCCCGCAACCCATCCACCTCTCACCTCCCCTCTTCCTATAAATAACCCCCACTATATCCCTCTTGAAGAAGCTACCATGGGGGATGATATAGACCCGGCAGACGAAGCGAGTCTCGATGAATAATGCTCATTTCTGTATACCCAGCGGGGGGTCATAAGCCGTTATAAAATGTGAACTCAGGCTACGAATGTATGACGATCGTCTGAGTACGATCCAAAGACAAAGGCGAAATTGCATCTCGTTCTATTCCTCAAGGCGGAGGGGGAGAACACAAGAGAACAGAAACAAAACCGCAGCAGATAAAACGCACGAGAACTATTATCATATTACTACCATTATAAAACACACAGGAATAACCGACAGCAAATCTATCATGCCTCCTGCTTCTCTCTCCCTTCCCCCAAAAGGATGGGGATTCTAAACTTAGTATATATCCCACCATAATCCAGCAATTTATCTACGTTTCAAGACTTAGAAAGGATGTGCATTTTATGGTAGCCCTAAAAGGTCAACCTCCAAAAAAACAACAAAATACCTACACACCTCTTACTTACACCCCACACCCGTCTCCACACATACATCTATTATCATACAACCTGAAACGATTAGACTGATAAACATATAGTACCACTCGAAACCCAAAAACGTATACAACCTGTAGAATATTATGCATACTTCAGTGCCCACTGACCACCCAAGGCTTTGAGAAATAACAAGAATTCTGTGTATATTTATAATAATCTTTAAATCGCTGACCAGATACAACCAGCTGTATTTATTACCTATGTATATAACTGACTGTATGTAACCATAAACGTGCTGTGTACCTATTAACTAGTTCTCTAGCGAACCTCATTCCATCATAAATAGCAAGATGGAAAGATAGACGAAGCATGATGGTCTTCCTTCCTTCCTTCCGTCCTATTTCATGCCAACGCCCTCCTCTTTTTTCCGCGCCGAAAACCCAAAATTTTAAGGGGTGAACTTGAGTTCGCATCGTCTCCCCCAGGATGCAAAATAAGCAAGTACTCCGTTATAACCCTTCCACAAAGAAAAACATAGCGGCGTGGTGATAACTATGATACAGCAGCCGCCGAGATGACCGCCCTGTAAACATAGCACCTATTCATAAAAGTACAAATACTCTTTGTGCTTGATGCACTCAACTCTTCACTTCAAATATCTCATCCTAACCTCCTGTCCCTCTGGTACCCTTCCTACCCTTTTACCCATCAACTCTTTAATCTTCCAAATCTTCACGCCCTCTCTATAGATGTAATCTACCTCTTCAATAGTAAGCCCCTTCAAATCAGGCACCAAAAGCCAACTTCCTACTAGGAACACCGCACTCCCAGCACCATATACAAACCCGGCTCTTATTCCTAGGTTACCAGCATCGACGTTGTATATATACGCGACGGTGAAGTTGAAAAGCCAAGTTGCAAAGGCGTTGGAGATGACGGCTAGACCTTGCGTCTTGGCGCGGAGGCGGTAGGATGAGATTTCGCCTGTGATAGCCCACGAGGTGGAGACGAGGGTGACGGCTTGGAAGGCAATGAGGACGTTCCTGTGAGTACGTTAGATTAGAGAAAAGCTTGGTGGGTGGTCATAATCTGGGATACTGCGAAAGTACGGTGGCTAGTGGAGAAATGAAGATTTAGAATTGATAAGAAAGATAGTGAACAATAATAAAATATGCAGTGGCTACATAGAAAACAAATAGAGAGGGAAACTAAAACTGGAGCTAAGCTGGATTGAAATTCTACATTCAAACGATATCGCCCGTTTAAAGACAAAATGGGAGCGAAGAGATAAGAGTTTTCAATATTTCAAATGTGAGATAAAACGGTACGCGTAGTGGGGGGTGTGGACAAAACAAAGAATGAACAAGGACGATCCATCCAACGTGATGGGGAAGACGAAAAGCCAAGAACGCTCCCTCATCCATAGACTGAGCGGCTGAGGCGTAAAATAAATGATAAAGCAAACGAGAGGATCAACATCATCAGCAACACCGACATTAAATTGAGAGTATAGAGATCGGGCAGACAAATATATAAAAGGGAGTGGACAAACATTATAATGGCTACAGCCCACAAGGCGGCATTTCTGTCAGAGTAATATAATCCGCCAATGACGAACATGGCAATGCAGTTACCAGCAGCTCCACTAAGAAATATGGAACGGCGTCCAGCCTTTTCCATATATATCCATGAGAAGATGATGCAGACAACGGCCAATCCAAATCCCCCAATCGATACATCGTATGCGTGAATAGGTCGAAGACCGGCAATTATTAGGAAGTAAATCGACTGTGCTAGTAAACAAGCACCAGTTAGACCGAAGCCCAAGAACATCCAGATAACGGTCAGGCTTCTTTTAAGGTTGCTATCACGGAAGAGGTCGACGTAGGAACCAGCCCCATTCCGCCGCGCTTCTTCTTCCAGATGGATCCCCAACGCGAGATGTGCAAGTCTTGCATCGATCTGGTTTGAAGATCCATGAAGACGAGCTAGAGAAGTCCTCGCATCATCTATTCTCCCCTGAAGAATCAACCATGGGGGGGACTCAGGTACGAAACAGAAGAGGATTGCAGTCAAGGCAGGTGCTATCCACTGAATGGCGAAGACCGTCTTGAAAGATGACGGCCCTAGATTGGGGACAAACACACGAACAATAACTAGGCCAATAGCTTGCATGAAGAATTCAAAGAGGACGATGGCTGACTGGATGGGACCCCGAAGACGCAAAGGTGAAATCTCCGACGCCCAGGCCGTGGAAGTTGCGAGGATACAGCCAACGGCGAAGCCATTGACCATCTTTCCCACGAGCAGGATTGCCCGAGTTTGAGCTCCATACTGGACTCCCACTCCGATTATCGAAATGACGCAGGCTCCCACGCATGGCCACTTCCTCCCGAGGCGGTCGGTTGCGAAGCCTATGAGAAACCCCCCGATGGCCTGGAGGAGATTTGACATGGCTGTCCATAGAGAGGCCCAGATGGAGGGAATAAAAAGAGAACCGCTTTCAGTGCGGGCTCCAAAAAAGAGCATGAATCCAGGCATTGATATGGTGGCGCCATTTGCGATTGTGTCGTATCCAAAGACCATCCCGCCAGCGAAGGCGGCCACGGAGTGCAACAGAATCCTCCTGTGAGCAACGATTGCTCTCCACAGCGTATATCGACGCTCCTCCTCGGATATCTGTTCACCCAACTTCTCGTCCATTGATAGCGTGACGGATCCATTCAGCCGCTCCGCTGAAGAACTTTTGGACTGCAAAACATCTGGATAGGCCTGGAGCCTGGTGTCCATCTCTGTTTTTGCGGATCGGAGGGCACACGGGATGTGGACAAAAGCGAATGCAAAAACAATGAACCCACAAGTCAAGTCTAAAAACTTGAAGAGGAAAGGTTTGGAAGAATGGAAGAGGGCCGTGACGTCGTCGTAAACTCAAAGATATATTTGCATCTATGAAAAGCAAATTCCGCAAAGTCAAGGTTACCTCCCATATCTCCTGGAGCGCTCCGGGCGAACGAGCCGCCATTTTCCTGCACGATTCCCCTTGGCAAGGTTGGAGTACCATTGACAGGCAGGCCTCTCCAACCAATCCAAAAGCCCAGCTCAAGCCGGCAGAGAGGTCGAAAACGGCCTCGAAACTGATGCTGATGTTTTCGGGTGGACACTCCCTAGCAGCTTTGCAATGTAGATAGATGATAGCACGAAGTACCTGCATTCATATGCACTTGCAACTTGTAGAATTGCAGCAGATCGGACTTGAGATGTCCCTTCAGGACCCCTTCAGGAAGCGTAATCGTAGCACCCTCGTCGTCGAGTGGATATAGGCTGGGGAGGCACACGTACCCTCTGCGGTAACTATCTCTCGTTGGTTAGGCCGGAGGGAGGGGAGCTGCCGCAGCCCGAATAAAATATGGGGAATATCCTGTTGGCTGAACAGTAGCAAGGTTCTGTATTGATAGAGCTTTCTGATACAGGATTCAACCTGGTTCGGGTGGATTTCTGCTCGCCATCGGTCTCGGGAGCGTAGATGAATAGGAAGAATTAAATCATTTTGGCTGACCGGGGGGTTGGTGGACATCTTCAGGGCTTCCCTGTCCTTGTATACTTTCTGATATAATAATTGGAGACAACAATGACAATCCCTCGCGGACTATCGACTTTGGACACTAGTGACTAAGCGAGCCTAGCTATATTTAGCGACATCACGTGTGGACATAGCTGAAGCGTCCTCTCAACAGGAGAAAAGAAATCAACAAATCCTACAGAAAACAGGTCGACGTTAGACCTTGTACTACTACTGAGATCTACCCTTATTGATGCATGGGCTTATTCACCATCTTTTCAATGACTTCAAAAATTGCATCCTAGTAGCCTAGGTGGAATAATGGCATGGCCATCTACTTTCGAAGTACAGGACAGTTCTAATGAACTAAATCGCATGAATCTATGATAAAGAAGTACCTTAATATTAAATTAGGCAAGCTCTGTCGGATTTACCCTGTCTATTCTCCAGCTGAGAGACCGTTAGATGGCCGTTAGACGTTTCCCCTTCTCGAGGGGTTGATGAGGTGGTTCTTGTCCACCTCTCGGCTGGAAGCAACAACAACCCCACCCCACCTACCTCCGCTCCAAATCTCCCATCAGTATCAAATACCAAGTGGACATTTTTGCGACGTCTTCAAAATGTCCAAAACCCCCGGGCATTACCATGTCTTTCTCTCAAAGCCAGCAGAGTTTGGATAGATACAATCTCTCATTTAGAAATCTTTGCCAGCTCTTTCGCCAGCTCTTTCGCCTGCTATGCAGTTCTTCAGCTTTAGCAGTGTCGCCTTGGCGCTGCTTCACGGAACCGCCATTGTCTATGCAGATGTCAATTCTGTGCTCTCAGCAGCCGACGCCGCGCCTGCTGGAGCTACCCTCTCTCCTACCGTCTATACCAGCTCTGGAACCGTTCAAAAAGTCTCCAATGGCTGGCAGATCACCAATGGTGCTTCGGGAAGCTCGCAAATAACTTTCGACTACCTCGTTGCAGTCGGTGGTATGCCTTTCATTACAACCAGCAGCGTGACGAGCACTGCCGCTGCGGTTGATATTGAACTTTTCTTCAGCGAGACAATTGCTGGCATGAACACAACTACTGGTACGATTCTCTCATGAAATATCCAAGAATAACATTCTAATCTCAAATAGGCGACGGACCCTTTTTCCTTTTCTCTAACGCTATGGACTCATACCGAGCGATTCCCCAGACTCTTGTCCCGTCAACAAAGACCCAAACCCTAAATTTACAATTCCCCCAAAGGTCCCTCAGACATCTTAGAGTCGTCCTCAACACCCCTAACTCCTCCATCATTATCTCCAAAATTGGCTTTACTGTGATTAGAGCCACCAATCCTACCGTCAGCAGCTTCTCCTGCTCTAACGCCGCGCTCAACAAGATCTGGCTCGATGGGGTCCGAACTGTGGATAAGTGTGTGGTTGAAGCTGGTGAATCTCCCGTTGCATGGCAGGTCATGGCGAATGGAACAAGGGTCAGAGGGCAGCATTGGTCTCCAGTTCGCCAAGGCACGTATTGGGCTGATATCACTTCTTCCTTCGAGGTCGCCGTTGAGAATAAGGGTGCCAGTTGGGGTACTCATATGGTTGCCAACGGGTTGGTATTCGTTCTCAACACCGCCACTCGTACTTTGGCTGCCTTTACCGGATTCGCGGACGTATCTGGCGTCTTCCCTACCACCAATGTTGGGAATTGGACTATCCCAGAAAGTGTTAGCTTGACCGGATGGATCTCTGTCAACACCACTGCAACGGGTGCAACCGCTTCCTGCTCCATTAACGATGTCTTGATTGGGTCGATCACAGGGCTCGACATTTCACCTACACTCGGAGAATCCGCTGATAACACCGGATCCGTGACATTCGGGGGGCCTCAGGGATATTCTGCTGTCTACCGTAACTTGGAAGTGGTTGATGCTGATCTCGGCACCATTCTTTACACCAACACTATGATGAGCGCTGACTCGGCCCGCACACTTGCTGATTTTGGAACCGGAACAAACGCCCTTGCCAGCACTGTTGATGGCGCCAAGCGAGACCGTGCTGTATTTGGCGGCGATCTCTTCATTCTCGGCAGATCTATTGCATACTCAACCAACACTTTGAATGCTGTTAAAGGTGCTATCACCCTTCTTACTAGCCATCAAAATTCCGCTGGATACTTGGGAAATCTCAGCCCCGTTCAGACACCCGCGCAACTCGCAACTGAGACATTCGAGCCTCCCACTAGTTCGTTCTACTCTGTCAGTTATGCGCTGCTTTTGATTGTGGCCATCAGAGACTACTGGCTGTATTCGGGTGATAGTGCTACTATCGTTTCTCTTTTCCCAAAGTTTGTGAAGATGACGGCATATATGGAGACCTATCTTAATACCGAGACCGGGCTCATTGAGGCCTCCATCTCCGAGTCTCGTAAGTTGTTCTAGGTTTCTCCAGTTCACATAGCTAACAACCGTAGTGGATTTCTACCCCGGTGGCGGGCCTGTATTCGGTGCCTCGGCCAAGATCAATCTTGCATACTACGATGCTCTTAATGCTATGGGCAACATGTCGGCTACCGCTAAGGTCACCGACACTTTTACCTCTCGAGCTACCACTTTGAAAACAGCACTGGTCAATAACTTGTATAACTCTGCTGCTGGTATTATGCCCATGAGCAACTATGTCGAGAGCACTGGTGTTGACCAGTGTGTTAATGCTTACTCGGTGACACTTGGCGTTACCCCCATTAATAGTTACACGGAATCCCTTCTCTCTGCCCCTGCTGATGGATCGCTACCCCTTGCCTGGAGCGGAATCAGCAGCTGGGACTTTGATATAACCAGCCCTCTTACTTCGGGCTTTGCCGTTGAAGGCCTCTTTGTTCGCAATTTTGGCCCTCAAGCTATTGAGCTCGTAGAACGAGTTTGGGGAGTCATGTCAGATGAAGCAAGCCCCAACTACTCTGGTGGGCACTGGGAAGCAATCAGCCAGAGCGAGTCGACACCACTCACCTATGACACTTCATTGCATCATGGATGGTCTACGGCACCTGTTTCCCTTCTGCCAAAATACCTCGCTGGCCTCGCCCCTCTCCAGCCCGGATGGACTCGGTTCTTGGTCAAGCCCGTCTTGGCTGGATTGACTTACGTCAATTGCACTCTATCTACTGTTGCCGGAACCATTAAGGTTAATTTGAAGATTACCGAGAGCGTCGGCACTGGTCAGATAATTTTGACAGCCCCCGCGGGGAGCACGGCCGAGGTCCATAGCCCAGTTGGATGGAGTTTCCTGTCGGTTGGATTTCCCACGGTGAAGAATGTGACCGGGACCGGTGCATCCACCACACTAACCATTTACAAGGTTAGTACGCCTGACGAGCCTGACGAGCCCGATGAGTGCGAAAGCTGATTTCTCTATTCAGCCAAATTAGTAAAATGAAGATAATGGGCCAACTTAGTCAGTAATAGATGTGGAAGCATTGGACGAGATCTCACGAGTGGAACATGGATGTGCATGATATATACTCGGTAATGTTAAAATGTTTAATGTTTTGTGAGCTAGGCGAGAATATTGGCATGCTGTATACAGTGCTCGTGTGGACATACAGAGCGAGTATGGATGGACACTGCAATGTCCGGTGTCGCTAGACTCAAAGAAGGAAAGTCCCATTTATGTGTGGGCCGTTAGTTTGGAATTGCAAAGCAGAGGATGATCTGGGCTCCATTAGTTGGGATTGAAGCTATTGTGTTGCCCCGCGTTGAAATATGTTGAAGTGTTTGAGGCCTTACAAACCGATGCCGATCGGGTATATTTCTCCACGGTGTCCTCGACTTGTCTATCTCTTCCTCCGCCTTCATACGAGACACGGAGGCATTTCGTGATCGTGCTTTCGACTCCCATGAACCCTGCCCCCGGGGAGTCCATCCGGTGCCGTCAGAATTATCAGCTCATGTTGGAGAAGAGGGGGAGTGAGGGGTTTAACCCTAAAGTTGATACTCGCTTTTCACTTTTCTTTTGCAAGCAAGATGGCTATCGGGAGTTCGATGTACACCTCTCCATCCAACTTCTCTTGACCCTCAATCTAGACTCGACGAGTGAAGTCTACATAAGGTATTCTGGAAACTAGCTAGGGTCTCGGTTCCCCACAGCTCAAGTCCACCCAACAAGCTTAAAATACGCGACCGCATGTCCACTGATGTCCACTTAAGGTTTGCAAGTGGACAAAGCTCACCGACCCCTCTCGCAAGTGGGGAAATATATCCACCTTAAACCATCGTTCTGGACGAATAGTGGCATTCTATCGTTGAGAGTTGTGGAGCGAGACCACCTAGTCCATCCCCGCCCTGTCCTCTCGTTTGTCCATTTGCATAACACCCAAACACCAAGTCTGCTCATCAGACGCAGATGGCTCAGCCAGCCAGCGAATATATCCACCAGCATACCGACGACCAGTCTAACGATGACGCCCCTGCCAGCGAATCGATCTCAACCTCCAAAGTACTAACTGATGCGCATAAACCCTCGTGGACGGGCAAGGAATCGTTTGGCTGCCAGCACTGCTCGAAGTTCTTCAACCGCCGTGAAAACCTGAGCCGCCACCTCAAAACCCGTATGCATGTCTCTGTTGCCTTGTCTTCCCACTAATATCGAGCTCGATATTCACTTTCCCCTGCGTTTTATACTCGGAGCCCCCAGCGGTGGTGGCTCTAGATCTGAGACCATGTCCGCTGACTTGTTACACCGCAGATGATTTGTCGCCTTCGCACAGCTGCCAAAAGTGTGGAAAGGGCTTCACGAGGAGCGACCTCTTGCGGCGACATGAAGCTGGGCATGCGAGATGGGACAACCCCGGGGGTGCCAATGCAAAGGTTCGAGCTCGAAACTCGACCTCCAAACGAAGGAAGGTAGGGTTCCAGAGCGAAGAGAGCCCTTCCTCTTCTTCGGCGAACTTGGGGTGGTCACCGCAGCAGAATGATCCAACGTCTTTACCTCTAGGCAATATACCAACTCAGGGCTTGCCGGCATACGACCAAAATGGGAACCTGCTAGAGCCGATGCATCAAGGGACCTTAGTTGACCGCACAATTCGACTCGGGGAGTTCCAGTCAGCACCATATCAAAACTACCAACCCATCATGAATACCATGGGACAAGATGGAGCATATCTTACCTCTCAGACTTCAGAGGAGTACATATCCAATTATCAAGCGATGCAGGCCATGGAAGTTCCCTTTGACTTTTCGTCGTTTCTACTCCCGTCCAATGCCGGGCCATTTGCAAGCGAGTGGTTTTCCTACGACTTCTACTCCGCAATGCGGGAAACGGGAAATGACCTTGGGAATCTGGAGGACGTCGTTGATCCCAATACGTCAACCCCGAATCAGGATCTTGGAAGTCTGCCAGATAGCAATTCGGTTGACGAGATCGGAAGCGAGGGCCACAGACTGGAATCCCACACGGTTGTCGAGGATGAAGGAACAAATAGAGGAAGACAAGATGAAAAGACTGTCCCAGCAGCCGTTCGAGACATATCTCCGCCAAACGAAGCTTCGGAGGAGGACAAGTGGCCCTTCCAATGGAATCCCCTCTCAGTTCCTATTTTGAGAGCTCATGCTATCTCCATCCCCGACGACCACCCCCTCATCACCGACCACGACCCCCGCTTTGACATCACGGAAATAACCCTCGCCCGTCTAAAAGGGTTTCTGGCACCTGTCCTTGGCCGCGATATTCACTCTTCGCAAAGCAGCTCTTTCGTACTTCCTCCTCTCAATATTATAAACGTCTTTATCAGGCTATTCTTCTTGAATTTCAGTCCGCAGATGCCCGTGCTACATCATGCAACGGTGAATACGAATACGGATCTCCCGCCGCCGCTGCTGGGGAGTATGATTATCCTCGGGGCGATTTATAGCCATGTGAAGCATACTAGGCGTTTTGCCATTGTGCTTTTGGATATTGTGAGATGGAATTTGCAGATTGCGTTAGAGTGCGACAATAGCCTAATGAGGGATCCTATGATCATCTATGCAGAGGCGTTGGTTTGTCATACGGGGCTTTGGTGTGGGAACAAAAGGGCGTTTGAGCTAGCCGAGGTGGTGAGGGGGGCGCTCGTTACATATATCAGGCGAGTCAAGTTTGGGGAGCCGTTACCGCAGTTCAGCAATGTCAGGAGGGACGATATGCAAACGAAGTCGAACTTGCAACAGGAATGGAGGAGTTGGATTGCGGAGGAGTCTTTGAGGAGGCTAAGTTGGGTCATCTACGGGATTGATTGCCAGTTCCCATGTTTACTCAACCTGACGGCTTCGATCTCTATCGGGGAAGTGTGCAATCTAGGCTGTCCTTGCGACGAGGAGTTCTGGTTTGCAACATCAGCAAGGGCATGGAAGAATCTCCTCGGTCCTGCTTCAGTCCCTCCTTCTCGCTCCTTCAGCGCTGCAGTTGGCCCTTTTATACTAGTTAACAGCATGCCGACCCAAGCACAAGCACAGGGGAAAGAGCCGTTCATGCCTTCGTATAGGTTGCCGACGCTGCAGCTCAACGCATGGAGTGCATTTTTGGTGCTGATGGCGATCCAGAGCCAGATCCATGAGTATACCCAGGAGCACTTGATCGCCAGGACGTTTATGGATGATGATGATGAGGGGGAACAAGTGGATGAGGATGATCTAAGATCCACTACCAACTCTACTACCTCGTCGGCGTCGAAGACCGTGTCGGTAGTGCGCGACCTGCAGAGGAACCAGCTCGCGGCGGCGCTGGCGAGCTGGGCGAAGCATTATCGGACGTTGCCGAGAGGGTCGAATCATCCCTCCAGCCGACATTTCCATGCATCGAGCCTAGTAATTCTTCATTTGAGCACGATTCTGTTGGATATACCACTCTCGGATCTTCAGGCGGCGATTGGGAAGGATGGATCGAGTGGGATGGCGCAGGCGTTTCAGAGCTTGAGTCTCTGGGCCAGGACTGATAAGAAGAGAGCGGAGAATGTGGCGATCAATGCAGTGAAGAGCATTGTGAGGTTGGCGCCCAGTAGTGGTGGTGGGAAGGGCAAGGGGATGGGGGAGGGAGAGGATTGGACGAGGAACGCGGATACGGCACCGTATAGTCTGATTTCGATCTTCTTGTGCCATATTGTGCTCTGGGTGTTTGCGGGCGTGGCGACGACAGAACAAAAGAAGAAGGTTGTGAGGGGGGCAGGGGAGGGGAAAGGGGAAGGCGCGGGATTGTTCTTGAGGGTTGTTGGGAGGGGTTGGGGCTTGGAGAAGGAGGAGGGGGAGGGGAAGGAGGGGCCGAGAGTGTTGTTCCGGAGCGCGGCGGAGATGCTGACTCGAGTCGGGACTTGGGGGGCGAGTTTAAATCTGGCGTTGTTGTTGAGGAAGAGGGCGGAGATGTAGATTTGGGTGTTAGTGGTCGGCCACGGGGGAGTTAAAGGGGGGAACGGATCCAAAAAGAAGAAGTGGGAGAAAAGGGTAGGAATGGGGATGGAGATAGGGATAGGGATGCAGGAGGCGGTGGGTAATGACTTGATGATTGAAACGATATACGATGATATGAAGCGATTATGGATATAAGTAGTGGGTTACGTATATGCCGCCTGAAGATTAAAACCGGGTACATATATGGTAAAGAAGATAAAATGGGGATGTATAGGAAAATGGAAAAAATAGAAGTGTGTAATGAATGCGGCCCTTGAGGTGTTTTGATTGTTGATTTGCATTGGTTATTTTTGTTTGTTTGATACAGATGAGGGTAGGTAGGGTAGGGTAGGGTGCGGTGGATACAGGGTTCGTAGCTGAGTTGAGATTGGGGGAGGGGTAGGGGGGTGATATTAGGGTTTTGTTCTGTTTTGGATGGTGATAAGAACTGGAGGGGGAAGAAAAGGGAAAAGGACTTGATTTGCAGCCTCGTTCTATGTTCAACTATAAAATTTCCTCGGTGAATGGGGTTTTCAGTGGGTAAGAAGAGGTGAAGGAGGAAAGAACGGATGTGAAAGAGATTAGGGGGTGGATTGTTGGATTGGTGTTGGGAAGAGGATGATGGATTGGTATGCTTATAGTTAGTCTATTGTAAATTTAATCTTTTTGGTTCTTGGTTTTGCTATCAGTTGTCTTTTCAGCACCGTTAGCAGCGTTTAACTACACTTATACCCGTGCTTAATTTTTAAGCATACTAGTTTAGAGATTTCAATGTTGAAGGTTCTGTAAATCACGTCTGGGGTAACTGTTATGTTAAGGCCATGCTTTTATATTCAGGTGGAAGAATCTTGTTAACAGTGAATATGAAACAGACAGATAAACCGTCATTGTTTTGTGTTATAAAGTGATTGGAGTTTGACGGGAAGATAGCAAGTAAAGCAACTCTTCTTTACCCCGCGCTACCCCGCTGGAATTTTACCAAGAGGTCAAAGGTACGGTTAGCGAACTCAATTCTTATTTCTTTCAAAACTTTATGTATATAAGATATAGAAACCATTAAAGTGATTTTAAAGGTTCTTCATGCAAACCTTAGGAGTGGGCAGGGTCGTGGAAGTTAACTAAATTTGGAAATTTGGACGGGCTTTGCGCTGGACTAAAAGGTTTCAGCACTTTTGTATTGATTTTGAGTTAATGATACTGGAAAATTTAGGAATAAGAGGGAAAGCGCTATCTTGGATAGAGAGAATTGTGGGTAGCTAAGGTATAATACTGAACGTTAAGCGTGAACCTGGCAGGATGCATGAACCAGAAGCTCTATCTAAAGCAAGTCAGAAAAACAGCAAGTCTTTCAAAGATCTGAAGAAACGTGTACAGGTTTGTCCTATCTCAACACTGAATATCTTGCTAATCCATATCCTTTAGTACCTTCGATACTGCCTCAAAGATCTTCGCGTGAATTGGTCTCCTTGCCGCAACCATTCCCCAATTATTTGAAAGTGTCCTCCCAGCACCGAAATCAAATTCCTTCCCTTCCAAATCTGTGATTTTCCCGCCTGCCTCGGTGAAGATCAGCTGTGCACCAGCATGATCCCAAACATACGATACCGCGTCCCTTTCCCTCGGAATCCGTACGTAAGCATCAGCACCACCGGCAATGAGTGCCGTATATCTCATGTGCGAAGACCATGCCTCGGTCCCAGGATACTGTGCTCCAAAACTCTTAGCGACTTTCTTCACCTGATCCGCTAGGTATGTATTCGTATTTGTATAATCCACAAAATGCAAGTCTTTGAGATCCTTTGGTCCGTTTAAGTTCTCAATTCTCGTCGATGGTAAAAGCCCTCCTCTCCCCATCGGACGTCTAACAGTACCTTCTCCCTTAATAGCCGAAAGCATTATTCCCATCCCATTCTTATCGATAATGGTCTCATGGACTCTCCCGGTCTCGAGGTTTAGATTCGGACATCCAAGTACCCCGACTACTTCCTTTCCATCTTCTACAAGAGCAAGAGAAACGGCATACTGCTGGCCCTTAATAAAGGTCGCCGTCCCATCAACCGGATCAAGCATCCAAACCCTCCCCTCCCTTCCCCCTCCTCCAAGCCCCAGGTCAATAGTCTCCAAAAGCTCCGTCACCGACTTCGGACTTCTCAACAACGCCTCGCTCTTCTCGTCCTCGAGATGCGTCTCAGACACCAGCTCCCAGACGCGTTTTTGGAGATCCAAGTTACTTCGGATAGCATCGGCGTTCTCTTCGCCAACGAAACGGTCGGACGGGAATGCGTTGTGGATAGCGCTGATGATCAGGGCCTGAGCGGCAAAGTCGGCAATGGTGACAGGCGAAGAGTCCGCTTTGGAGAGCTCGCCTTTGTTGATGTTTATGAGGACCTTTTTTGTCAGGATGGAGGCTCGTTGAACGGCGAGTTCGGCGATGAGGCGCTCGCGAGAAAAGGGGGTGGACATCGTAAGGTGTGTCGATAGAAAGGATGTTGAGAAAGTATTGCCCTTCTGAAAATTGGGGGCGAGGAGGTAGGAGATTTAATGTAGATATAGGGTGAGGGTTTAAGTTAAAGAAAGAGGTATGGATATATAATGTTATTTTTAAAGAGTATTATGAGCTGCAGGAATGTGATGAATGATTGAGACAGTCAAGAAAGAACCACTTTTCTTAGCAAGCGCAGCAGCAGTTTAACTTCTTAGTAGTTGTCATGAAAACCCTCAAGCGAGTAGATTAAGTCGTGAAGCTTATGCTGGCTAGCTGTGACTACTGGGCTACGTTGCTGTTTTTGACGGTGTCAGGAAATTTCTGACCTCAGATGTGGGGCAACATTCGTTGGGTTAATCGGAAACTCGTGTTACCTACGACAATGAGTTGATTGACTGCTTCTATACATTTCAATCTAGATTAAGCCTATAGGATCATCTTATTGGCAATTCGGCTTAGTTTAATTGTGATAGTGAATTTCATGTGACTTTGTCCTCGACACATGACCTCGGTTGGGTCACGCGATGTCGTCGACTTTAACTTATGGTTTCAAAGTCAGAAGAGGGCAATTTATTACGGGCCAATAGCTTGGTGCCTCTCATTTAACCTAGAGGCTATGATATGGTGCTATATGACTCCAACCCGAGATGGATAAGCACGGGTGGCTTGTTTACGTGATTGCTCAGAAGGTTCCTTGCGGTCAAGTTTCTATTTTATCATCTTTAGTCACTTGGTATCATGAGAAGAAGTAGCTGGCGGTCTTTGAAATGACAATTTATAAGATATCAGTGGGTACATCTTAGCAAAGTATAGTTTTAATCACTGATTATGCTATTGGTATCTAGTTATCCAGAAAAAGAAAAGCATTTAGATTCGAGATCCTAAGCAAGCTCGGGACTGCATACCCTTTAGTTTAATACCTTTCAATTTAATTATGATTTATACTTGCTCGCTAATGAATCAAACCTACTTCAGTAAAGCATCTTTAATATCCGAATTAAACACCAATAATTGACTCTCCAGCTGGGAAAGTAGCCTCATACTCCAATATTAATTTGACACCCTGTCCCGGATTCAACTTCACATTCCAAGATACCTGTCCGCCCTTCTTACTCGTCGCAACCGCACTCCCCCACTTTGGAACCCCTCCCTTCCCATCAACTATCTTCCCATCAGTCCCGTAAACACTGGCCCTAACATCCTTTGCTGTCCCTTTCCCACTTTCATCCGCAACGGCACCGACACCCAGACCCGACTTTACACTCTCCCCTTCTAATCTTAAGCCCTTCGGAGTCAGCACCTCAATCTTCAACCTTTCATCCTCCGACACGGGCACTTGGTCCAAAACCGTGAGCTCCACCGGCACATTGTGCTTTGTATTCGTAACTGTCACCATCCTCGTAAAAACATTCGATCCCTCCTTGGAAAAGATGCCAGTCTGGCTTCTCCTGACCGTCGGCTTCGGATAATGAACTGTGATGCTGGGATCAACCCCAAGAGGGATAGAGATTGATTCTCCGGCCGAGCAACGAGGGAATGATGCTTGGCCTAGGAAAGAGCCATCCAACGTCAATCCCAAAGGCCCTTTGAGAAGTGTAATCTTGGATGCGTTTCTCAACCGAGCTTTAAGAAAAGCGACTTGGCGCAGTTTGCCGATGACAATGTGCGAAAAGATGACATTTTTGAAATCGATCTTTGCGATTTTGTGTTTGACGGTGGAGTTACTCGGTGCCAAAGTTTTGAAGCTAGGCACGTCATACGTAGTTGTCATCCCGCTCTCCTCCCAAGCTCCTTCTTCGAAGGTCAAAGAGTAAGGTGCAGGGGCAGGGGCGCCCTCGTCAAATAGGCCAGAGAGGTCAGCGTCGACCTCTTCATCGTTCACCTCTTCATTCTCTTCAAATTGTGCTCCCCTAGAGGATTTTCTAACAGCCATACGCCCTACACCTGCATACGGAATATGTTGGCCACCAGGCGCACGGCTGGAGCAGAGGAAGTTGCACCAAATAAAGATCCCGATACACTAGATGAAGGATTGAATGCACCGAAGACAGGCCTCGAATTACTTTGGGATCTATGAGCCAAATTTTGTACCATGGCAGCTCGCGTGGACGAGCGGCGAGCATGTTTAACGGCTGTTTCAACAGTAGTATTAGCTGAAGTGTCCAGGCCAAAATTCTCCTCGCGGGGTTTCTTTTTGGCTTCATTGTTCGAGGTGCTCCATTCTTTCTTACGGGCCTGGAGTTCATTGGCGCTAAAGAGCGCAGAGTCGTTATGGATGCCTTTAGCAAGGCGAACATGCCAAGGGAGCAGATCAGGGATGGTTTCAGTAAGGCCAGCGAATGTGGTTTGGGAGGTCGATAGGATGACTTTGGCATTGGTCCAAGTTTCCGATGTGGTATTGCAGATTTCGGCGCCATATTCAAGGAGCCCACTGTTTTTGAGGGTCGAGAGGGTTAGGTCGTATCGAGGGGACCAGAAGGCGGAATATGTGATATAAGAGAGGGAGAGGCTGATTTCGCCGGTTTTGGGGGGGATGGAAGAAGGCTCGTGGAAGGTTGTTGTTGCCAAATTGACGATAGTGTCACCATTAAGAGAGCTACGGCGTGAAGAGGAAGGCGTGAAACTTGACGGCTCTAGATTAATAGTAACACGATACACCTTCTTGGGCCAGAAAGACTCCCGCTGGGCCTTGATGCGTTGCTTTTCCTTGAGAATTTCAGCTTTCTTCCGGAGTTTCTTCTCCTTCTCCTTCATTTTCTGCTTTCGTGCCTTCTCACTTGCTTTCACTAATTCTTTCGCAAGCTTGATCTTCTCCTTCTCAATCTTACCAATCTCTCTTTGTATCTCACTGACAGCAGCCGTTGCAATTTCGTGCTCGTGAAAGATCTTCTCACGTTCGGTTTTGTAAGCCTTGAGAAGTTCTTCAAATTCAGGCGGGGTTGGTCTATAAGAATTCAGACTGTTTCCGAGCTGATCGCAGATCACTAGACGTTTGTTCCCAGAGTTGATCTTTTCTTGCTCCTTGAGCAGCTCGACTTGGAATTTCTCGATCTTTCCATTCAGGGCTTTCATCCCCTCCGCTTCTTCCTCTGATTCATCTTCTGATTCGTCATCTTCATCCTCGTCATCTTCAGGGTAGATATCTTCATAGACTTCTCTGTTGGGTAAGAGATCAACTGCGACATCTGTAATGGTGGCAGATCCGGTTCCCTCAACTTTGATGGAATGCTCATCGACTGTTGGTGCCAGGCCATCGATGATGATGTTATTAGCGCCTGGGTGTAGGGCAATTTCCTTAATGTCTCGAATAATTTGTGCTCGAGTAGGGAAGAGGAGAACACTTCTAGTGGCGAGCTCTCGGACTCGAAATTCCTGCTGATGGGGGACCCCGCTTGCCATGGTCTTATTAGGTTGGATTGGAACGTGATGTTGGTTGGTGCTGAATTCAGGTTCAAATATATTGGATTTATTAATTGGATATGGGGAGAAGATGAAAAGCAAAAGATAGCTGAGTACTATTTATACCCCTCTTTCAATTTTCTAGGCAGCATTGATGGTCTCGTATGAACCAGTCAACTAGAGCCTTTTCTCTCCATTTGATTACTTCCCTCTTGTTCCCCTCGTAAGCTGCACGACGGAGGCAGCCAATGGCTACGGGATTGTACTTGTGTGCCTAAAGCCTAAGCACCAATAGGACCATTAGCCCTTAGACCTGAAGAAGGATAGTTAGGCATTGGAAATTCCTGAAAGGTGCATCTTTGAGTCAGTTTTTGACTTTGCACGAATCCTGTTACGACGAGGTACTGCGCCGCCTAAAGTGGATTGGGATGAAGTGGAGTATGCGAAGTGTTTAGATAGAAAAGCCTCATTGGTATGCACCAGTGATGTGGGCGTGATTCCTTGCCGGCTGAGTCATCCCACACGACACTTCACCACTTACCGTAAATGCACCGGGACTCCCAACCATGGTGTCTTGATTGATTAGAACTCACGCGCTCTTCTATCTTCAGAAAGACAACTACAATTCATCATCTCCCGTATGCGCTCCTCTATTGATTGTATACTCCTTCATTTCACCTACCCCAAGAGCCTTGCCAGGAGCTAGCCTTTTGCCTACGCAGGCGCCACCAACTCTACTATTCTTGACTTGAACTTCAAATGAAAGGATTGGAAACACCTTGGCAATTCTCTTCGTGCCAACAATACCTCGAGATGCACTGGGAATATTCACAACTGGATAGAGGATGTGTTGGAAGCTGCTGCGGAGCGCACGAGCTAAGCACTGTGGCGTGGTTTGAACAACCTGTTAAAATTAGCGTTGGTGCCTATTTGCTGCATTCCGATCTAAATTGGCACTCCTGTGGATCTCATTTCGTGTTCATTTCTATTTTGGCATACAATTGCGAAGTGCAACAAAAGCAGAGGTTGCGAGGAATCCTCCAGTGATGACGGGCTTGTTGACTACCCCGACTTTCGGGATTCATCTTCGAGCGTTGGAGGAAAGCCTAGTAGGCTTAATTCTATCTAAAGTAATTATGCGATATCTAACAATTCTTAATGACTTGACAAATTTCTTCGACCTTATTCTCTTTTCTTGAGTATTCCTAATCAAATGACGACGAGCGGGTGGAATATAGGCAGTTGCATCATGAAGAGTTGGATTATCTGCTAGCACAGTGCATTTTGATTGAGACAACAATGGGACTCTTAAGTATAAAGTTAGAATCAACTATCTGAGGAGGAGGTCACGAGCGGGGGCAGATATTAAATAGGATCCTTAGCTACCAAGGACAGAACCAACCAAAATATACTAAAAGCTGAAGGTGACTGACTACCTAGCTAATAATAAATCGAAGCGATAAATTAAAAGCAAACACCTTGGCACTACTCCCTCATTCGAAGCTCCTTCTCAAATATCTGTAATATCGACTCTTTGCAATTAAAATCTGGTCAGTCTGCTTGACCCCCAGATTCTAGGCTACCCCTTTCCTCATTTTTTGTTTAGAGAAGCATTTACCCCTCATTGTTGTTTTGAAATTGACCTATCATCTTTGTTCGAACTGCAAGCATTCCCCAAGTTCCCACCCGAGGAGCTGGGAACTAGTGACCCAGCTAAACTCTTGCCAAGCTATGCCAAGCATAGAGGCTGCTTTCCCCATATCAGACTACAGACCATAGGTTATCTCGTCCTGCATTTCATTCGGGTTTAAGGTAAATACGCCACTACGCCTCTCTGGTTTCAAGGCTTACTACTCTCTGCAAGCCCCCAATCCTAGAAATTGAGTTTTCAGCTTCTCATTTTGGCAAATTCCTCTGAATACAGTATTCTCCTCCGAACTCCAGGTAGGGTATTCTCCATATGAAGGTGCTGCTTGAATGCGTGCAAAGAAACCTGATAGACTTTACTCACAGCCATCACTAGACGCAGAAACACCTAAAGCGATTACAACTTCTCAGTCAAAAGGAAACCTGCCTATTAGTAGTAGCAGTGAGGCTATTACACTTAGAGGGCATTGACCTCCCCTCTTCTTCACACCCCCGTGTATCCTCCCGTCTTTTCCATGCCAAGCTCCAACAAGCAATTTTCCTTGCATATTAAGCTTCTGCTCTCGGAAGAAACCGTCGACTCTCTCATTTGACAATCTAAAATTCTATTTGCAGCATTTTCCCTTAATAACACTTGATTGGAGTCAAGATATAAGTATAAGGCTTCGTTCCCAGTCCCATAATATTTCTACTTAAACAGCCAACAACCGATAATCATCCATTTCTGTTTTAGTACACTGAAAATAAAAAATGGCAATCCTTCCATTCCTCTTTGTAATTGTATACATCACCCTTTTTGGGTTCATCAACCCTATAGCCGCGTATCCTCAGGGCAACACCGTCCGCGTCCACCCCGGAGAGTCTATCCAATCTGCCATCGACTCTGCGAATGAAGGGAATAGAATTGTCGTCGAAGCTGGTACCTACCCTGAACAGTTAACAATATCTAAAAACGGAATTATCCTCGTCAGCCGTGGTGCAACCATTATACCTCCAGCCTCGCCTATCACAAATCTCTGCAGCGATCTCGCTGGCAACGACTCGGCGACGGGGCTCATCCCCAACCAAGCCGGTATCTGCGTTGCAGGCACCAATGTTGACCTCGCTCCATTTGTGACAGAACATAGAAAAGTCCTCTCTGTTGGCCAACGAGTTAAAGACACCACCATCTCCGGCTTTTCCGTTACCGGCTTTGCGGGCATCAACATTGCAATTGTTGGCGGAAAAGATGCCATCATAAGGGACAACACCCTCACCGATGGAGCACAATATAGTGCCCTGACCGTAGGATCCAAGAACAGCGTCATCAAGCACAATACCGTGCTCTCGACTGTTCCAACATTCATCGGCATCTGTATGGATGATATAAGCACGGTCACCATCGCTAACAACGATGTCTCTGGTTCCTTCATTGGACTTTGCGTGCAGACCTCTGGGGCAGATGTTCACGATAACAACGTCCACGACATCTGTATTGGTGCCTTTGTTGATCCTGGTGTCGACAGTGCACAAATTCAAGGTAATACATTTGGACCCGCTCCTCCGGGTTGTCCGTCGGACTTCACGTTTGGGGTGATAATTCTAGGCGCAACCAAGACGGCAGTGAAGTGGAATACAATCACCGGCATCAAGGTCGATGGGACGGCGGTGGGGGTATCGATTGCGGATGATATTGGGGCCACCGGGAAGGTGTCTAGTGGGAATAGAGTCCAGGGGAATACGTTTTCCGGGAATGATATTGATGTCGCGATTAGAGGGAATGGGACCAGGAATGTTGTGAAATGGAATTCGGGATGTTTGGTCTCGTCTCCAGCTGGACTTTGTGGAGGTAATTGAGAGGTGCGTGCTGCTGGGTTAACGGAAGATCCTGTGAGTGCGACGGCAACAACTCATATCAAAGAATGTGTACTAGTATAGGATACATTGACATTACATGTATTCCAATTGTAACTTATAATATTTTAATAATATTCACTAGCCGTTGTGCTTTATTGCTCTCGTTCAGGCCATGCCTTTTGCTTCACACTATTCCGTGATCTCCTCTAAAGCTGCGATCAAAAAGAGAGAGATGGTATCTGTCTCCAAATTCATCTAACTTCCATTGCGATTATCTGTAAACACTTCCTTTGAGTACGCGTACCTTTGAGATTACTAATCATCTTTTTGTTCCACCAGGGGATGTAAGAAGTCATTTTACAGAACATTAAAATACGCCTAGAGTTGCCACTTCAATCAAAGTTTTAATTAAAGTATTATTTTTTAAATTTCTAAGTAAACCACTTTAGAAATTATTAAGTAGTATAAAGCCTTTATAATTTTACATTCATTCAATAGAGAACAATGCCAATCATAATTTACCGATACTTAAAACTGTTAAAATTGTTAAAACCTAAAAATGTCATCTTAATCATTAATATTTCTTTAACCATGATATTGCCGAATTTTTATTAGAGCTGTGATCGAATTACAATCTCGCCAAATTTTCAAGAGTATTGATTGCTTTACTGTTTATAAATCTTTGTTAAATAAAAATGTTGTGATGGTGTTTCTACATTTTTTAGTGGGGTGTAAGATGAAAGTCTACACCCCCTGGTGTTCGCCTACGTTTAGATATGGTGACCTTTCTCTGAAGCTCGGCTAAATAAGGGGTCATGGAGATGTCAAATAAACACAACAATTAACACATTTCGAAGCCCTTAATAGCAGTCATTATAGCTTCAGACTCTCTTGTTTCTTTAAGAGTTCAAATTTCACACCTAGACCTCTATAATCCTAGTCTACCTAGTGGCATCGCTGAAGATTTAGGCGCAAGGTGTTCTACATAGTTCTGAACTAACACTTCCCGGAACTTCAACATTACTACGCCACTCCTTGTTACTCGGGGTCGTCGCTCACTTCACCAGGCTCTGAATCTACTAGACAAGGTCATTGACCTCGCTAAACCATGTGGCTTCGCCTTTCTGGCCACACATAACATATATTCTCTTGGCAAATCTTCTACCCTTTGACTTCATCTCTCCAACAACGATCCAAGCCTCCAAGGAGTCTTCCATCAAGCATCATGAATGTAGAACGTACCTATCAGTGGGAGAGCATCTATCAAAGCTTGCTGGACGACTACGGCGCATCTGTCGCGCATTCCCAACTCCTTTGGGATGCGAAATTGCTCCTATGGGAGAGGCTCGGTACGTTTAAACGATTCCTACATAGTATATTCTGCTTAGCTGACTATTGAACAGATCTTCCTAATGTTCTCGAATGGAGATACGGTCGTTCGATGGGATATCCATCAGCGCCTGCAGCACGGATTGCAAGAGTGCATCGGCTTCTCCCCTATGAACTTCCAATCCCCCCAGCGCCGCCCACTCCTTTAACATCTCTGGCATTTTCACGAGTGCATCAATATGTGATGGAATTGCACGAACAGGACAATGGTGATGGAAACCCGGCTTCTGCAGGGGAGACTAGGAGAACAATGCACCCAGTAGTCGACGGCGCAGGAACGGCCATTACACAACCACATCATGGTGGGGATCTGCCACAAAACGCGAGAAAATTCTCTCATAGACCATCGGGCCAGAATCCAGCCATCGGACCTATTGATGGTAATCAATTTTCAGGTCGTCGACAGGAAGGTTTCATGCGTGAAGCTGGGGCCAGAGGTGCACCTGCAGCTGCACTCTCTGGACAACGTGGAGTCACTCAACAAAGCAAAGTTCTAGCTCCGTCCCTTCCGTTACAATCTGCTTCCAAGACTACCAAGTTGCAACAACCTGCTTCCCAAATGGACAGCATGAAAGCCCCCTCGAAGTCTCTTGATGCATTGCCTCACCCCCCTGCTTCCAATAGCCTTGGGCTCCCAAGACTCTCAGGACTTTTGGCACGTGGAAGTGACAGTCTCGCACGCCCTGGAATGTCAACCGATGATATGAACCTCTCCCGCGGCCGACGTCCTGTAATCGAACCGACTCCGATCAGTGATGCATCTGATTTCGATCAAGTCGCCCTGCGCAAACTCCTGTACTTGAATAAGAGGGCTCCTGTAGACCTTAATAAAGCCACTGCCAGCACCTCCTCTCTCCCTATGCCTGCCGGTCGCGCAATGAATGCTGGGAAAGCACCCTCTCCACCGCCAGCCCCAAAGGGGTATTCTCTCTCCGAGCTGGAGTCACCGTCGCCAGATTGCTCTGCATACGCATCATCGCCATCCCCTTATCTCACCCGACCAGAGCAGAGCGAGATCAAGAATAATAAGCGCGGCTATGATATGAGCAACGAGGATGCGGGCGAGGACAAAAACCCCGCTAAGCGACAACGATCTTAGGATCTCGCCGTATATGATCACGCAGTGCCCCGATCTCGATAGGAATGGTGCATAGTGGTGGAGCTTTGGGTTGGAGGTCGCTTTGGCTGCCACATTTGGTCTTCGTTTTATACTGCGTTGGACTTTGCATGTTTTACCGATGTTTTTTGACACGAATTTGCACTTTATAGCATGGACCTAAATAAAAGTTTGCGTTGCCTTAAATATAGTCTTCATCGTTGCCGAGTGATGTGACATGATTAAAGTATTAACAGCTGATTCCAAACACTATTCCTCAGCCTATCTTTCTTGTTCTTCGATATCAGAGTTTCTGGTCATAGGCTGCAAAGAATAGAGTTAAAAATAACTTGAGAAATGCGAGGCATCGTGAGAAGAAATTGAAGGGAAAGAATTCAGACGATCATGACACTTCGGTAACTGGGGATGGGCAGATTAGGCTCAAATCATGATCACATTTTGGAAGGAAGAGAATTGGGGCCTATGACTTTGTATGTAGCTGGGGAGCTGGACGATGGTGCCTAGTTATACAAGGTGGGAAATACCCTCGCATCCTATCACGATTAGCTAGATATAACCCTGAATCTTTATCACGGCATCACCCAAACCACTTGATTACAATACGCATTTGCAACGATGCACCCAAAATTATTTCGTAGACATCATAATAGCTGATTTGGCCCTTAAACTCTCCAATCTTGTTAGAATACTAGCATTATCGGCCCAAGGAAAAGAAACAAAGTAGACAGATTCAAACACAAACTCGCCAGCCTGACATTTTATAATCTTAATCATCCATAAGCTCATCAGAGCTTTCATCTCTCTTGTCAAATTCTTCACGATCTTGAACCTCAATCGTCAACTCAGGAAACTTCGTGTATTGGCTAAGGTACTCCAGATATTGTGGCCACAAGCTATCTTCAAGAGAAGAGACATCGATATTTCCAGTTTTTCCCGCTCCGTACTTGATCCCGATCTTTCTAGAAGAGATGAGGAGACCGACAGGAATTCCTGTTGAATCAAGGTACCTATTTACTGCATCGAAAATTGCGGGTTTGGTATCTTCTGCTAGGTTTACCATTGCGAAGAAAGTCTGGCTGCCCTTTCCGTTTGTATATTCGATATTCAGTACAGCTGTTTGGCCATGTGACTGAATGTGCTGAGTTGGAATGATTCCAACAGAAGTGGCCGCGGAGTGATGCGGTGATGGCGCTCTAGATGCTTGGGGGGAAATTATTTCCTTCTCCTCAGATTTCATAATTGCCTCCGAAACTCCCCGGCTATCATTTATTCTCGCGGGTTTGACCTCTTGAACTTGTGAACGACTGGAAGCTGGCTCAGAGGAAGGAATTGGTTCCTCGATGCTTAGGACTTCATGCTCCTTCTCAGGAATAATCTCGGGGACCTCTTCAGCCTCTGGGATATAGCTTTCTGGCACGTAAATCTCCGGGAACTCGATTGCCTCCTCCGGAGATCCTTCAGCTACCACACTCTTTTCCCTATTTTTGATATCCTTAATTATGGGCCAAGAAAACCCCCTCAAAGACCCCAAAATCGGTTCTGGGTCCGGTTCAGCTGGTAAAGCTTCGACTTTTGCTTCAAGTTTCGCTTCAGGTTGCTTCCCCCAACCGCCCTTTCCCCAACCGCCCTTTCCCTTCTTTTTATTTTTGCGGTGCGGTGGTGGGGACCAAGGGTCAACAGCAGGTTCGGGTTTCGGTTCAACCAGTAGGTCATCGACTTCCGCTTCAAGTGGCTCCCCCAACCAGCCCTTTCCCTTCCAAGGGTCAAAATTAGGTTCGGGTTCCAGTGCTAACGGCAACTCTTCCTTTGATGAGGGATCTTCAACAACACACTGACCCTTTTTCTTCTTGTTCTTTTTCAAATCCTTTTTCTTACGCACCGAAGGTTCAGGTTCAGGTTCAGATTTACGATCAAGATCAAGTGTCGGTTGTTCCACCTTCATCGACTCCTTGCACTGGTCGCATATTCTTTTGAACTTAACTTTGCTAAGTCCTGTGGAGGCCTGAGATTTCTTAGACTTTATGCACTTCTTACACCTCTTTCGGTCAGAAAAAGATATTTCGCTGTCAGGAGCCGAGGGTGTTTCCAAAGCTTGAGCCTGGGCTTCGATGACACGGGCCTCAATGACTAGCTGCTCTAGCTGAGCAGAAGCCACACTGGTAGCAATCGTCTCCTGCGGTTGACTTTCAGATGTGGGAGCTGGGATTTCAGTTTGCGGTCCTGCAATTGTTGGCTCTGCAAGTGTTGGCTCTGTAAGTGTTGGCTCATCAATGGATGCATCAATCGAGGCAACGTCCCCCAAAGAGGATGATGCTGCCGGGGTTGCGAGAAACTCAAAATCCCATCCATCTGATTTCCCGCGAGGTCGAGTTTCTGCCGGTGGTTCTCCAATGTTTTTGCCATCAACAATAGTTTCATCAGAGGCGACCTCACCCGAGGAAGATGATGTCGCTGGGGTGGCGATGAATTCGAAGCTCGAATCATCGGACTTCACACTCTTGCTTGAGGTTGACTTTGGACGATGCGAACCTTGCAAGCTCATATTCATAACATGATCCCCACTGAATGGAAGACTGATACCGTTTTTAGAAAACAGTTTTTCCAGCTCTTCTTCTGTCTTGAAGAAGAGTGACTGAATGGCCTCAAATGGTCCCAATGAAGACGCAGTGTCCTCGCTATGAAGAAATTTGGTCCAGGATGCAGTGCTAGGATCAAATCTCGCGACGATTGCCTGGCATTTTCTGGCGCCGCTATCATCATAGGGAACTGTCATAATCTCAAGGTCGGGGCCATAGAGGACTTTGCAGTTTGCTATGGCTATCAGTATTGAACTAGAAGGCTCCTGATTGTATGTGCAACTCACCGAGCGTCCTCGTAAATAGATCGAAGTCCATCTTGTGAAGGGCATAGTGGCCACACAATTCTCTGGAGCTTACTCCGTATGTCAAGTAACCTTTCGCAAAAGATCGAATTAAGCGTAGGCAGTATTGAGAACATAAAGTGAAGTTGGCTAGAGGAGGAAAACATGATGATATCAAGGCCTTGCTCGCAATGTTTCACAACTGAGGGGGCCAATCTTTGAGAGGCTGGCAGTAGAGTCACACCTGCAAGAGACCTGCAAGATACCGCTTCCACGGTGAATAATGGCCTATGCATTCTGCCCTCGGCGACCAGATTCAGAAGTGAGGCTGGCAGCCGAGAATGCCTCTTCCAATCATGAGGATATGTCTAATCGATAGAGAGGAGAGGTTGGATAAGGAATATAAAAGCATCGCGGGAGGTTCCAATAGGTTAGGTGATATCTTCACGAGAAACGTCTTGATCACATGGGACAAGTCATATGACATGGCAGCGTTGGAGGTTGGGTTTTGTTTGAATACCCGCTTCTGTCTTGTAGTTGCCGATTATTTTATACAATAAACGAAACCCTCAATGAGATAGACACATCTTTTATCCGGTAAATTGATGTTATTGGGCGCACGTGACATGCCTTTAAATAAAAACACCTAAACCTTTGAATACTTACAGTATGTAAATCGCTCCTCTCTGATCATTTCTACTACCATGCCTTGACGAATCCAGAACAGAGCATCTTGTCGTTCAACCGAGTGCCTCTTCAAAGCCATGTTCTGTAAAGTCTTTACCTCGCCTCCGTCCGGGCAAATTCTCGAGTTTTCCAGCGTAGTTCTTCCTTTCAACTCAAAATTCTCATGCCGAATGTTCGGGCCCACGTTACATATTGAGCTCAAAAAACAGAAAAAGTGATTCAAAGATACTTTCGAGGCATCAGTGGAAACAATGAGTTGGACGAGATTTGACAGCCACACTATCACTCTCTCAAATATCTTTCTTCGCAGCACCACATCGCTCAGAGTACACCAGCCGAAAGCTACTCTACCTCGTTTATTGTTTCGTCATTGTCTTACATGCCAATGCTTTCTATAAACTGCTACTGTTTCGACTTGGATTGTTTGAAGAAGGGACTGATTAGATCTACCCTCGGGCCAGTGTTCGGAATCAAAAAGCCTTTGAAGCAGGACATAGTTGTGTTCGCTCTAGTGAGCGTGAGAAAACTTGCGTTCTGGCAAGTGTCCGAGGATCTGTCTAAATATTCTTATTTTACGTTGAGACTGGCTTCAATATTGTACTACTTCATCGAAGGTTGGAAGATCCTCATCGGGCCCATCTATCCACATCATTGGGACCGCCATCATGGATGATATGGCCGGGTCGAACCTCGTGCGCTTCCGTCAGCCGATTATGCGAAGTGTAGGCGGGTATTGTGGCGTTTAAACAGATGATTTGAGCACTGGACTTGATGTTTTTTGTTGGTGCGGATGGAAGCTATCCAAACCCACCAACCAAGAGTGGAGGGTATCCAGGGTGGTGAGATCGTGTACCACTAGTCGGGTGAATGCCGGCACAACCCACCCCTCATCGCGGGGGAATTTTGATCTCCATACGACGATATCAGCCTGAAGTCGTTATTGTGGGCAACGGGAGCACATAGTGCGAACTATATTCGAGAAATGGACTACTTATATGAGGAGCTCTTCGAGCTCCTCCAGACTCTTTTCATGCCCCGTCCGAACGTCAAACTCTGGCTTTCTTCACACTAGGTAGATTTTCAAAGCAGAAATTGCACAATCCCCTTTCATCTCTCTTGTCTATTGTTAACACACACCTCAACTATGTCAAACGGAATTCTTAAAGTGGTAGGAGAGCAAGTGGTTGATGGCGAAGGCAACCCCGTCATCCTGCGCGGTGCAGGCCTAGGAGGATGGATGAACATGGAGAACTTCATGTTAGCAACCCTTCCATTATTCCATAGCTATCCGTTAATTTATCCCCAGTACCGGCTATCCAGGCCATGAACATCAGCACAGAGAGGCTATGCTGGAAGTCTTGGGGCAGGAAAAATACGAATTCTTTTTCGACAAGTTCCTGGAATATTTTTTTATGGAAGACGATGCCAAGTTCTTCGCAAGCCTTGGACTCAATTGTATACGTGTACCATTTAACTACCGCCATTTCGAAGATGATATGAATCCTCGTGTTCTTAAGAAGTCAGGATTCAAACACCTAGACCGAGTTGTTAACCTGGTACGTTTAAAGCCTTATTTTCCTCCTCTCCCAACCTCCTAACTAACACCTCCTCTAGTGTGCAAAGCATGGCATCTACACCATCCTTGACATGCATGCCGTACCTGGTGGACAAAATCCTGACTGGCACGCCGACAGTGGCAATAATCACGCTTCCTTCTGGGACTTTAAAGACCACCAAGACCGCACCGTCTGGCTCTGGGAAGAATTAGCAAAGCACTATGTCGGCAATCCATGGATCGCCGGTTACAATCCTCTCAATGAACCCTGTGACCCAAAACACTACCGCCTCCCCGCCTTCTACGACCGTCTCGAACCTCTTATCCGCGCCATTGACCCCGACCACATCCTCTGGCTCGATGGCAACACCTTCGCCATGGAATGGCGACACTTCACCCACGTCCTCCCCAACTCCGCCTACTCCCTACACGACTACTCCCCATACGGCTTCCCCAGCGGTGAACGCTTCACCGGAAAACCCGAACAACTAACCTCGATCGAATCCCGCTTCGTCCGCAAAGCGAAATGGATGCAAGACATGCACGCCCCAGCCTGGAACGGCGAATTCGGCCCCGTATACTCAGACCCCCGGATGGACGCCGACGCCGCCGAAGTCAACCAAGCGCGCTACAACCTGCTCGGCGCCCAGCTCGCCGTGTACGACAAGTACAAGATCCCCTGGTCCATCTGGCTCTACAAGGACATCGGCGTGCAAGGCATGGTCTACACCGACCCCGAAGGAAGATGGAACAAGACCGTGCAGCCCTTCCTCGAGAAGAAACGCCGCCTGCAGCTCGACGCCTGGGGCAAGTATCCCAGCAAGGAAGTCAGTGACGTCATGCAACCCCTCATCAAACTCATCGACGACAACTGTCCCGAGGCCACGCAAACCTATCCCACGGTCTGGAAAACAGACCGCCATCTGGCGCGGGCCGTGCTCGAGACGTTCGTTGCGAGTAGCACGAGCATGGAGTTTGCGAATCTGTTCAGGGGGATGGAGAAGGAGGAGCTGGATGAGTGTGCAAAGAGCTTTAGGTTTGATAGGTGTAAGCAGAGGGGGGGCTTGAATAAGATTATGAGTGAGCATGCGGCGCTTCATAAATAGGTATGTTGCGGTTATATCACAATGAAATGAATATCAGCGAGTAGTTGTACTGTACTTTGAGTGTGATCTGATTTCTGTAATCAGAGCTCCATATTAATATAAGTAGTCGTTTTTGCAGGACCTGCTAGTCTCTTTCGCTTTTTACCTTTACAAGACCCAAATCAACCCCCTCCCCCCAATTCCTGTTTCTCGCCATCTCTCATCTCAAAACGACATAGCGAGAATCGAGAAACCCTTCCATTCTCCACCCAGTTTCCAAACGCACATCAAGCCTAAAACAAACATTACCTTCACCAAATTCCTAATAATCCGCTATTTAACCTTCACTTTTTATTCTTCCTAAGCAAATAAACGCTAACTACTCCCTGAGCTGGCTGTTATTTTGATCCGTATCACGAACTACAAGTCACTACAGATCTCATCTGAAATACGATCTGCCATTCCATAAGCTTGATATCGAACTAGTTAACTGCAATTCTGGTAATTAGTTTCCTGTAATTTATATGTGTTGGTTCGTCATCCCCATCCTACAATCCATACCTACTAGTTTTGATGTCTAGACTTCCAGAAAAAAGGGCCAATTCGCTAAAGGGCATACATCAAATGTTACCACTCAATGGCTACGCTCCAAAATATGCAACCTCGCAGCCTCAGCCGCCCTCTCCAACCTTAGTTTCCACTGCCTGTCCGTCGCAGTATTGTGATCCAGATCCAACTTCCTCGGTGAGCAGGTTACACAGAAATGCTCGAACCCGAGTCGTGTGGCATCATGGAATTGATCGGGGTAGTAGCACTCAATATGTTGCCAAGTACCGCATCTCTCGCACTGGATTGCACTTTCCTCATAGTCGCCATAGTCGCAGATACATAAGACGAGAGCATCGGCAACAATGTTGATATTTTTGACTTGATGTCCCGTTCCACTACGGCAGTCCTCTATCTCGTCTCCTATTACAGCATCCTCGTAAGATCTACTGCTTCCGTCTCTGTCAGCAGTACTGCTTAAGCTGGCCCACAACCTTGCACTTCTCTCTGCGAGCTGGGCAGCTGGAAATGGGATATCGGGTATGTAAGAGCTGGGAGTTTGTTCGTTCATCTTTGACCAAAGGTACGGATATTCTTGAAGTTTAGCTTCTGCTGAAAGGATGAATGGAGACTGTAGTTTCTCGGATGATGATTCTGCTTCGGCTTCAAGCTCGGCTACAAATCCTCGGTGCCTTTTGGTTGGCGGTTGTGAAGGCGAGACTGTTGGCGATGGAAATTGTCGCTTGGAGGAGGATCTAGAGTCGACGTTAGGAATAGGGAATGAGACTACCATATCATCGTCGCTCCCAGGCGGTAAAATAGTTGGATTTTCGGTGGTGTCGTCTTCAACCTTAATCGGGATCGAATCCTCAGTCTCCACAGAAACATTGACTATACTAAGTATGTTTCCTTGAGGATTCTCAGGAACCTTCTTCTCAGTCATTTCTCTGCTACCCCCTATCGAACTGTTTCCTTGGTCGGCAATGTTCTGCTCCAGCGGAAACTCCTTTTTGAGTGCCGCTAGAACATCAACGCGTCGATGATGCGACTTTTGCCAGCTAGCTAGGAGTCTTTCACGAATAGCAATTTCGCGATAATCTTTATTTACTGCAAAAGATGCTCGTGTGATGCTCTTCTTCTCTCTGTTAAGAGCAGATCTTTCAACAAAAACTGCCAACTGTTCTGCCTGTAACAGATCCACCGGTTGTTTCATATTGTCAGACGCCAAAGGTCTGTTGGACTCCACCTTGACTATTGGGGAAACGACGAGAGACGTCCGGCCAGTCTGTGCAATAATGCTCGTGGTTGATCCACGGAGCATTTTCCTGGTATGCTTTAATGCTTTACTTCGACCTGACAGTTCTTTCCGCAACGCTTGCAAGGCCTCTGTTCGATGAGCTTTATCTGCCTGTATGGTCTCTGCCATAGATTGGTCCTGCTGAGGTGCGGTTGATGGTAACTTGTTGATCGCGGCTTGTTCTCTGCGTAGAACGACGTATGTCTCCTGGATATCTCGCGCCTCCTGATCCAAGAGATCAGCCTCTCGCCTTTTAAGTCTTTCCCACCGATCCGCAAGCTGACTTTCACGCTTTCGGAGATCTCCTCGCCTGTTTCTTTCGACATTGGTCCGATGACACTTCTCTTGTCGCTCTCCTTCAGTGTTTTCAGGTAACTCCTTGATAGCAGCCTCCTGTAGCTCGATCACCCATAAGGCATGCTTGATTGACGCAGCTTCCCTCCACGCGTTGTCCATCTCTGCATCTACATTCTCCTATCATGTCATTAGTCTATGGTATCCTTGACATAAATGAAGATAGTGTTACCTTGGTATCCATGTCGAGAGATGCGGTGAGGAAGGCCAGTGAAAACAAGTGTGTTTTGATTTTTGAGGTTGTGGAAGAAACAGGCGGAGAAGATGGGGGCAGTTTAGACACGACTTGAGTTCTGGTTAGGAAGGTGCAATGGCAAAAGTTCGGGAAATGTAACAAAAAGCAGGAGCGATGGCGGCCTTCCTCCTCGAGCCAATGCGTACCAATAGAGAGTAGAAAGTGAATCTGTTTATTTGCAATGATGACGGAGACGCAATTTTTCAAGTGGGTTTCTCTTCTTGTAGCAAGAACAACAGTCACCATTTTGTTATGCTCATCACTTTACCTTCATTGCACCGTTGATTCGGAAGGTTCGAATTCGATTCCGAGCCGAGCCGGATTAATTTCGCGTTTATCCGGATTACCCGAATTCACTTTACCAACAAGATAGAAAGCCCGCTTCGAGCATTGCGTAACCCTGAGTGCAGAGAACTACGCTCATTGAGGCCTTCAACAATCAATTGATTATGAAGTGTATGAATTTTACGACCAGGATCTATCGCTCAATGCCGTCTCTGCACTTGCAATCCGTACCTCTGCCTCGTAACGAGCTCACTTTCAATTGAGGTTCACATGAGTTCGGATGTTCTATCCTCTTCGCTAAAGCGCTATAGCAATGTAAAAAAAAGCTCCAGGCGAAAAGTCACAACGCAAAAAAGAAGGAAAAAGAAAGTAGACAAAGAAATGGAAAGAGAAAAGAAGAAAGGAAAGAAATAGTCAAACTATGAGCTATTTCATATTTGTTGGTGGGGGCAGAGAACTTCGTGAGAGCACTCATTCTCTCATTTAGGAAACCCATCAAGCACTTGCGCCATTACACACTCCACTAGAGCTGACTTGTTGGGCAGCCTCTTAATTTGGGCTATAGCCTTTTGTTGGATCCGGATACCGGTGAGGATGGTTGTGCCGGTTTTTTGCGGTGATTTGGCTGACCGCCCAGACAATGGTAACAGATGATGGCGCGAGAGGGCGGTCGAGGCTGCTCTGGTGGGTTCTCTCCTCACCGTGGGCTTTGAGAATATTATAATCAAGCCTGCGAACGGTGTCAGCGTATTCTTTAGCAACTTGGTCTTTCCATATATTCTTTCTCTTTCAACTTGAGGTCCAAGGTTGTCATATCGATTGTCAATCCGAGCTCAACCAACGCAGTCACAGTAGTCGAGTCATCGCAATCAGCCGTATTCATGTGCATAGGATTCTGCCTCTTTGACGTAAGACGTATGCGGAATATCCGAAGTCTTAGACGGTAAATGGAATACCCATTGTCAAAACAATCTGGTCGGAGATATTGATTCTTACACCAGAGGATGGAAACCACCCTTGCGACCCGATGTCTTCTAACGGCAGCTCTTGCAGTGCTTTGACTAGACCAACATCACTGGCTCTAAATCTAGCCTTTAGGTATTTGGTATAATGCGTATAATCTTTCAACTCCTTGGCCGTTAAACTGTCAGGGTTTTTTTCGCAGGCCTCTGTAGCTTTTGCCATCTAGTGTGGACAAAATTCTGTATCTTACAATTTTCTTGTCAGCCTTCTTTCGCCCCATTACCGTATCCTTTGCTAACATTCGGCAACAGTGCAAAGTGTGAGGGGTCAATCGGAACGTTTGGAGCATTCAATGGCTGAAGCGTCTTGTGTCTGTTGAGTTTCGAGGTCATTACCAGTGGTGGAAACGGTTCTTTTCCAATAATCTGCAGAAGCGTGATAAGTTCAGCTTCCTTACCTTCACATGAAAAGTCTTCCAAAGGTCGGACTGCTAATAGCAAAAGCACTCTTAGCAAAGAATTTTCATCGTTTCTAGCATAGTGGAGGCCTTTGGCTTTACGCGGAATACCTAGCTTAGTATAGAGGGTGAGTAGAGATAGAGGCTGGCGAGGTGGGCGATGGAGAGCCTCGTCGGCAATTTGGGCGCTGTCTAATACAACACAATGGTCCCCAGGCCATTTTTGTATAAAAACCCAAACTGTGGATGTAGTATAAAGAAATGGGGGGATTTCGGTAAATGTCAAGGGAATAATTTCCTATATAACACTTCTGGCGTGTTGGCCTCGTCACAATTTGCTCTTGGGGAATACCCCCTTCCTCTTACCAACAAGCCTCTTGATCTCCTTGCAAACTCCCTCCGTAACATCTTTTGTACCAGCCGTCCCTCCTAAATCCTTCGTTTTACAGCCCCTCTCCAGCACATTCTCTACCGCCTCCATCAACAAATCCGCTTCATTTGGACACTTGAGCCACCTCATCATCTCACTCACACTCCAAAGCGTCCCAACCGGATTAGCAATTCCCTTCCCTGCAATATCCCATGCACTCCCATGTATCGGTTCAAACATACTCACACTCCCCTCCTCCGCCAAATTTGCCGTCGGCCCAATCCCAATACTGCCTGCTAAGGCCGCCGCCAGATCACTAAGGATATCAGCATGCAAATTCGTAGCTACAATCGTATCCAGACTCTCGGGTCTCGCTACCATTCGCACTGTCATTGCATCCACCAATTCTTTATCCCATTTTACGTCCGGATATTCTTTACTTACTTCCTTAGCAACTTGGTCCCAGAAGACCATCCCGTTGCGCTGGGCGTTGCTTTTGGTAACTACCGTGAGGTGCTTACGAGGTCGAGAGCGAGCGGTTTCAAAGGCGAACCGCATGATCCGTTGAACGCCATGGTGCGTGAAAATCGATACTTCTGTTGCAACGGACCACGGCTGCCCTGCATGCGATATGCCGCCATGACCGGCGTATTCCCCTTCCGAGTTCTCTCTCACTATGACCCAGTCGAGTTTCTCCGGGTGCTCCCTGCAGGACGAGAGTGGAGATGTAGTACCCCGCAAGATACGGGTGGGACGAACATTGGCGTACTGTTGTAATGGCTGGCAAAGGGCGAGTCTAAGACCCCACAACGAGATATGGTCCGGAACATCTATACATCCATCAACACCAATTCCAATTATTTCCTTCTCAAATGGTCCCATTCTCCATCCTTCAAAACGGGAAAATTACCTTGTGCCCCCACAGCCCCAAAAAGCACTGCATCAAATTTCTTGATGGTGTCTAACGCCCCGTCCGGAAGATATCTCCCCTCCCTCTTATAATATTCACTCGACCAAGGAAATTCCTCAAATTCTATATTGAAACTGCCACTTTCCCTTGCGAGACATTGGAGTACAATTTTCCCGGCTGCGATAACTTCGATTCCGATGCCATCACCTGGGATCAGGGCGATTTTGAGAGTGGGCTTGAATGAGGCGTCTGGAGTCATAACGCTTAAATTTAGCATTATTGTAAACAAAAAGGGGGGGAAATGATAAATTTGCAGAGTGAATTGAGATATCCGTAGATGTTGGAAATCGTCAACTAATAAACAATTGTAGGAAGCTATTATATTGACTTGGAGGAAGTGTAAACCCCACGACCTCTCGTGCTGGGTTGCCAAGAGGTGACGTCGGATCGGCTCATTGTCGGAACCTGGGTGAAATTATCCCGAACCGAGCTAATCGTCAGCGGAGCTTTACATTTACAAATGTAGTTCAAATTGTCTGGTAAGGATTGAAGGTCACAATGAGTACCAGCTCGTCAACTAAGTATAAAATATCTTACTTTGTGCTTCTACCTCCCGCTCCATTCTATCATTGTCACACAACGCTTATCGTAACCACTATCGGCTTCAGCAAACACACACACAAAAGTATTTCAAGCAGCTACTAATCGTACAATCTCTGATATAAGCTCTCTTCTTGCTTTTCAAAGGGCTTCATGGAAGTCCCACTTTGACTTAATAGATAGAAGTATAGGGGTCTGAAATCAAAACCGCCACTGCCCTAGAAGAAACGTACAAATTTCTCTCTTCTTTCATCCGCCTCTATATCTCTTTACTCAGTTCAGCTTCGCCAGCTTACATATTTTTGCTATCATTTTATAGTTCTCTTCTCTTTCTCGACAGCGGAGAACAAACTTTTAGTAATAAACGGCTAGCTATGGTTCTAATTCATCATGAATTCAACCTTTTAATATGTGTCCCGAAACAAAGATCCTCGAACACAGATGAGTTTGCTCTCTCTACTTAAAGACAAGAAGTAAGTACAGCTAGAACATGCTCTCTTGAACTTATTTTCTTAATTGACCTGGCGTTTTCTATCTAGCTTGAAGAAAACTTCTAATTTATACCCATGTCAATGTAGTCTTCATTCGTGTCTACGAGGACAAGTTAATATTTAATTCGCCTTTTCTTTAAGCTTACCAGCTTAATCAAAACTTCAGCTTCAGTGCACACCTATCCAAGCCTTGAATAACTCAATATCTTCACTTCTTTTTAAAATTCACTTCCATTCTTTGAGTCAAATTTAAATTCTCCACCTTAGCCTCAATCTTAGCCATTATATAAACCCCGTCCTCCCTCTGTGGTTTATCTCGGGAACTACCCTCAATATACACAGAACGCTCTAACGAAGAATCAGTGAAGCTCCTCAAACCTATAATAAAAAACCTCGCTCTCTCTTATCTAGCCACCTTAATCCTTTGTTTATTTCGTCTCCAGTACCGGATTTCTTAAACAGAAAATATTCCTGTGACAACAAATTCCAAGAAGATGGTGCTCAAGGAAGGATAAATATCTACAATGTAATAAATAAACTATTACATACCTCCAACCAATAAGACCACTACCGCTGTTAAAACTGTATAAACATGCAATTTGGCATTATAACTCTGACTTAAGTTACGCTTTCAGGTTGCAGCTGACTTCGCCTTTTTATATCTTTTTCCGCTCCTCTTATGCCTACTAAACGGTGAATATAGCTTTACTTGACGTCTATGAATATACTGTGTTTCATAAAAGACAACCTCTCAAGTACACTATTCTCAGCTCTTAGATAAACGCTGTGCTCTTATTTAATCTACAAAGCTTCTAACCTTCACTCTTAACCAAATGCACGCTATCAAACTCTATATTAACTCTTTGTGCTCACTTACGGCCTTATCATATAATTATATACCTACAAACCATGACCAAATCCTCCAGTGACAGTCAGAAACAAGCCCTTCAGGAACGGAAAGCTAGCATGGAAGTCGTGTTGTGCCTAGGAAGCTTCTAATTACTTATACCCCTGTTTCCTATGAGATGAACAACTTTCAAACGTATCCCTAGACCAAATATCTTGTGACAGCCCCACTATGTATTCCTCTTCCAATAACGACAACAAAAACCCATCTCTAATAAATTCTTAGGTTCAGCATCTACCCCAACATGCATTAAAGGCGCCCATTCCCCTTCCTCCCGTATACACCAATACAACGGCAATCGAAATGCTGCTGGATATAGTTAGAGTCTATAAAGAGGCGATTGAATATTTTATTATAGTCCTGGCAGTTTATTCTGCTGCGGTTCATAATGCTGCTTTCTTCGAACCCCCCCGCTATACCCTTTACGACATAATCCCATCGCCTCTTCTATATAGATACCCTTCTCAATGAGTAGGCATAATGCTCTTTAATCTGCAAGTCATGACAACATTCCAAAACTCGAAATCAAAGAAAAATTTCAGTTTTTAACTTTCACCTCATAAATCTCAAATACCATACATTAGCGGTTCACATCCAAACTATCACTCTTTTATTCACTGACCTTTCCACCTCCCAAAATCACATAAAACCTCAATTTTCCCCATTTATCTCCTCTCCAACAAACTGAGTCCATCTAGATACCCATTCCCATGTTTCCCTTCTCTCTCCCCAATAACAACAATCCCACCCGTAGACCCCAGAGTTCAAACCCCAAACCCCAAATCCAACCCCGACACTAAAGCAACAACCTAACAACAAACACCAACAAACAACAAAACAACAACAAAAACGCACTTCTCCCCCTTTTTCCCTCCCTCTAAGCTCCAACCTAAATTTAAACCTCGAACCAATCATCCTCACACTGGCCTCCTAGATAATGACACCCTTCCTGGAACCCCTTCCTTAGAGGGGATTGTATGAGCCTAGCGCACCAATCCAATATCTAACCCAAAACCTCAAACACGTTTTATAGCCACCTCTATACCACCACGCCACCCTCCGCCTCACCTCTTACATTCTACATTCTCATGTCTCACCTATGGGGAGGGGGTAGGCGAGTGAATAATACACATTGAACAAACAAGTACGCAATGATACTGATACCACAGACAAAACATTTCACCTCAAACCACATTCAGATTTCATCTCGATCACTCAATCCAGAACCGCTCGCTACTTCAGCGCGCCACCTGCAGCTATGATATCGTCCACCACTGCATAATAGAACAAGTATTCCTCTAAAAGAGACAACCATATATATAATGCCAAAATTGCATTTCGATCAAACCCACCCCCGAACCCAAGTCTACCTACAAAATTTCACACCCTAGATATAGTCTATCTTACAAAAACCAAACCCACCCAACCATCTACTGCACCCCTCTCCCGCTCCTCCCCCTTCTCTCCTCACGATTCGATTCGATTCAATATCAATCCCTCCTCAACTCCAATGATCTGCGCGTGAATCATGAGCTACGTGGCCATCAAAAGGGTAAATGCAACGCTCAAATAACAAAAGTCAAGCTAGAAAGAGAGAAAGGTAAAGCGCCATTCTTCACCAACGACCATGGGATTTAATAAATCCTCCACCGAAGCTTAACCCCGGCTTGAGCTTCTCCTGCTCAACCTCCTCCCTCCAAGCCCCTGCATACCAAGCCCTGGGCTTCCTGGGGGCGATAGCACCGGCCGCTTCCTCTCTGGCACCCCGAGCCTCACCTCCCCCACCCTTCTCAACATTCCCTGCAGAGCATTTCGCACCTCCATGCCCATCTCCCTGTTCAAGAGGTCGACACCTAGCGGGTAGAAAACCTCAATATACTTCTCGAACCCCTCCCTCGGGAAGTTCGTATACCCTTCTATGACGTCTACGACGACCGGCCTCCAGGCCACGATATTCCTCTGCTGAGACTCCTCTTCTAGCTGTGTGAACCCACGGATGATATCCGCACACAGGGGAACTAGCGCTGATTCCGTGTCCGCGCGATTACGTTTGCGCTCCTCACTTTCATCGTGGTACATCCGGAGCAAGATACTAACATATGTTGCTGCACTTCCGCTCTCTTGCTTGAGTAGATTAGGGGGCTGCTTCATAAACCCTTCGCGCCAAAGTCGCATCCGTAATTCTTTGTTTTCGTTGAACTTTTTGGCAAAGAGGAAACTTTTTTTGAGAAGACCCATTAGACGCAATAGTTCTGGGCTAGGGATTCGATCATAGACAGTATCGTTTGAGAAAAGTTCGTTGACTGTTTCAATCATGAGCAGTTGAAGAACGCAACGAGTGATGATCTTGTTGAAGAAGCGTCTCCTTGCAGCAGTGACGACGACGGGTTGTTGCTGCAGGCCTGACTGAGGCTTGTAATCTTCAAGGTCATTATGGGTCGTGGCCGGAGGCTTGACCTCATCATCAATCACGGATTCGGAATCTGAAGTTGCGTTGCCATTGACACTACTAATCTTGAGGGACTTTTCATCTCCGTCATCAAGGAGCACTTGGGTTTCGTTGCCATTCGGCGTACCCGACGTTGCAGCGGAGAATAGCTGGTGAGCTGTGGTGCTCTCAAAGAGATCAACGAAAGCTTTGACAATTTTCGACCAATGCTCGGGCGTGAATTTGGTGACGTTTTGAAGTATCAGTTGTTGTAGGCAGTTGCTGCCGATTCGCGCTATGGTATCATTCTCTTGGCATATGCATAGTGCTAGCAGATCAAGAAATCTATCAAGCATATACTCGAGGGCTGCAAAGTAGTGGGTGAAGAGAGTAATCATATTTCGCAAGGCTTGGATCATTGTGGTCGACAACCAGACCGATAGCTCCTCGTGGCTGAGAACGTTAGACATTTCAGACTTCGACTTCAACACCATGAAGATAGGATAAAGAAGTTGACGCCAAAGAATGTCCCAGAAACTCTGGGGGAAATCTCCTCCATATTTGATCAAGGATTCAAAGAGGTAGTTGAGAGCATTGGACCTAACTTCCAAATCTTCCCCAGTCATCAAAACATCGTGGAAGGCAAATAAAACAGGAAACCAGAATGCCTCTTCTTGGCTTGTCCGGCTGATAGCCTTGGACGCCGGGTCTGAAATCTTGAGAGAGCCATCGGAATTCGCATTTGACTTTTGTGAAAGGGGGCATTCCGGGGTTTTGAGCATTTTTGGAATGATCGATTTCAGGGTCTCCATCGCTTGCAGCCCCTTCTTTTGGAACTTCATGTTCTTGGAAAATTCGGTTAGGCAGACAATCAAGTCAGCAAATGCACCCTGCGATATGACAACCCCAAATCTTGTCTTGTATACTTGGTTGACATTGTCAAATGCAAGATTTACGATGCTTTCATAGGGTTCTCGGGCTGCAACTGTAAACACACCGAACATCGTCCGCCAGCCGGAGCGGATGTTTTCGCCGCGAGCTTGGATCATTTGGATGAGACAACGTAGGGCCATATCCTTAACTGTGACGTTGGTACTGTTCGACATGATATGTTCGAAAGGCTTCAAGAAGTCTTTTTGAAACTTAAAACCTGGAAGTTCTTCTATTTCCATGAATCGCATTGAAAGTTGTCGTAACGAATCTAAGGCAAAGAAAACTACAGCTGTATTGTTGTAGCATCCTACCCGGTTAAAGTGTTCTCCTAGGACGACCCAGATGTTTGTCCATTCGAATCTCACCCGATTCATGTTGTAGTAACTTATTTCAACAAGTTTTTGTAGACTGTAAGTCCGCGGTGAATCGTTCTGCCCAGATATCTTGATTTCCTCCCAACTCACTTCCGTTAATGCTCTTACAAAGTGAACAATGGCATCACCTGAGAGCTTGGCAGAGTTGGTAAAGATAAAATCCACGCCTTTGATAAACTCATCCGACCGGCTCTCTAGTGCAATCTCCGTCGAGTAACTTGTGCTGTTGGTAGCTGACCTTGGCCGTGGACGATGGGTTCGCGTCGACTGACTGGATTTTCTTGACGACCCAGCCTCCGGTCGTGATGGGGCCACGATCCTCGCTTTCGATACATCTGGGATAGCACCCGCGTCGACCCCATCTGAAATGAGTTGCAGCCGATCGAGTTGACTTACGCACATAAGAATATCCCGCCACGACTCTTTTAGAAGATTTCCTTCGGTTTGCGCAATTTCGAGTAGAACTTTTAGTGCCTCGACATGCTTTGCCTGCATTTCTGTAGGATTGTTGAGATTTGTAGCGTTCTTCAAAGCGGAGACAAACGCTTCTCTAGGCGTCTCGAGATCAAATAAACAAGCGATGCGAACTGCGAGCTTCATTCCTTCCATACACATTTTAATGATCTCGATATTATGCGCATTCTGCATCTGACCAGATAATCCAGAGAAGAACGACATCCATGTTACTTCAAACATAGGGCCAACATGCTTGAAAGATGTGGCTGGTATAAATTTGTTCGCATCTACTTTTGAGGGGTTCTTCCGTTGATTCCGTAACAGGTTTTTGAAAAGCAATTCTGATCTATGGGAGATCTCCTCGGACTGTTGCATGTATGCCTCTCGTTGGAGATCTCTGCCGACAGTAGCGAGAGCTTGACCTAAACTGGCAGCGATACCAACTGACTGCTGCTGGGGAGCGATCCCCATAGCTGCGGCAGCTTCCCGCTCGCTTCTGAGCACAATCTCTTCATGAGCAATCTCATCGTAAATAGCAATGAGATATTCATCTGGGAGATTTGCATTGTCGTTGATACCTCGGTTGTTTTTTATGAAGTCTTCTTTGGTCATCCTTTTTGCGACCTTGCTGCTATGTAAATCGGTATTCAACAAGATTACTGAATAAGCCAACACGTAAGCTGTATCTGCATTCGCAAATGCATTTGGATTCCCTGTTATATATCGATTGGCAAACTTTAACATGAAACGATCGATTTTTTGAGCTTCTCCTGGAAGACGAAATGACTGAAGAAATTGCCTGAGAGCATCGACAAAGCGTCGTTTGGCGAAGTCCATACTATCAACGAAGGCATGCATGATTGTTATGTTCCTCTCATCTCCCTCACCTAGAAATTCTCCGATTTGTGCCTTGTCCAGTCTCTCCTCACCTATCAAAAAGTGAGCAATATCTTCGGGTGTATCGTTTTTGATGAAGCCTTCAGTCAGCAACGCCTTGATGCCGCGTTTAGGCTTAAAGTTGAAAGCCTTGATAGCGTTACCCAGAGCAGTCTTCCGTTGCTTGGCCTTTTCCAGCTGTTCCGGGTCGTCATCAAGTATCGGAGTGGATGGTGGTATTGGTGTGTCACCATTTGTAATCCTAGAAGTGCTGTCGTTATTGTATGTTGGATCCATCGACTCCCGGAAATCCTCCGACGCCCTGGATTCTGGCTCGAGTCCACCAGTAACTTCGGCAATGCCTTGTTGAGACCAATTAACTAAAGATCCTAAAGTTTCCACCAAACAATCTAGAGCTTGTCGTTTGACCATGTACTCCTTTGGGATCTCGTCGTCAACGCTCACATGTCGGTCATTCATATGTGCAGTGGAAAGGGGGGGAGGAAGCAGGCCGCGAGATTGCCATTCCGAGGTACCAAACCCGCCTTTGGCAGCTTTCTCTTCATACTGCTGTTGATGGAAAGGGGTGATCAGAACGGCCGAGCTGGCTGCTTTTGAAAGGTCTTCTATGAGGGATTGGAACATGTTGTCGACGTTTCTTTCGCAGTCATAGTTGAGATAGGTCTCAACCAACGCTCGAGGATCAGCACAGAATCGCCTGAGAATCCCCATGAAATACAACTTCTGTGAAACAGGCGCATTTCTCCTCTCCAGAAGCGCTAGATAGATTTCGTTGAGGAAGACTTCGATTTCTTTCTAAAAAGGAGTTAGCAAGTGTTTTGATCACCAGCTGCGGATCACGGACCTTGAAAGGTGCTCTCATAAATTTGAGCATCAACCAAAATATCTCGCAGCAGACCTCAAAGACTCTATCCACCGAGCTGGCTCCATTTCGAGTGATGCTAAGGCACAGATAGTATTTGATAGCTTGTAAGAAATTTGTTGGCTCGTTGCTTTTACTGTTCGTGATCGTACAAAGTGGAGATGTAAAAACAAGAATATTGTTATTGAGTAATGTATGGATGAGGTGGAGAGAGATCAATTTTGAGCGCATGCTCATCCCCTTCAAATCATAGAGCTGGTCCGCCTGAAGGATTTTAGTGCTCAGATTGCAGAATGATCGAAACACTAAATATGCATCTCGAATGTACACTTCGTCCTCGCTTTCGTCCGAGTACATCCCCTCGTCGGTACTGCTCCCAGGGGGCGTCTGCCCTGATGCTGATAGAGGTGATGGCTGAGGGGGCTTGACTTGTGTCACCATCGTCGGCCCCTCTCCCATCTGCGAATCGTCAAAGCTTTTTCGATGCTCGAGATCCTTCAATGTGAGCTTGGGGGCATCGTCGTTGGATGGAACCTCCGAGGCAGCATGCTCTTCCGTCGTGGCCTCGTCTCCCTCATTACTCCCAGTTGTCTCCACAACAGATTCCGAAGCATCCACGGTATACGAGCTTGTATTTCCAGTAGGTTTCCCCAACTTAGATAGGTTCAGCCTGGCCTCCTTCATGTGTATTCGAGTCTTGACCCTTTCAAAGACTGTGCCAACCATTTGGGTCAGCGTCCCCTGTGCTACCTGCTGATTTGCACTGCTCTTGGAGAGTAGGAAAACATTGTAAACCTGTCGTACCGCTTTGAGGAGTCCAGCACCATGCACGACAATCTTGTCATTTAGAACCGCAGCCAGGAGGGACTTGACAATCTGCAATTGGATTTCCACCGGCGTCGTCTCCCCCTGAAAACAATCGCATATCGTATCTATCGCACGCTCGATCAGGGGGTCTCTTGAGGCTTCTTTATCAGCATTCGGCGATGAAGGGACAGAAAAGTATGAATAGCTTATCAGCTTCCCAATGCAGTCCAAGGCGGCCGTAGTCAGGGGGATGCTCCCAGATTTAGTAGCCAGCTGGAGAGGAGCAAAGATGACCTCCGGGTCGGGTAGCTGAGGCTCATGTTCCTTGATCTCCTTCAAGGCCTTCTGGACTAAGTCTCCCAATGGGGGCTTCTTGTGTGCTTCCTTTGAAGCCGAGATAGCTTCCAAAGCCGCAACCACGAAAACGATAGAGCTCATGATGGGCTCTTAAATAGGCCCTTCTTCCATTCGCCGCAGTTGTCTGCTCGGGTATGCGGAGGGTGCTGTCGCTGCCAGTGGAGGGGGAATCGGTGTCAGGGCTTCCTTTCGAGTGAGAGTGATGGAGAGAATCTCTTTACAAGTAGCTCGTACTTTATCACTTTACCACCACGTAACCTCAAAATTACTACAGTAGTTCACAGTCCCCTACTCCGTAAGCCCCGATTTAGCCAGGGTTCAGCCGTCGCGCCTACTGAGCCAATGAGAGCCAGAGGGGTCGCTTGTCGGCGCTTAGTCGGGTCGGCTTGAGCTAACCGCCGACTCCCGTCGCCTAAATTAGTCTTATGAGGCCTAACGCTACGGCGCTAAAAGCCTTGCTGGCGGTCCCGGCTCCCAACATAAGACAGAGCTCCAAAAGCTGCAACTGCTCCGGCTCACCACCACCTTCTCCTTCTCTCCCTTCCACCGTCAACGCCGTCGTTGTCCCTCTACGACCTCAATTGAATCGTTGGGATTCGTCGCATAATTTTCCTCCCCTTTGCTTTATATTCCTCCTCTTCAACACGTCACAATGCTTTCCGCCGTGCTGCGAAGGCGCGCCCTCCAATCGACCTTCACTCTTCGATTGAGTAGAAGTTATGCCTCAAAATCATTCCCTCCGCATACGATCGTGACTATGCCCGCTCTGTCTCCTACGATGACATCGGGGAATATCGGCTCGTGGCAGAAGAAGGTTGGCGATCCAATTTCTCCGGGCGATGTTCTGATCGAGGTCGAAACCGACAAAGCGCAAATGGACTTCGAGTTCCAAGAGGATGCTGTTCTGGCAAAGATCTTGAAGGATTCTGGCACAAAGGATATTCCAATTGGCAACGTACGGATTCTATTGACTCTACGGATGCAATCAACTAACCTTTCGCTAGCCAATTGCTGTGGTGGTCGGCCAGGGCGAGGATATATCGGCATTTGAATCTTTCACACTTGAAGATGCTGGAGGAGACAAGGCCGCCCCATCGGCAGGAGGAAAAGCAAAGGAAGAGGCCAGCCAATCTTCCGAGGCGGCAGACTCCAAACCTTCGGCTCCAAAGGCCGCTGCACCTTCCCCCGCCGAGACTGAATCGAGCGGCGGAAGACTTCAATCGGCTCTGGAAAGACTCCCCAATGCAAGCTTTGATGCCGTCAGGCTGGCTTTTGATTCAAAAGTCAATCTTACTTCGATTAAGGGTACTGGAGCTGGCGGACAAATTACAGTTGATGATGTTAAGAAGGCCACTGCTGGTGCTGCCGCGCCCAGTTCCGATACCCCAGTAGCCTCATACGAAGACATCCCCACCAGCTCAATGCGCAGTATCATCGCTGCTCGCCTGCTTGAGTCAACGAACCAAAATCCTCATTTCTTTGTCTCCGCTGCTGTCTCCGTCACCAAGCTTCTTGCACTCCGAGCCGCACTCAATGGCGCTGGCGAGGGGAAATACAAGCTCTCCGTAAACGACTTTCTCATCAAGGGCTGCGCCATTGCATGTAAGAAGGTCCCTGCGGTCAACTCTAGCTGGAGAGATGGATTTATCCGCCAATATAACAACGTTGACGTTAGCGTAAGTCACAAGTCTTCCCATCCCCCACCCAACTCACACCACTAACACATGCCGCTTAGGTCGCCGTTTCAACCCCTGCCGGTCTTATGACGCCCATCGTAAAATCCGTTGAAGGTCTTGGACTCGAATCAATTTCCACACAAGTCAAGGATCTCGGTAAGCGCGCTCGGGAGGGGAAGTTGAAGCCAGAGGAGTACCAAGGCGGAACCTTCACCATCTCCAACATGGGCATGAATGCAGCAATCGACCGCTTCACAGCTGTGATCAACCCCCCTCAAGCAGGCATACTCGCAATCGGAACAACGCAAAAGGTTGCGGTACCAGGCGAAGAAGGAACTATCGAATGGGATGACCAGATCGTTGTGACCGGAAGCTTCGACCACAAGGTTGTAGATGGAGCAGTAGGAGGGGAATGGATCAAGGAATTTAAGAAGGTAATTGAGAACCCATTGGAACTTTTGTTGTAGGCGGCAAGGAAGAGCATGAAAGTTAAATTGCGAGCTAAGGTGGCTGGGTGAGGCCTGTGGAGGGAGCCCGGGGAGGTGGGAATGTATTTGCATAGAGGATCCCTCCCAATGTAACCATGTACAAGACTCCTTGCTGCTTTTTTTCCACAATACCAAAATCGGATCCTGCTAGATATTCTAATACTTTCAATTTTCAATACGTCGGGATCGGTTCCTTCTGGTTTTTCCGGTGGGTGATATGTAGTTAGGGATAGGAGTTTATTTCGTTAATAATAGAAGCGAAAATTAGAGCAGAACTCTCGGTTTACAGCTAGATATTGCAGATATTTAATCACGATCCATATGTTTGCATACACTGCTGCTAATACCACTCAAGAAGCCTTTCCTATTAACAACCAAGCCGAACCAAGCCAGACCAAACCAAACCCATACGCCGCCCAATGCACCGCCCTTTTTGCCTGGCGCCAAACTTGCCAATCCCGCTGCATATATATCAAACTTGACCTCCTACTCACAACCCAAGAACCATCCATCTTGCTCCCATCCCATTTCTTCTATCTTTCTTGCCCTAAAACCCAACCGAAGAGGGTTTTAGAACTGATGCTACCTCCCCAAACCCAAGGCCCCTCCACTATTCCCATTTCCCTGTCCATTTCCATTAGCATTCTCACGAGCGTAAGCGCCCGCAAAATCTAATTGCTCCAACATCCCATTGACATTATTAATTTCCCGGGCCAATTCCCCAAGATTCCCTTGCAGAGCCGTGACCTCGTCAAACCTCCTCCCCTTCTTTGCGCCCTCCACCATTTCACTCACCATGAACCTCTGCTCTTCCAGCACAATAAGACGTTCCCTCAACTCTTTCTCTTCAGCTTCCATTGCTGATACGGCTGACGAGGAGCTGACCACAGAGGAGGAATCGATATCGTTGTATTTTATCGCCGAGAGGGCTGTGCGGCCGTTTGTGGGAAGAACATTTGCATGCGGCGATGCATGTTTAAGTATCTTAGGAAGAGATTTGAGGGGTAACATGTGTAAGTTCAAAAAATTTGCCGATTGTTGATATATTGCCTTTTGCAGTTTTTGTTGTAAAGGGCTTGTTGTAGGTAGATCCCTAATCCGTTTCGCAGCCAAATCATACTTCCCAAAACTATCAATTAACCGTTTCCGTACTTTTGACGCTTCTACGAGCTGGACATGAGAGGGCGGCGTATCCGGGTCTTGGAGCGCAGTCAAAAGGCGATGGAAACTAGGAAGGAGAAGCCGGATCCCCTTTTCGAATTGGATTAGATTTTCATAGGCACGTTGATCTGGCGGTTTATGTAAGATTTCAGCAGCAAAGTCTTTTTGGCTGAAAACTGTGACTTTGCATTCACGGCACATGCGGATGTCAAGGCTGAGGTCCGAGTTCTTTTCTGACAGGATATCAGTCGCTGGGAATTTTGTCAATGGGCGACAGGTAATATTAGGGTATGACTTACTTGCGGAAACGTTGATGCCAATTTCGGAAGAGCAGCCAGTCCGTGGGTCAGCGCAGACTACTCGTCCGCATAGTCGACAGTGATGACGTCTGAATGACCAAGAACCAAAGTCTTGCTGGCAATAGGGGCATTTTGAAACTTTGGCATCCTCTTCCCAGTCGACAACAGACTGCTCCAATAGTTTCCGCGGGTTTTTCTGCCCTGTTAAGGATAACAGCCCTCCACCTTTTGTCATTATTTCTGCTGGGGGGGTTGCCAGCAGCTGTGTAAGTTTCGTAAGTCTCTTTTCCAACCTTGAAACTTCCAAGTAGGCTTTGTCCACTGTTTTCCTTCGCATGGCCAGGAAGGTGTTTGAGTGGTCCCGCACTAAGCCATTGTGATCATTATATCCCTCCCTCGACTTGAAGCAGGTCTCGCAGCACCTACACCATAAACCTCGAACTGGCTCATGCTGGGCAGATCTTGAAAGCTTCATCTGATACATCGTATGGTCTTCGCAGAATAGACGCCCGCATTTCCTACAATTCACACTCCCATTGACAGAGCCCAGCCTCTTCCCACATGATGGCTCCGTGCATAGATCATTGTATCCCGGCTTCTGCCAATGTGTCCTCGTAATTACTTCGTCTGGATCTGGCCGCACTGGTTCGGGGACGGGGACACGGTTTCCAGAAACAGCACTTGGTATAGGGAATGATGGAGAGGGGGGATCGTTGGACTCGAACACGTCCAGCCCTTTTAGCTTCTGGTTTATGACAGCTAGTGGCTGGAACTTCTTTGCCTTTAGGACCTGCTTGTCGAACCAATTTTTGACTTCGTCCTGTTCGACGGGTGGCAATTCTTGGTGGTTATCGTCGAGGTGACTGGCATATATTAGCTTTGAAAGAGGATTTAAAAGGGTAGAAAAACCGATTAAGTTGTAACAGTGTCAACTGCGAAGTGTTAGCTGGCATTGATCAAATCCTTCAGAAAAGGCTTACCATTTCCTCATTGCATATTGGGCAGAAGAGCCTCGTACTCGCAGCTGTGACCGCAGATGGCCCTCCATTCTGCAGCGATACCACCGACCTCAAGTCCTGGCTATTGTCTGGTAAGGGCGACGTCGCGAGAGGGGAAGCAGTCGAAGCTCTCGAATCCCCCGAAACCACACTCTCAGCCGGGGATATCACATCAGACGTTCGTTGATGCGCCGGAGGGGCGGGAGGCAGTAAAGACTTCCCACTTCCCAGTATCCTCCCGCCTCCCAGCTTTCGACCTGACATGGCGGGAGTATTTGCTTTGCGTGGCCTCAGAGCATTGAAAGCTCGAGGTGATGATGTCCGGAAGGAAGGTTTAGAGTTGGTTGTCTAGCAGACTAAGACCTCGCCGCACTAGCCGACCACCATGTGCTTATCGAAAAAGATCTTATCGGCGACAAGGGTCGTATAGTATTTCTAAGGAAACATCGTCTGTATCCCGACAACCACTTCACGCTCACGAAATGAACGACGAGACCTTTCCTGCTGTTCAAGGAGGAGGGTCGTTAATTTTAGCATGGCAGATTAGGAATAAGCGGGTGCTAATAGTGGGAGGAGGAGAGGTTCGTCATCAATTGCTAGATGCTTAGCTGCGTATCACTAACTCGGTCAAAGGTTGCCGCAGGTCGGATATTGAATGTCCTCAATGCAGATGCAAAGGTTACGCTGGTATCGCCTCGAGAAGGCTTGAATCCAGAAGTCGCATATCGGGTTCAGAAAGGACAAGTTGACTATGTCGACCGCAAATTCGAGCCCTCCGACCTCGACAATGTGGATATGGTGTTGACGGCAGTAGATGATCCGAAAGCCTCGTCACAGATATGGAAGCTTTGCAAAGAGAGAAATATCGTGGCAAATATCGCAGATATGCCGTCGGAATGCGACTTTTATTTTGGGAGCGTACATCGAGATGGCCCTCTCCAGATTATGGTTAGCACGAATGGGAAAGGGCCACGACTGGCTAATATTGTACGACGGTCGATAGCAGATCATCTGCCGGACAACATTGGAGAGGCGATAACGAGGATTGGAAAGCTGCGGCAGATGTTGAGGAAGAAAGCGCCAGGGCCCGAAGAGACGGCAAAGAGAATGGCTTGGATGATTAAAGTCAGTGATGCGTACAGCCTGGACGACTTTTCTCAAATGAGTGATGAGGATATGGAGGCCTTATTGGAGTTCTATGCTCAGGATACGGTACCTCGTTTGGATTGTTTGAAAGCCATGGAAGGCGAATCCGATGTGTTTGATGGGTCTTTTGGGTTTTGCATTGGGTGGGGATGATAAATACAAGTATTTTTGGGTGATTGTACTATACGTCGGTTCGGGTGCCAAGAATTGGATGAAACGATTAGTGTATGATGGGGAGTGATGATCGAGTAGCTATTGTGGGATCTTAGAGGAGATACCGAGGGCTGTATAATGAAAAGAGGAATCTCCAGTCTAGCTAAGAAGCACTCACCACGAAACAAACTTGCCTTGTTCTTCGTGACCGGCTTGAGAGAAGCAAACGTAGGAGGAGACGAAGAAAGTAACGCAACTGCTCAAACCAACAAAGAAGAGTGAAAAGTTTTATTTGGTAAACCAGAGAGTAGTTGAAAAAAACTCGTTTCTTCCTATCTAAACCTCGTCGTTCCTTTTCCCTCCTACTAAAGCTCATAACTTCATTTATGCCATCCAAGGTCTACAACTTCGCCCTAAATTTCCCCTTCAACACTTCCTCTAACGCATCAACCCCCGCCTGCACCACCTCTTGATCCTGTGCTGGTGTCCCCGTACTTGCCCCAATCCCTCCAACAACCTCTCCCTTCCCGTTCCTAATTGGTAGTCCACCACCAAAAGTAGTAAACCTCCCTCCATTACTATTTCCAATCCCATAGGCGGGACCACCTGGCCATACAGCATCTTTGTAGGTATGGGTGCCTACTCTATGACCTGCTGCTGTGAAAGCTTTGTCCATTGAAACTAGAACTTGTCAGATTGATACAATCAACTCTAAAGTGTGGAAGTCCAAAAGTGAAAGAACGAAACTATTAAATTTGTAACAAACAAAGGTATCACGTAATGATTGTAGTGAAGTAACTAGGGAATAAACAAATAGAGGCTACATACTAGTGATACTTGTAATCTTTGCGTTCGGCATCCTCGAGAAATGAATTAGATTTGTTGAAGCATCTACAACCGCAATGTTCATATCGACTCCAATTTCACGGGCCTTTTTCTCTGAGGCCGCGATGGCGATTTTGGCACCTTCGAGGGTGAGCTGTTCTTGGATCTTTGTTGTCATTGTGTAGGCTTGGCCTTATCAATTTCAATAAATAAGCATGTACAAATAAACAAGAAGTTGATTATGATATATTTGAGAATAGAGCTGTTGAATCTTCGTTTGTCTTTAAGTTGTCTTATATTCCGCACCTTCCGGTGAATAGCCGAGGGAATTGAAGGCGGTGTAGAGAGGCAGTCTTCTAACCCCTCTCCAATTCCAACGTCAGCGCTTTCGTTGCGGAAGCTCTCATCCTCCTTCTCAGACAACCCCTCTCTTGACTGTATGATTGATAATACATCAGGTCCACGAGAGTCGAGAGCTGGGAGCGGTTTTTTTGCTTAACTTCGTGATTCATGGCTCCCGTATGATATTCTAGACCTCAAGTCAAGCTCACTTTATGACAGAAACTCGTTGTAAATAAATACCCAAATTGCTTAAATAGCTACTTCTCTGCCAATTCCCTAGTGCTATATCATGGGCTCGACCAGGATAAAGGAGCACATAACAGGAGGAAATAGCATGACTCAGCTGACAGAACCCTATGTTCCTGCTCCGGTAGTTTATGTGGGTTTGTATACCCAGTTACTTCTTAGAAAGTTGTTAATGATCTACACTACTCTTATATTCGCTAGTGACGTGGATTGTAAATTAAAGACCTGAACTTGAAATACAGAGAACAAAATATTAAGATGAATAAGTCAAGTAGAACGATATCACTGTTGGTACAGAGTCTTAAGTGGTGTATGGCAAGATCTTGATTGCTTAAGTAGAATGCGTACATGTGAAAGAGGAGTTCAAGTTTTGGGTTTTGTCATCTTACCAAGTATTGTTTGGCAAGGGGAGACGTTATTTGGGCGCCCGTTTTTCCAAAACTCAATAGACTTTCTCAGTAGTAGAAAGACCCATCTAAATCTCGTCATGTCAATTTTCGCCTTTGTTGCCAGCTGCCATTCCCGTAGGAAGTATCGTCGCATTCAGGCTATTCAGCCGTCACTGTGCTATCCTTCATGTCCATACGCGAGATAATATCCTGCAACTTCTTGATGGCGACATCCCGCTCGGTTAGCTCGGTGGCATATCTTTGCTCGATCTCCCCCAGCTGCTCTGTGCTCTCCTCTAGAACCTTTAAAACGTTAGCGGCCACTTGGGCATTAGCCTTTTGCAAATCCTCGAACCGTGCTTCTTGACTCTTGACAGTGGCCTCCGAGGCCTGGAGCTTGCTCTGGAGTTGACGAATGAGACTGTTATCCTGGCGTAGTCTTTCAATTGCCAGTTGCTTTTCGTCGACCAGCTGGACGAGCTTTTCTTGGAGTTCATGCTCGAGATGGGTGATGGTGGACTCGGAGTTCGATAACTTGGCTTGGAGGGAACGAATCATCTCCAGGGCTTTGCTCTCTGTTGGTTCCGCTACCATGATGAAGGAACCATCAATGATGGATTCAGAGTCGTCATCTTTGATTTGAGGTGTAGACAATGTGCCTGGAATAGGACGTTTATCCATTTCGTTTGGGGGCATATTGCCGATACGAACTTGTGTTGATTGGGTTTTAGAAGATGAGTGGTTGTTGGGTTGGTTGAGTTGGTTGGGTATGCAGTATTGAGTTGAAATTTTGTAGACGGTAATATTGCTTAATAGGTGGGAGAAAATTCAAGAGTTAGAAGGGAAGTTATCTGTTAATATAACTTAGGAAGAGATTAGCACAGGCGCTTTCGACTTCCCACCCTTCCGCTAGTACTCGGTTTTATCACTGTTCAGGTGCACGCCAAGTGCTGTGTCTAGCACGTGCTTAAAGGAGCCGAGTTGTGTTCACTAGAAGATTTGGAATATACTTTAACAGAGGATAATTAATTTTCGGATCGTTATTCAGGTTAACGATTATATCTGATGTTGTTTATGAAATTTAACATTCTCGAATTTTTTAGTTACATTTGTTCAGTAAGCTTTAAAGATAAAACATTCACTTTGCCCAGCATAAAATCATCTTGATTCATAACAAATTTAGAAATCAGTGGTAATAAGGTCGTGGAAAAGGGAACTGTGAACTCCAAAAGCCACTAGCATACAGCTTCTTGTTCCAAATGCCCCAAAAAACCCCTCGACCGAGGTTGCATTGTCGAATCAATCTGCCAGTCAAAGCCGATGACAGCGTGGTTTGCGAACAAGGCATCTGATATCTTCTTGAATTTGAAATTCGAAAGGAGCGGTCGACATAGCGTCATTGGAAAGCTTCGCGAATTATTAGCAGCGAATGTGCAGACGCAAAACTTTTAGAATTACTAGAACATCCATCCCCCAGGTAATCCTCCTAGCAAGATTAAAGAAAGGTGATCAAGGAATAGTACCGTATTTTAAGGCCATCTACCGTGCTATCTGCGTGGCCTCCGCTACAATTTCATTGCTTCTGTTGTTCTTCTCGGCTCCCTATGAAAAGAAAGTTTCCCAGGAACGTGGCTTTCCACCATTTCTCCCCCAAAGCACTTGAAAATCGGACACTCGGAACAGCGAATTGAGCATAGAGAAAACAAGATGGACATGTTGAATCAGGACTGGGATGGTGTATTAGATAGAAATTCTCAAAAAACTCAATGGAGTAAGCCTGACGACGACCGGTGACGACCGGATAAAGAGGAGTTTGAATAAACTGCCTGAGATAATATTTCGATTCGTAGGCGTATCTAGAGAAGTAATGAAGGTTGAGACGTAGTTTCGAAGGGGGTTGTAGAGATTTGAATTGATATGTGCTATCAACTCGTTAAAGACCCCCAAAAGACCAGGTCATCACCTTAACAAGCTGTCGATTTGATCAGCCAAGGAGATCCCACCATCAGGTACCAGGCGTGGATTGGGCCCCTGGGTTAAGATCCTCTGTGCCATATCAAGCAACTCCAACTTCGCCCCGGCAGTGCAAGCGTTCAGCAGTCTTCTCAATGTCGCCCTGTCTCCCCTGGTTATGTTATTTACCAGATGCAGAACATAGAACGTGTAATCCGGCCTCGCAACGTCTGACACAATAGGCATGAAATGCAGAGTTGCCTCAATGATGTTAATTCGCATGTCGCGACCGAACCCCCGTCCGTCATTGTTAACCAGAAAACTGCTGGAAACCGAGCCTTCCAATATGCCCGAGAATCTATGAAGAACGTTCACGAGGGCATTCTGATCGCCAGAAAGAACAGCTGTATTTGCTTCTTTATACAATTGCCAAAGAATATTTTCGCTTCTCTGCCACTGTTGTACCGGATAATTGTTATACCAGCGGCCTCGCTGAGTAGATAATCCTAACAAAGCATCCATCGTGTCTTGGGCGTGCTGATTATTCATTGGCATATTATAAAAAGGAAGCAGCTGCTGCGCGTTGACCCTTCGATTGCCCGATTCTCTGATCTCGTGGTACAGTCCAGGCCAATTCCTCTTCAGTAGGGGAGATTGAATGATCCATTGTGCCCCAGCATTATCGACGACTAAAGGAGTATCTGAATTGCCGATTCTGTTGACGATGCTCGGGCGTTGACCGCGAGCGCCCCTCCCATAATAACGTTGCTGGAGCATTCTTTAGGTTGGTTGATTGATGACAAGGGCGTGCGAGTATGGAAATAGTAGAAGATGCGAGTTTTCAAGGAACGGATATTTGGCGAGAGCGGAACTCGAACAGAAAGAATCTAGAGGGAAATCTTGACGGTATTTAAGAACTCTTTGAGAAGCTAGCATACCAATTGCTGTCGGTGGCAACTCGGTGTGCTCCCAGCCGCTTCGCAGTGCTGCAATCTGCCGTGAGGTCGGAATCAAGAGAAGCAAAATCTTTTGCTAGTTTCTTGTATGATTTTGCAGTTGGGTTTTGGTAGTCACACTGCAGCTCGGCTGTGTGAATAATAAGGCCGTATTTGGCCCTTCTGGTGATACAGAGCATCTTTATGCTGACTTTCTTTGGACTGTTATCAAGCAAGCCCATTCATGGGGCTATCATGTACTCCGCTGCTTGCATCAAAACTCTCTTGCTTTGATGAAAGTTAAATATTTATTCAAGCCCTATTCCTCTGAACACTTGACTAGGAAAGTGATGTGCAACGTCTCGTATCTGCACAATTGCCCATAACAATTAACAACTCCTGAGCGAATAGATAGTAGTTGCCAAGGAATTTCTGATACTTTGAAGTTTGTTTGTCGTTTCTTGTCTCTTTTCAGCTGCAGCTAGTGTGGGACAACGTCGAGTCTGCCGGATCTGAGGAGACCAATTCATACTTGAAGAGGTAAATACTGATGCAACGTGTGATTTCTACTAGTTGTCATCTGCATATGTTTTTTGGGGGCTGCTGAAGGGTAAACCCCCAGGTCAATTCGATGGATTGCTTCCCTAGCTGAGGCGAACAGCTCTCCTAGCTAATTAGGTATGAGCTGCAATTGCTAGAGTTGTACACGCAAGGATTTGCAAGATGCTCCGAGTTCGCCCATCCATCTAGCCCCGCTTAAATGGAGCAATATTGCATACTGGCCCTGAAAGGAGATATGATGTGCCCAAGGCAGCTTGTGTGAAGCAGGCAGACAAAAGTGCGACATACGAATTAGAGAAACAGTCCGCTACTCTCGCCTACGGTAGCGCTAAGCTAGAGTCCAACAATATCTTTTCAAGCATTAAATCAATTAAATTAATGTCTACTGCAACGTTCATCTATTCTATTCTCAATTACATTGTTGCATAACTTAGTTAGAAAGCACTATGGACATCACCAATAAAATCGAAATAAGCGAGAACCTCTCAACGTCGTTGTGAATGATAATATAGAATAGCTTCTGCACCTTTCTACCTCCTTCGAGTCTTTTTATTTTCTATCATTACTCTTTCCAAATGAATTGGCTTTAAGCTTTGGAGGAACAGCTAGCTATTTTTCTATGAATTCAAACGCTTGTAATTTTGCCTTCGTGTTTGGGACTTGGAGCCTGCAAATATAGCAGATATTCTTCTGCATTATTGATGCTAGGGGAGTTATATCATCTCAAAGAGTTGGAAACCATTCTGGATTTTCAGATATAAAAGTGGAGAACAATGCGCTGGATACCTGTACGCCGAGTGACTGAAAAATCGGACGTTCTTTCTATATCAATGGAACCTATAATGGTTAATTGTGGCGTTCTTATAGATTCGATAAGGAGAAATCCCGAACTCGGTTATCAATATGTATTGAAATAGGAAAGAACTCGGCAAAGCAACTTCTAATCTTGTATTGTTATGGTAAAGCGCCATACTTGACAATCATCACTACGATATCAAAGGAGATCTACTACATCGCTATCTTTACAAGATTCTAAGAATACAAAAAACAACGCCATTTGGGGTCTACTTGGCTTTCTCTTTAACGTTTGCACCATCATCAGTTCCAGCTTTTGTAAAGCTTCACGTCACCTTTGGCCTTGGGCTATGACACCAAGCTTCATTCACTCCAAAGTGAGCTCCGCTGGTATTGCGCACATATATACCAAACTTTTTGGCCTAAGATTACAATTCTTTTCCTCGCACACAACTGAATCGATTCTTCAATCGACGTATCGACCCAGAATCTCAATTTATATCCTCAGCCAAGCCTGCCTTGACTCGCAAATTACTTATGGCTGCACTGTCAAATCAAATCCGAGGGTATGATGCGAACCATCGTCTCCCCTCACTTGGACCACTCCACATCTCGATATTTACAATGGGCGAAATCGACAAGATGATCTTGGAGCTGAAGGGAGAGAAACAGTCGTATAAGGAAATTGAGAAGGCAATCGAGGCGGCTACATTCTATGCTCCTAAGTCTGAGGAGATTCGGCTTCGCTTCAAGATGTTGGAAGCCATTGCTGCCCCCTTTCCTGCTCATGATGTAAGTGTCATCACCTCTTCGCTTTCTCAGCTCTACAAAACTCACATTTACCCTAGTATGTTGCTCTTGTTCTAGCTGTCCACGACTTTCACTATGAGGTCGGCAATAAGCTCCAAACGCTATCTTCACGCCAAAAGTGGGAAAAGGTTGCGGCCAAGATGGCAGATAAGAGAACTGCAGTGTACTCGTGGCGCCAACTGCAATTTCAATATGAGAAATTGAAGCGCACTGGTTCGTCTTCCGTCTAAGAAATATATGTCATGTTGTAGGGGGACTGATATTTAGCAGGACGTGTTATCGAGTCGGGCGAATACCTTCCTAAGATCTTGCTCCCCATTGATATACCGTCCGTCAATATCGAGGAACAAGTTGAAGTCGGCGCTCAGACTGGCGAGGAACCTAGTGAAGATGTTGGTGAGGGGATTACGGGAGATTATTACGGATGCGAAGATCTTTTCAGCGAGTCTGGCGAGGGAATTTGAGCTCATAGGTACAAGTAGGTTGCTTAATGACTCAACATACGAGAAATGAGATCACCATCTTACCTTCACTTTGAATGAAGATGAACTCTAAAGGCTTCTCATAGTTGATCTATGGCTGATCACCTTCTAGACTGTTTTCTAGTTTCATCATGTTTTCTGTGAGAAATAAATGCTTTTGAAAAGCTAAGAATGAATTATTAAGCAAAAGAGTGTTTATGCATAATTATTTAGCGCTTGATGTGTGTTCAGATTCGTCTTTTTCTTCCTCCGCCACATGATTACAAACCATGACCCAACGGTAAGTAGCGTTAGCGGAGCAGCCAAGGCAATAAAGATCCAAAACTGGGGAGAAATTTGGAAGCCCGAGTCTTCAGAAGTTTGGAATGTGAAGAGGTTCATTCCAAGAATGGACTTCCCCGAATCAATTAGCAATTATCAATAAGTTGTATCTCAAGACTCTCACCGCAATGAAGCTCGCAGGTAGATAGATTAGTGTAACAAGCGTAACTACTCGAACTGTTGCACTATCGTCTACTGTATCCTTAGCGAGGCGCAACATGTTGTCGTTTGTATCGTGAGCTATAGCTTGATTTTTGAATTGCACGGTCGTAGCCAACTGTAATTTGTTGTTAGTATCAACTGATATTTCAATATTTCTGTACCATACAAGTTTTGATGTGCCTTGAATTCGATTTTTAATCACCCTCGTACTTTCCAGATGACCTTGGAGTAAGATCTTGTAGGTTTGAATGCTGCATGGAATACTTCGTGTTTTCGTTTTAGTTTTGACATCCTTTTCACATGTTCCTCGCCGATTTTCAATATCCTGTAAAACGGTGAGAATTGATATAGTTGAGCCTAGTCTAGCTATCGAAGGAAATACTTGGTCTTCTAATGATTGAAGTTTTTGAAGCACGTAGAAACCATTTTGCAAATCAAGTGTTGCACTGGACATCTCCATGGAGAGTGTGGTATCTTCCTGGTTCACGGTAGGAGTTAGCGAATCTGTTTTACACCCCATAGTGATGTTTTTAATATGCTCACAATGGCTTCGTACTCCCTTGAAAGTTGTCTGAGAAACCATCTCCAGTTATCGAGGTATGAGGAGAGGAGTACTTGGTTGATATCGACATCGTAGTTCATTTTTTGAAGCAGAAATTCTCCCACTTTTTGTTGAAAGATTGATCTGTGCATTGGATGTAAAAGAATCCATAACTTAGAGCTACCTCGCGAGATGCTGCAGAGGTGATTGAACATTCCAGTCTGGCGAATTCTCCATTGTTGGTCTTTGATGTCGTACTCAGGATATCGCAAAAGATAGGCCAAATCTGCGGCGCTTGATGTTAGATATGAGATGAATCGAAGTTTCTTTGCCTACCATAAGCTCCATCTGGGCCGTGTTCAAATTTTGTCACGCCGATCCCGGACTCCGAGTTGCACGGCGTATCTCCGAAAGCATGCAGAAGGTCAGGTAGAGCATGGCTGGCTTCATGGTGTTTCAGGAGGATATTTAAAGCATTCTCTGTTATACGTAATGGCTGGAGCGAGTTTTGTGAGCATATTGAACTATGGCGAAGTTAGCTTCATGATGTGCAAACGCATAGAAGAATAGCGTACATGATTCTAATCAATGGCTTCCGTGACTGGCAAAAATATGCATCCAGCTCCGAGCAAGTCCTTACTGCTATTTTCATTGTAGAAAGACCGGACGGGGAGTTGATACCTTCATCTGACTCTCTTTGCGACTCTACATCGATTCGACGTCTATTAATATCAATTATTTCCACAAATATAGCGCCGTCCTCTCCTGGTTTCATAATTGATGGAAACACCAGTGGTTGATGCATTACATCAAAAGTCTGGATTCATTGGCCCTAGATCTAGAAAGCATGCAAGTAGAGAGAACGCAAGGTGGGAAAGGTCTGTCCTTTTATAGGTAAATTTTCTCGACGAGGCTGTGCAATTCCTAGGCAGACCTCACTCGCTACATTTATTCAATAATACACGAAGCCTTGAATTTTGATCATCTAAATCGAGACAAACTTCCCAGCATTCGTGCGTAGTACCAAGAGGCCATAAATCTAGCCTACCACCCTTCCATGGTTGGATTTTGACTATAGCTAGGCGGCCGGCGAACTTCACTAGAAACTTGCTCAGTATCTAAGGAGAGTTATTACAGGTGATGGAAGCCTCACTCGTACTCTTTCTACTTAAATCAGCTTCACGGATTACTTTATACGCAGATGAGCGAATGATAAAGTCATACTTACAGCTTCTACAAGTCTGGTAGCATTAAACAAGAAATATTTGTCGTCGGGTGCCTACGTACAGTCAGTAAACGTTGTAAATCATTACCTTGATGTTGGCAAGATGTGAATTTTCAAGAAGAAGCTTACGAGGCGAAGATTTATTTGCTCGACCGAAAGGCTGGGGAATAGCTCTTGGAGTAAACTTAGTAGTTCCCCCCTTTTTATGTGGTAGACTTTAACCGAATTTTCGACGAGACCCGCCTGGGTAGACATTAGGCTGTTTGGAAGAGGCAGTGTTGATCAATCACATCTGTAGAAGGTGGAAGAAATGGATATCAATTTTTGACGACAAAATGTGCAGCCTGACACGGAACTTATGCAACGAAATACAGGTGCACAAGGCTGTCAGATTCCACGCGACATACTATTGTTGGGTCGCACAAAGGCTTTGTCACACTCGGCCACGTCACTTGAACGCCCGGTTTACTCGAGAAAAGTAGTCCGATACTCTATTCGTGGCGCATAATAATCATGCAAAGCCATCCTGATCTCGTGCGGAGTCCCTATGCGCCCAATTTATTGAGGCAACTGCATTCAAGCCAGTGCAGCACACTATTCTAGCAGACCAAACAACATTCTCGTTGTGGGCTATGCTCACATGCCGTGCTACATTGGTGCCAAGTAAATTCAACCTATAGCAGAAATCATGGCGCACTTGTAATATGGCTACACGAAGCTGGGAGCACGTATTAATATCCAGTCTGAGGTGAGAGTACTCTATCTGCATTCAGCCTGATAAGACTTTGTATGTTTAATGCGCATCATACATATTGATCCTTCCGAAGGGCTCTAAGCAAGTTTCAGCTCCCTCAACTGCCATCTGTTCCAGGAATTTCCCTCGATCGATCATTACATCTCCATTTTCACTTCTTATCTATAGAGTCTCACGCTGTCTTTCCCATGAGATCTAACACTTGGAATGGATTGGAGTGATATCGAAGAAGCGTCAAGGGAGAGAATACGCCTCATCCGCCAAGACCAGGGCTTCTTCACTGATAGAGACATCGAGACAGTATGGCCATTGAAAACGCTAGAACGAGTTATAGAAGGGAAGTTTCTTGGCGATGGCTCGCAATTGACTGTTGAGAGCTTACAAAAGCGTCTCCGAATTCTATCCATCCTCGTAGAAATTGCATGGCCGAAAGCGCAATGGCAGAGTTTTGACTTTTACTTTAGAAGAGAAGAGCGTCAAGACAAAAACCTACCTTTCAACAGAGATATGCTACTTCAATTTCTAGCGAAAGGATCAAACAACAGCATTGCAGATCAATTCATCGAAAAACAGAGTTCATACAAACCCGAAAAGATTAAGCAGCAACTAAAAGTCCAGATATGTAGTAAAGAACGACTACCATTCATCAAGAATGCTTCCCAAAAGCTAGAGCCCGGTGGCATGTTTGTTTCAGCCTCAATCGAAACTATACCAACAGGTTACTATGTGGATGATCAGGGAAATACTCCCAAGGTTAGTACATATGATTCTCATATGTCGAAAAGGTTGTTATTGACTTATTGTATCCTTAGAAGATGAAGGTCTTTAGAAAGGTAGTCACATCTGACTACAAAATAAATATGATTAAGTGCAAACACGAAATCGATAACCTACAAAAACTTGAGAGCGCTTTCACAAAGTGTGAGCTCATCTCTCGTTATCTAGCAATCATAGATTCCAGTGCTGATTTGCAACCACACTTCTCTATCCTCATGCTCCCAGCGGATTCCGATCTGGATAAGTGCATGTCCGTTCCTAGTGCATACTGGAAGGAGACAGACATTACCATGACAAATTTGCTGAAAGAAGCTTCTGTACTCATGGAGGGCTTAGTGTGGCTTCATGGAGAAAGAATGTATCGAGAAGGACCGGTTGGAGTAGCTGCATGGTGTCATATGGATCTGGAGCCTGACAACATTCTTGTTTTTGCAAAGCAAGGGTGTCCCCTTGGACGATGGAAGATTGCAGACTTTGGCCTCTCCACAATTCGAAACCTCAAGGATAAGTCGAGGGATGAGAAGAGCTCGGGGGATAAGGGTCTCGCTCCACAAGACCCGAGAGATCTAGTCAACCGCACGATTCAAACGTCTCCAAAGATGGTACCAGGTAGATACGTTGCACCTGAAGTATGCAATGGGGCACTGTTAGTAGGCCGTACTAGCGACATTTGGTCAACTGGTTGTATATTGCTTGAGCTCATTTCGATGAGGATGACCGGTGACTTTTCTAAGGAGAGTTTGAACCGCATTCGTGGACTGACAGCAGGTGGGGTACACGGCCATAAGGAGGGTGGGTTTTTCTTCCGAGATAATGACCTCAATCCACACGTTAAAAAGTGGCTTGACAAGTTGGGTGAACCCGAAACAAAGGAAAAGCTCCTTGACTCTTATGAGAGCCCTGTACTTGCAGATTGTCAAGCACTCCTTCAGCAAATGCTCAATATTGAGCCCTCGAGGCCGTCTGCAAGTGAGGTGCAAAGGCGGCTCTTAGCTGCTTTGAGACTAATACCCGATCACCCGACCGAGCCTGTTGTAGTCGAGGTTGACCAGCGCGGCCCCAAAGAAAAGCCTCAGGAAGCATGTTCCCAGGATGTCATCGATATCCGATATATGGAGCTCCCATACCGTATCTCGGATGATCATATACGCAAAACTTTTCCAATGCACCTGAATGTAGACAGAAGTTTGTTGAATCAAGTTCGGATGTGGTTGTCAGACAGCAAGAAACCTGATCTTTACATCGAGCAACCTTTCGGGCGACTGGGGCCATCATCTATCGCTTCCGGACTATACCAAGCCGTGGATCTTGAAAACAATTTGTTACCTAAACAAGAGAAGCTCCTCGCGGTTTACCACTCGTGCATCAAAAGAGACCATGCTCATAAAGAAGCTTTCAAGAACAAAACGGGACAGGAAATGTTAGTCGATCTGACTCAGTCATTGATTTGGCAACTTCAACAGTACTTCACAGTTTATGCAACCGATAAACAGCCTGTGTCCGCGCAACGATTCAATTCCCTTGCTGGGGCTACGAATGCGGTCGAGCTCTTGATTGAAGTCCTGAGTGATCTGAGGAATGCCATACCCTGTCCGTGGCTGTGCATCATTGATGGATTCCAAGCTATAGAGATAGCAGATCCTTCTCCTTCGAAGCAGCAGATAAGGTGTCTAGTCGAAGTTATCTGTCCAAGCGTAGCCAAGGAATCGGCTCGGCTAGGAAACATGAGCAAGACCCTGGTCACTACATCCGGGAGAAGTCAAGCGTTGACAAAGCTACTACCCAATGCTGGAAAGAAAGCTGAAAGGTGTTTTGCAGGAGTTGACGAGAACGCTTGTCAATTTTTGAGTTCTGATGTCAAGAAAATAGCAAGACCGCAAATCATAGATGTTAAGCGTTGATTTGCAGCCAACGCTAACTTCCCTTACTCTGTGAAGGAATGCCACTTTTTCAGAAGGCAATAGAGGCTGTGATGACTGTTCTCTTGGTTATATTTGTAATATTCTTTAGGTCCAGAAGAATAGGTATAAATGAATTATTGGATTTTTCTAATTAACAAATATGGATTCAAGAGGTAAAAAGAAGTTGTAAATACTGTCCACATTTCAAATGCCCAATGAACGAATGAACACCCATTATCATCACAAATACTCGCAACTTCCCACAGATAATGAAAGTAAGAAACAAAGTACATTGTCGCTGTCCACCAAATCAGGCCTTCTCAGCGGTAGCCGCATTGGCGTCACCGGGAAAGAGATCAAGCCGACTTAAATCCTGCCAGGCTCTCTGTTCTGGGGACATTCCATAAAGTTCTTTTTGGTAAATGAGAAAACTGCGCTGTTGATTGAGGACTGTCTCTAAGTGTGCTCGAGTTACCACGAGCGCTGAATTGTCTCCTTGGTTGCCTCCATCGCATCTCTCTTGCTCGGCAAAAAGAATGGCAGCTTGAATAGCTATAGTGATTGTTAGCGGATTAAACCTAGCTACCTATTGGAGCCTACTAACTGTTTCTAATATCTCTTCCATTCAGATTGCGGATTGAAACGTCGGCTGATTCGATATATTTGTGTGCGTCTACGGAAAATTCTAGAACTTTCACTTCTTTTCTCAACTTGAAAAATAACTTCCAGAGCCTCAATCTGCTAGAACTGTTCATGACTTTATAGTGCAACGCGAGAAGAATTCGAGAAGAGAAGGCAGGGTCGATGTGACCAACTCGGTTCGATGTCTAGCTTTGTCAACAGCCACTCTTCTTCAATAGTTGGGGAGCTCACAAGAAACAAAACTCCGCTGTAGTATTCCATAGTTCGAAGGAACACTATCAACAATTAGACTTGAGTCCTTCTAGAATGCGAATAAATGCCTACCTGCGATGAGACAGTTCCTATTCAGATCACCTGGCTTTCGGGCTTCTAAAAAGACATCCGCTTCATCGATAAGCATTATTGCTTTCCAAGTCTCTGCAAGTCTAAACCAGTTTGACAATCTCTCCTCCATCTTATCTTCTTGATTCCCTAAGTCTGCAACAGTCAACGCAAGTAGGGGGCGTCCACTTTTCAACGAAAGGCATTCTACAAAGATTCAGCATAGGGACATCTCAAGAAATTGACAAACTCACCAACGGTAAAGGTTTTACCAGTCCCAGGGGCACCTGCTTATGTCAGAGATTAGGATCTTTAGAATTATCATGTTAGATAGCGCACCGTGAAGTAGTACCACCTTAGCTTTGCCCTTCTCTTCCACGAAATCAGCCTTGTTAGACTTGAAATCCATCAGAACCATGTTGATCATCTCCTCATAGTGGCCTTCGTCTGGAAGGATCAAGCTATCCATGCTATTCGGCGATGGTGTGAGCTTTTCGATTTTGTCAATGTCGAATATTCCTTGGTTAGTCAGCGAGGTGGCTTCTACAAGGGGAAAGAGGACGTACGCCATTCTTTGGTTTTTAGAGCAAACCCCAAGATATGACGAGGAAGTAAGAAGTAATGATGTTCCGTAAATTTGGAGCTCTCCGTGGGATCAAGGTCGATGTAGTCTTTCCACCGGACGCCGCCGCCGCGGTCAGCAGGAAATGTGGTGGGTTCTGTGATGAGAGGGTGATGTCGATTCAGTTGTGTCCCTAGTACAAGTCCGTTGAAGACGTACATGATACTGCGATCACTTTTGCTATCACTTCTAGCCCTGGATGTTTCTCGCCCGTTTCCAGCGTAACTTTGCAAGTATCCCTTTGGGTCTACGATGATCTCGCCTTTATACTAACACATACGTTAGCTAGTGAGTAGAAAGCTTTTATGGGAAAATCATGTACCGGTTTGAAGGATGTCTCAGCTTCTTCTAGAGTGTCTCCATCATAATACGAATGAGCTGGAGGATTTCTTTGGATCAACTCATAGTACTTTTCACCTCGTTTTCTTAATTTCTCACGTTCTTCGGGTTCTTCTACGTGGCACCAAGTTGGATAGACGTTGAGCAAACGAATATCCTTTGTGCCTTCGAACTTGGGAATAATGAATTTTTTCGCATCGCGATTGAATTTGGATCCGGTATACGTAAGGTTCCAAGCAGTGACGACGACTTGAGCCACCTCATCCTCTGGCGTCTGTGGATTTTTCTTAGGGGGTCGAGTTTCACAAGAGAGAACTACGAACCCAGCAAGTTGGCCCTTAACCATTGCAAAAACATCTACACCTGGCTTGAACAGGACCCAGAGTCTGTCAAACGAGGCGCGGTATCGCATATGATCTTCCAACTCTGGTACTATTTCTTCCCAGTAACGCTCGATGACCTGGGCCAGCAGAACGTCAATGTGGTGCGCTAGATCTGCACTGCAGTTTCCCCCCATCATCTTCTGAAAATCAGAGGCTGAGTCTTTCCACAATTTCTTCGTCTGGAAGTCTACCTCGCTGGTACTCAGGTCGAGAACCTTCAGAATCTTCTCCACGGTTGAGAGGCGTTTCCAATCGATAACATTTGACTTGAGGTTAGTCATTGAATACGTGCCCTCTACTTCATTAGCGCTAGAATCCCGCACAACTTCTAGTGCTTCAAGCTTGTCGTCAGGGACGGCTGACACATCAGATAAGGGTGCCGTTTTGTTCTCGCATGTAGCTCGAAAAGCTGCGATCATTGGAAGGTGTAATAGAAGAACCTTGTAAGGATGCGAGATGAAGGTAAACCCAGATGCTACATCAGGATAGTAGGTAATCAACTTATTGAGTGCATTCATCAAAAGAGTTGAGTACATTTTGATCGCAGGTAATTTCTGATTGGTGAGCTTGATATCTTTACCGAATATGAACTCCTTCCTGCCATGGAGGTGCCACTCTTTCCGGTTTTCGCTCGGAGGGACTGTGGGAACCATTTTTGTGGCTATAGTGCCTTCAACATCAATAATGACGTCCAAGATAGAAACCTCGTTTTCCTTCTCTACAGGGTCTTTTTTCTCGAGGTCAATGCCTGGGAATGGAGCATCCTGATACCAAAATTTATCTGCCTGGCCTGTCTGCTGGAGGCGGACGCGATATAAAACATCAACCCCGTTTGGATTGGGATTTGGCCGCCGATGAGAATGTTTCAAGGCATTCTCACCCACAGTCTGTTTCATTGAATCCATTGACCTCAGGATGCTCTCCCATAGAATGGTTGCCTTGTCATCCTGTGGGATGTAGTCCATGAACTGTCCCATTTTGTGGAGCATCCTGATAGCACACTGCATCATCTTTTCTTTCTCTCGATAGCCCAGCCCAGTGGAGCTTTCTGAGGTAGATTTTCTAGAAAGGCCCTGAACAAGGCCCACAGTATTGATCAGTTGATGATGAATCACTTCAATCCCTCTGTTGTCTATGTCATAATTTGTGGGTGTATCTTCAGCCTTAAAAGTAAGGTTGCCTTCGAGCATTCTTGCTTTTTCTAGTAAAGGTATTTCTTCGATATTGGTATCTTTGAGGTCCTCGAATTTAACAAATGACTTCGGGGCAGGCGATGGCTTCTCGGTTGCGACCGTAGTAGTAGATATGTCCTGCGAAGTGCTAAGATGCTGCGTGGTCGATGTTTCATGCTCTTCATGTGGCGGTGATCCAACATAACCATCATTGGCAACGGGAGCTTGTTCGTTTTCTGCAATAGGCCTAGGAGGTGTGTCGTTAACAGGAAGAGAGGGGGTTCTTGTGATGGGGGCGGGGATTGAAGTATTATGCTCTGAACTCTCTGCTGCATCTTTCGATTGTCCCAGAGCCTCTATTTTGATAGAGTCTTGATCAAACGCATTGACTTCCAGAGCGTTGTTAGACATGACTGACCGTTCCAATGTAAAACAATACAGATGGATGTGTCGACTGGCAAATCATGTGAGGGCTGCAGTTCATAAGAATGGCGAAGGCAAGAATCCAGATGAAGACAAGAAGCTCGGCATGTTATGACAGCGCGATAGAAAGTATTTATGGCAGTAGCATGCTATAATAGGTATAATCCGGGCGTGAAGCAAAAATGAGTGTAACGTCGTAAGACCATAGCCTCGTTGAAGAGAGCGCCTAGGAGGCCGGTTCGCCCTGGCTCCACGTCGTACTAAGATACGAACACCAATAGTGGGGGACTGTGAGATGAGAAGTATGCAGCTGAATATATTGAAAGATCATGGATATGAAAGGAGGCATTGATCAATGGCTGGGATCTCTCAGCCTCATAGGCCGAGTACGTTAATTATGCATGCAGTAAGTTTGAAAGGCTGCAAGCTTGCCATTGTAGGTGTGCCTGTGCTCAAAAAGGGTGATGGTATGCGCATAACATCCAAAGTGGCTTTTGAAACAGGCAACAACTGAATGCTTCTGTATTGTACAAACAGTCGCCTGCACAACATCGCCATCATCAAAGGAGTACAGTATGATGCAACAAGAAGAGAAACCGCAAGATGGGGCTGTGATATTCATATTCATCGCGGCTCATCCATTACACAATCGTGGCACAGCTGCAGAGGGTAGCGCGGACGGGCAGCTTGTCCTATGCATTTGACATTCGGAGACGGCTCGATTCGGACATGGCCGATGTTGCGAGGCTCCGTAGCTCTTGAGGCACTTTCGGGTGGATGACGTGGTTATGAGAGCCTGAAATTTTGTCGAGGGAAAGGAAGGGTGGCCGAGAATCTTCGCTATATACATAGATGCTATATAATATTGATGCCTTTTATTTCGGGCCGCAACAATCACTTGGCCCTAAGCAAAGCAAAACTGGTAATAGCGCTTGGCACTAGCAACGCAAGTTTAATAGAGGAACAAAACAGTATAAATCCCTGCTTCACTTGTGACCACTCTTGAATAATTCGCTTAACTCGGAAATAAAAAATTCGTTTTTCTTACAATACTCTACCTTGGCAGGGAGGATAATGAAAGATGTCATAGCAAATTTCAAACACACAAAGACTACTGATCAAAGTCCAAATTGCCTATTTTAATAATAGGGCTGTGGCTGTGGTGAGGGAATATACCCTTATTTTAGAGATAAGAATTAGCTCTTGAAACTCGCAAAGGTGTTTTAGGAAAGTAAGAGTAAGAGAGGACTATATATAAGTTATAAAATACAAAGGAAATTAATTCCTATCCAGTTATGATGTCAATCAAGTATAGCTTATATTCTTATCTTGTAAAAGAAAAGCACGCTCTTTCCAAAAGAAAGAGACCAAAACTATAAGTAACAATAGTAAGAACAGGCTAACAACAGCACATAGACGAATATGAGAGATAAGGGGAATTATATTAGCAACTCCTTATAACCCTATTCTAAAATACTAACCTTGCCCCACTTCTACATATAAATTTCCCCTCTTGCTCTCAAAATGAATTATTGTCTCCTCTAACGTTTTACCAGTCTCAAGGTCATCAACACATATATGAGTCAATTATCCAACAAAAACTTAGGTAAATGGGTTATGCAAATACTCTTCTGTACGGAAGCCATCACTTGCAAGGCGAGATATACGGAGAAATATGCAACCGGACACTCTGAACCGAGCCCGATACCGAAGCCCCCTAACATCATGAGCGTAGCATATCGCAGAGCTACACTGTAAGCGGATACACCCCTATGCCATCATAATTATCTACTCCCCAAAGACAAGGCCCTACCTCTCTCCACCGTAAAGAATAACAACATACATATAATAAGGTACTGTAATTCTGTCCAAAACAGACCAGAAACGGAGTTGTTGAAAGTTCAGTGTCAAGAACATACCTACAACTACGATACCAATCCCGTCCATTCAACAGGAGGTCAAAGATTCTTAATGATCAAAGAAGGAAAGAAAGAAACACTGGGGGTTAATAGTACGTACAATCTTATAACGACACCTTAATCAGCAACACCCCAAATCAAACATTTACACTCCTTCCACCTCCACCCCTCACCACAACCCTCTTCATCTTCAGCCATTATAAACAACCAACCAACCCCCAACCCACCACCCACTCAAGCTCCATCTCCAGCCCGCCCTCTCTCTCCCTCAATTCCCAACCTTCATTCGAAGACACAACTGTCACGCCAGTATATATACCTCCTCTTCTATCCCATCTCATCCTCACCTCTATAGAACTTAAGAATATCCTCGCCTCTTTCGCATAATAGTAAATCTATGCCGGATTTACAAGTCGTGCGAGCTTCCGGGGGGGGGGGGTGAGAGTTTGTAATAATAAAGGAGCTGGGGATAATGTACTTGATAGCGGTCTCTGGGCTCGGAGTGGTAATTTGTGGGTCATTATATTAGGTTAAGGTTTTGGCTGTTTGTGAACCAAGGGGTGGATTTTGATGGGGTGGAGGAGTTGGAAAGTGATGAAGGCGAGAAGAAGCGGGGCTGGATTTTAGATCTCAGGTGGAGCGTATGTGGAAATCAAATCAGACTGTTTGTTAGTAATAAGAGGTTAAGAAATCAAATTGGGAGGATGCCAGAGGTGGATGAGAGGTTTAGAGAAAGAATGAGATGTTAAATAGAGAGACGAGACGTTTTATTATCAACGTCGTTTTCCACATCTGTACTAGTATTTCACGTCTCCTTTACTCAATTAATGTATTTCTATAGCTACCCTACCACTACCACCATATCCTTTTACCAAAACCTCCTCCCATGAAATCCCATCAAATCCCATCAATCCCCCCAAGTCCCACCCTCACCTCTCTCACCTCTCTATTCCACACCCAATCGCTAACCTACAACTCTTAAATCATCAACAAAAGCACTAGATCCATTCAGCTAATTCTTATCTTCGCATAAATACACAAGATCCTAAACGAACAACTGCCCGCCTCCTCACCGTACTAAAACCCACGGAGACTTTAAATAGTATCACAAGAAATTTAAGTACAAAAACGCAAAGCTAGTCTATAGACACAGTAAAGATAAGATACACGACCACTTAATCTCCTACAGCCAAGTATCGCATAAGTTTCAGCGACAACCTAAACGCACTCGCCCTCAGACCCTATCTTATAATCGCAAAGAAGAGCTCAAATACCTCCAAACGCTTCTGCAAAAGCCAAAGGACTTCAAAGAACTACTATAACTTACGGGTTTTTACACAGATATTTATATACACTAAAGGAAGCCTTAGCACTAGAAGAGAGTTAGGTCAGCGTGGTGCCCTCCCGGGGGAACTTTGGCTGGCATTAACAGCGGGACGTTTATAGAATTAGTATAGTACCCTACACTTGAGAGTTGTACTAGAGTATAGATTAGAGTAGATTAGGCATTTATTACTTTACTTTACTTTACTTTACTTTTTCATTTTCATTTTCTTATGTTACACTCGATTTTAAAGCCTAGACCTTACCTGTCAGCTACTCCTACACACCAGACCTATACTAATCAACAGTCTCAAACCCCTATCTCTCACCTAGTCTACAGATAAGCAGACTTCATTTAACCTCTACAGCGCCCGTCGCCCGTCTTATATATTAAAGACTAGGTTTACCTTTAATAATTTTCTTTTACCCCTTGAAATACCTTTATATAACTCCCCGCTTAGCACGTCTCCGTACCTGTAACGATCGGGATCGCGATCGCCAAGGATCGCTTAGCCTGGTCAATGCGCAAGGGCGCATTCCACGTGATAGCGCATTCCCGTGATATAGATTTACAATCAAGGGCTAGGAATAGTTACGGAAGGGTTTCAGAAGGGAAGCGAATCGTGTATATAAAGGGCATAGCTACCCTACTCTCTTCTGCTTCCTCATACTTTATTCTTCTCCGTATATAGACCTATAAGTCGATATCATTAGCCACCGATACGCACTCCCATATGCTGTTACGAACATGTAACACGGGACCAGAATCACGAGACAAGTCATGGCCCTGAGGCTCGGCAGTCGTTGAATTGCACAGAGAAGCCATGACCCGATTGACACGTGACATGGTCACGTGATGGACCTACAAGATACAAGGGTGGATCGCAGCGATCCATGGACCTACGGGGTCCATGAGGAATTATCGTGATCCAGGACCTACGGGGTCCAAGGGATCCAGGAGCAAGAAGGTTCTATATAAACAGCTAGTTTTCCTTAGTAGATAGGAGCTTCGTGCTCAACCTGATTTAACAATTCAAGCCTTTGATTTAACGATCAACATTGAAGACACTCAGTGAAGATTCACAGTCGACTTACCTCACCTATTACACACCGTCAATCCCTACTCAGTGATATTTTCGCGCCACCACGCCCTATCATCCTCGGTGGGTGATAGCCCCGTGACATATGCCCCTTTCGGTGCCCTTATCCTCTTGTGTCGTTACAGTACCCCAGGAGCGGTCCTCAGAACAGCTGTCTCTCGACAACCGCCCGCTAGCCGTTAATTACTACTACTACTACTACTACTACTATACCAAAACCAAAACCAAAAAAACCCCCTCAATCTTTCTCCTTCCAAAAAAAAACTATATAAACCATATAATACATCTAAACACCTACTGCCTCTCTCTCCCCTAACTCCCATCCCCTAATCTACCCACCCAAACCACTTACTGTCGATCTACCCACTGCTTGTGACACCACCCCGCGGATACGAGGTATGTCTGTAAGCTAGTATGGGTGTTGATTGGATTGTTGTTATATTATAAAAGGGGAGTCTAAAACTCCTCTTTTATACACAGTAGCGCATTCGCTTAAGGCTATTGACTAGTATACATGTGACCGCACCCATTCATTCCGCCCTACCTATATTCCAAGTGAATACACTTAGAATATAGATACTAACACTTACTTACTTTTACATATAAAACATATCACCTCCCCCCCAACCAACCCCCCAAATAATCTCCACCCCGCTCCTCCCCACCCCGCTCCTCCCGCCCTGGCCCCACCCAGCCCCACCCCCACTCAGCACCTCCAGCACCTCCCAGCATCCCCCACCCATCCGCCCCTCCCCGACCCCGAATCCCTACTCACCTACTCCACTCCAGCCTCCCCTCCCGACCCGAACCTTACTTCCATCCCTCCCACCACGCCAGCCGCCCGCCCGCCCCTAACCCAACACCCGACTCAAACCCGACTCAACACCCCACCCGAAAGCGAATGATAAAAGTTGAGAAAAGAGGAAGGGGGAAAAAAAAAAGGAAAAAAGAGAAACCTCAAGCGAGTCTTAGCGCCAGAGGGAATTCTCAAACATACATGAGCTTATGATATAATACACGGATTCATTAATCAAGTAATCACGCAGTGAAGGTCCCGAGGAACGTACGACATAGGTAAGTAGGTAGGTGCTAGAAAACAGACTCTTGTATTGAGTACATATAAACTCCCCCCTCTGCTGGAATTTCCCTCGTCTCCTCTCCTCTCATCCCATCCCATCTAATCTAATCTCACCAATCTCATCCGCCCCATCCCTTCACCTATCCACCCACCATCTAACCTATCCATCCAGATCCCCCATCCATCTATCCACCCATCTAACCACCGATCCATCCATATCACCAGAGCATCTACCACGTGGGGATTAGACTCAACCCACTCCCTTCCCTCCTCCCAATACAACACAACCACCAACCTAAGAAAATTCCCTATTATATAGATCAATCAAACGCAACCTGCAAAATTCAGAACAAAGAAAAGCCATGTAATTACGCAATCGAGCAAAGTAAGCAACGGGGAGGGGATATCTGGATAATACTTCTAACACAACACGACACTAACACAACACGACACAACACCATATCGCCATTAAGACTAAGACAAAAGACAAAAAGAAAAGGGGGCATGTTTATGGAAAAATCGAATAAACAACCCAGATGAGACGACCAAACCGAGCGAATCGACGGACCGCCAAACGCACCGATGAAGGGGGGGGAAATGATTATGCTCCACTCCACTCTACTCCACTCCACTCCGTACAAACAAAATATGCTGCCCGCTCGCGACGACCAAACCAACCATACCACACAAAAAAAAGATGCAAATGCGTAGTCAAGGTATCTATGATATGACACCACACCTCCTGATGCCCCCACACCCAACGCCCACACTCCCACGCCCCACCCGATGGATGAACATCAGTCAACGAGACCAAAGACATCATCGAGCACCGAAAATTCAAAAACAACTGCCCAAAACCCATGGTCTAAAAAACCCGCAACACCACCAGAGATGCCCCCCAAACCCGCACCCACCCACAAACAATCAAACAAACAAATCAAATCAAATCAAATGGTATGCTGAGTTCACTATGTCTAGAGTGTGTGTTATTACGCCTCTCTCTCTCTCTCTCTCTCTCTCTCCCGCTACCACCTCCGTTCAGAAGAAGACTACTAGACGCGAGCAATTATTAAAAATAATTAAATTTGGAAGAGAACCAAGACGAGGAGGCAGGGAGTAAATGTCGTTCGAGTCTGGGTATCGTCCATCGTCTCTCGGAGAAATGACTCGTGAGATTATCCCCCAAGAGGGTGTCGAGGCGAAGGAGCCCGTCGCATAAGGGGGCATCGTGGAAGGCTCTCAGAGTGCAATCGCCGGCAGTTCGCGACGACGCGCGAGATGGAAACTACGAAGATGCGCGACCAGGTGCTGAAGGGGGGATGGATGTTTTGCAGCCAGCAGCAGGAGGGGCCGTGCATGTGAGCAAACACGAGGGATAAGGCCAGGATCAAGGATGCCGGAGACTAAACGGCGCATGACCAATGAGTCCAACACCCTCAACCCTCCGCTCCCCCAATCAGATGCCCGTCGTACATCACGAACGAGGCACCTGCTGACTTTGCGGTTGTTGCTGAGTCTGTTGTTGTGAGAGAGTCCGCGAGATCCTGTCGTCGCCGCCGGATAACGCGGTTTCCGCAGGATTTCGGGAGGGTAAGCTTTGATAGTTCACCGTCTGAGGAGTCGACGTGCCGGCAGGAGTCGCGGGGCTGCTTTCGAGATAGTTAGACAGGTCCCACGACCCGCGACCGCTTGGTAATTGCTGATACTGCGGCTGCGCGCTCTGCATGTGATGCTGGCCTCCTTGCCAGTGACTGGGACTCTCGTGGGGGTTGTGGGAGGCGGCACCGCGAAGATCAGGAGGGCCGACTTGAAGAATTAGGGATTTTTGACTGCGAGGAGATACGACCCGGGCAGGGATGCTCGTAGTATATGCCGTCGAGGTCGTCGAGCCGGAGATGGATCGGGGAGACATCGTCCCATGATGGTCACTGGTGTAGGACGTGCCGGTCTCGGTAGCATATCCGGTGGAGCTGACCGGCGTCAACATAGCTGGGGGGAGTGTTGAAGATGGACTCGCAGACTAGAGAGAGCGTTAGTTCGGTCGGGCTGCGGGAAGAGAGATTTTAATCTCTCGAGAGGAGAGAGTCGACTCACATATTTACTGATAATCTTCTTCAGGGCCGCGGCGAGATCTTTCCAGTAGAACACCTTGACATCTTTCTCGATGTTTCGAGGTTTCGGGACCGGGAATGCCATGATGACCTTGAAGAATTCCTCGCTCTCCGGCTTCCCTTTCGAGACGGTCAGAGGCCGGAAGCCCTCGAGGTTTCTCCGGATCCTATTCTTCTCTTCCACCGTGAAGCGGACTGCGATCAATTGCTCGAGGAGGAAGATGGTATCGACGCTCGTGACAAACCACGCCTCCTTCTCCTGCCAATAGATGCAGCTGATGCAGACACTATTCGGGGGCCTGTCTTCTGGCGAGACCGACTGAAACGTTGTGGTGATGGTGCTTCCAGACTGTGATCGTCGAAAATGTACGAGACGTCTCCTCGCTTCCCACTCTTCAGCGGACCAATTGTCAGCCATCGAGTCGAGGTCCCCGGCTACCTCGAGCTTGGCCTTGTGCGGATACAGGGCATATGCGTTGAAATGCGAGCTAGGGTGCCCCCCATGTGGAGTCGATCCGGGACTGGGTGTTTGCTGCAAGGTGGAGGTTCTGAACAGAGGTGGGTTGGCTGCAGCGCCGGAGTTCGGAAGCGTCGATAGTGCTGGCCTCGGCATACAACCGTTTGGTGAGATGCCAGGACTCCTCACCATGTTCGAGGTGGGCGGATAACCAGAACTCCACGTCCCAATCTGAGCCGACTGCGCTTTCATGGTGGGCGGAGAGGCCGCCGCCGAGTTTGCGTATCCATAAGCCATATGTCTCACGGATGGCTGCCCTTGGTATGAACCCCGATTGTATTGATTCGCGATATTTCCATACGCAGGACTCGGCTGGAGATATGGCGAGCTCGCAAAGGTACCATCGTTATGCGGGTATCCATAACCTCCATATTCCTCTTTCGGCCGGATCTGTTGGCTGTTGCTTCGCTTCAGAGGGCTGTTCATCATGTCTGAAGAGTCGGTCGACGCTTTCCTCTTCCGTGAAATCCCCTGGGGTGTGCTGTGCTCGCTCTGAATCCCACTATCAAGGTACGTGAATCCGCCCACTTCAACCTTTGCAATCACGTCTCCGTCGCCGCTTTCCATGAACAACGTCACCGGCACTTGGGCGGTTTGCCAATTGACCATCGCAAATCGCGGGACATCAGTCGTGACACTGTATGAGCATACTGCGCCCTGCTGGGTCAGCTTTTGGATGTTGGCCGGGCATCTGCGTTGCCCAAACGTGAGAAAGAATAACGGGGTGCTTGATGTCATCAACTCGTAGAGAGAGGTGATGTAAACGTAAAATCTCGACTCTCGTGTTCCCCTCGTTGGGTTGTACGAGGTCACGTCGGGAATCGGCGTCGATCCAACATTCAAGTAGGGTCCCGTCTGCTCTTCATAAGACCCCCGCGCCTGGTTAGGAGGGTAGGCCATCTGCGCTAACTGCGGTGCATTTTGGTATGGCGCAGACGTTGGAACCGAGGACTGAGCCGTCGACGTGTACACTGGCTGGGGATATGCGTACGAGCTCTCCGGGTAGGCTCGACCAGTTTCATAGCCTGTCTCTCAATAAGTGACCGTGCAAGCGTCGACCGAAACGGCCTCTGGTCAGGAAATACATACCATGAATCTGCGCAAGTTGAGGCTTCCCGTAGGCCGACATGGAGAGAAGATCCTTCGGGGAATCTTCCCTAGCCACGAGGGCGCCCTCGTAACCTTCTTCGTGTAGAGCAGCAATCTCGGGCGAGGGGTACGATTCGTTGAGAATGATTGGTCTAGTGGAGGAGGAAAGGGGTTCGGGCTGTCGTGGGGAGAGGAAGTCAGTAAGAGGGGCACATGAGGTTGTGGAACAAGTCAACTAGAACGCACCTCAAACAGGCTGTAAGTTGAGTATGCCAGCTTTGCGGTAGACAAAAAATATTAGGGAGTGCCGAGAAAGAGGTGTCCAAGTGACGACCGAAAGTCTCGATGAGATGAGAGTACGAAGTGTTTATCGACGAGGAAGATGCTGGCTGTGGTAGTCCATGAAAGTGCCCAGAGTTGGATTCGTCCTCATCTGCTATCGGGCAACGAAAGTCGAGGGTAGGAGTGATAGAGATGGTTCTTGTCGCAACGGTGATTCTTGTTGACTTGCCGTTCGCGATGTCAAGCTTCGTTCCGACCCAGTAACAAGAGCAGTGCCGAAAGTTGAGGAAAGAACTGTTTGGGATGGAGGGGATAGTAACCAGAGGTTGAGATCTGCGCCTTGCTCCCCGGATATACCAACTAATCAACGAGCTCCCGCTCTTTCGGCTGGATCAGGTCTCGGGAACGATGAAACTCACGAACAAAGTCCTCGAATGGTCGGGCCTAATAGTTCAGATCTGGTCAGCCAGCGCAGGGGGAAAAGAGTGGTCTGAAGTGCCCGTTCCGGCTGGGCCACCCCCCACCAGCGGAGCGAGTGGAGAAACATACAGCAAGGGAATAAAGACTTGAGGTTGTCGACGCTCGTCACAGCTGCACCCGGTCCCCAGAGAGTATGCAGCCACCCGTCGTCAACGAACCTGTTCACAGGGACTTCGCATCAGTTTCTGCAGTCACGAAGCCGGGGGGCACACGCGCCGGTGACATCGAAAGGAAAGGCTTGATGGTGTAGCGCACTGAGACCGATGGACGCATGCTCGAGCAGGGCAGAGGGATGCCGGGATGAAAGAGGTGAGGTCGGACGTCTCTCAACCCAGCTCCAGCGCACCGATAACATAACTTTATGTACCAGGATGCGAAGGGGGGAGGGGGGGGGAGGATGAATAATGGGAGGGAGTAAATAAGGCTACATACCTTTGGGGGTGGGGTCAACACGCACACGCAGCAGCAGCAGTATCGGACAAACGACACTTGCTCGTCGCACTCAGCCCGACGTCCTCCACTCGGATCTCGTGCGCGGTTGTGGGCGGCTGATGGCTGAAAGATCCAGATCTGGTCACACCAAGCGAAGCACTCGAAGCCCGCCGCGTCCCCAAGACCGGGAAAGGTGGTGGAAATGGGCGACGATGGTTTTCACGACGGTTGCAAAGGGTGAAGAGATGCCGGGCTGCAGCGAGGTCGCGACGCCGAGGGGTCCCCAGTATAAGTGTCAAATGTCCCCAGATGTTCTGTCTGATTTCGATCGAATGGGCGTCGATGGGATTGTGATATGCTCGAGGCTTGGCGCGTGTGTTATATGTACGAATTTCCAGTTCGGGAAACGGGCACGACTCGAGGCTGATCTCGGTCGATCCTGATCTCGGGGGATGTGGCAGAGGACCTGTTGGGACGAGTAGTCTGTTTGATGTGCGGAGGTGACTTTTCTCTCTCTGTGTGTGTCTCTCTCTCTCTGTGTCTCTCTCTCTCTCTCTCTCTCTCTCTCTCTCTCTGTCTCTCTCGGACGAGCGTGGCAGCCTTTCCACCTATCTATGCCTCGCCGGATGTGACGCCGGAAGACCCTCGGGGTCGAGGAGGGAGCGGATAGAAGCTGGGGAATTCGTCAGGTCGCGTCGGATGGATCTCGATGCGATTCGGCGTGGGAATCTGTCGAAGGCGTCGATGGCGGAGAGCGGAATCGACGAACGGATTAAGGGGTGACGGGGTCGAAGGGGCGAGAAGAGGCGTGAAGGGGGCGAAGAGACGCCGGATGTGACAACCGATTAAAGATTAGGTGTAGAGATGTAGAGATGCAAAGAGGGCTCTCGACCGAGAATTCCCATCAGAAGGAAAGAGATATTAGGGGCCTGTAACGTTCTGGAAGCCGCAGGGCTGGCAAGGAAGCGAGTCATCAGCGCGTGGACCGAAAGAGAGGGTGAGGCTGGCGGAACCAAGCTGTATTCAGATGGGAGGGAGGAGAGAGGAGGAGAAGTGGGAAGGGGGAAGTGGGAAGTATACCATTCTCGCAGCGCAGTCTGGACGAGGAAGAGCGAGATGGCGTATTTGGGGGATGGTGAATGGGAGGTGAGGTGAGGTGAGGTGTGCAGAAATGGTGGGACTCGAGGAGGAGAGCTGCAATTCGAGGTTTCGAGGCCTGGTAATGACTCCGCCGATCTGCGGGTAGGAGAGAAGGGGGAATAGTCGAGGACGGCTTCTTCTTTTTTTTTCTTGTTCGAGGATGTGCGGCTTCTTTTTTTTTTCTCGTTCGAGGATGTGACGGACCGCCGGCGAGAGAGGAAAGGGAGGAATCGACTAGCAAGCAAGCTGTCCGGAGAGTAGGCGGTCGGTAGTGGTGTGGGGGAGGATGATCGACACGGCCTGAGGACGAGGTGTAAAGGAAGCTAGCCACCGTTCACGACCTAGGTGAGGTTAGGTGATGTTATGTAATGTTATGTCATGTTATGTGATGTTATGCTCTGCTCTGCTCAGAGCTGTTCCCGCACCGTACTCGACTGGACTTTACATCTCCAACTCGCTACCTCGCTACGGCGTCGAAGCACTCGCACTCGAGGCCGTGGCCGTGGCCTCTCGGCTCCCGTCTCGACCAACGAGAAATTCCCCAAATCCCCCAATCTGCCGCAAAGGGGTTTTTTCTTGGGCCTTTTTCTTCTTCGGGAACAACTCGATGGCCGGACATGATTTCCCGGGCAGGATATTTTTCCAGGATCGTTCCCAGGATCGACCAGCTCTAATTTGACAGGGGAAGCTCCGGTGCAGGGTCGAGCAGGGTCGAGCGGTCAGGGGAGCTCTGGACGAGTGATCTCGGGAGGGTCTAGTGTGGGTGGAAGGGGGCCGAAGAGGCATGGTGCCGACTCAGAATACTAATGATACTAATAATACTAAAAACACTCAAAATACTAAAAATGCTAAAAATACCTATGATGCGAGCTTTCCCTGTTTTCATCTTTTTTTTGTTGGCGAAAGAGGGAAAAAAAGGAGTATTCCGTCGAGTTACTTAGGCATTTGACCAGTTAGCGAGGACGGCTTCGGCTCCACGCCAGGACATGGTCGACTGTTCGGCAGGTGTTGTGAATGTGGAAGTGGATGCGAATTGTGGATCTTGGTTAAGATGATGGACGATGGACGATGGGTAATAGGTGGATGGATAATGGGTAATGGGTGGATGGATGGATGGATAGCATAAGATATGGATGTCGAAGCACCAGACGCACCCCGAAGGCCTTGATTCCTCGGAGCTGGTGGAGCAGTCGTTCCTCGTTGGCCACATGCAGAGAGCTGCATACAGGTTTGATGCGGTTGTCGAGAGCTGCAGCGAATAACCAGCACGGCCCTTCACCACCATCGCCAACCCAACCCATCACCAACCCATCTCGACTCCCTCCCCCCTCGGTCACACCCCTCGACCAAACGCTGTCGGCCTCATGCAGCGACCCCATCACATCCACACGGTCGGAGCCGGTGACCATGTAACCAACCCAACCCAACCCAGCCAACGTCACTTGCTCCAGTCCAGTCTACGACGGAGAGCATCGGGACCAGCCTGGACACCGGCGACGATCGCCCGGCACTCGATCCAGAGGGACTGTATACGACGGGCGAGTAGCTGTCGCCTCTCTCGCAGCCTCCTCGCCCTTACGTACGCGGTCACGTACACATACATACATACATACATACATACATACATACATACATACATACATACATACATACATACATACATACACACACACATTCGTACATTCGCATTCGCAGTCCCAACCCTCTTACGTTACGTTGTCATTCTCATTCCAGCATGATTCCTCGCTTTACCATGCTCATACCACAGCCGACCAACGGAGGATTATGTCATCCCGGAATGAGGTGGTCCCCTCCATCAGCCACGAGCCACGCATCCAACAGCATCCATCCCATCTCATCCCACTACACCGATGACTCTCTGCTCCATCCCCGTTCCATCTTTGGATGCATGTTAACTCACTCGTCCTCGCTGGCCCGACGTCCACGGGATCATTCTGAGAGCTGCCACGGAACCGGAGCCATGGATCGGAAATATCACAATTACGACGCGAAATGCGCAAAATTGCATCTAAGCCTCCTCCCCACCTCTCTGCTCTACTCTCCTCTCCTCTCCTCTCCTCTCTCTCCTCTCCTATCTCTCCTCTCTACTCTCGACTCTCCTCCCTCTCCTTCCCCTTCCCCCTCCAACACAACCTCGATGCTCTGCTGATCTCCATCCTCTACTAGGTCGACATCCAAAAACACCCTTCCCGACCATTCCTCCCCTCTCCTCTCGCTATCTTGATCTCTCCCACGTCTCTCCTCCGACTCGTTTCCCTCTGGAATGCCGCCCGGCGAATCACCATCGAGGCGGCCATGCACCTCGAGATCGACGCCTGGATCACATCGGCGGGTGTGTCAGGTCATGTTCTGCGGTGACCGGGGCCTGGTGCCGCCACCGACCGGGGACAGGCCATCTCGGCCTCGATTCCGACTCGAAGCCCTTTTGGGATCTTGAGATGGGACTCGAACTCTCCTATTGCTCCCCTCCGCCGGTCCACAGCATCCAACTCCTGCCACCGGAGACGTTGGCTGCCCTTTCTGGAATGGTGACGCTTCGCTCGAGGTGACCGGCGGAGGAGGGTTGTACTGTGGTACACTCATCTTGCATTGCAGCGCATTGCATAATCCCGTCGACTCCCATCTGGCAGGTGTCACCATTCACAGAAGGACTCGAGAAGCGATCCACGCCGCCCCGCTGCGTAATGGTTGGCCTCCGCGTCGAATCAGCAGCCAGAGGGATGCGTGCAAGCAGCCGTGGGGAATTCCTCGTCATGGGGCTATGCTTGGCCTATGATAACGTCGTGGGATATCAGGATGCAGATAATCCCGGGGGGGAGGAGGGGAGGCGGAGGCGAGAAGGAGAGCGATGAATCATGAAGAGACGACCTTAACACCGGAGAGATGCAGCTTTCCTCACTTTCGGGGGATTACGAGTGTCAAGATTACGTTTGGGGCTTCATTACGAGGTGGAGGCTTTCCACCATTGTCTGACTCTCTTCTCTGGCGGTGCTGCGGAACCAGTTAGGAAATCCTCTCCCTGGCCAAAGCATCCCACACAGAAATCGCAGGTGCATCTGACCGTCCCTAGCGAGATTCCAAAGGCACTCATACATCTCACTCGCATCCAAATCCCAAATCCAAGATCTGCATCGTCGAGGAGTTACCAAGAGGTCAATCGACGTGCATTTGGAGCCAAGAACCCCAGGAATCTTCACCCGTGAAACTTGCCAAATGACCACGATCCATCTAGACGCGGATAGTTCGTTTCTCGTCACATCTCTCTCGGCCTCGATCGATAGCACCGCTGCGAGCTGGGTCGACGTGCATGTTTGCATGGATCCACGGTCGCTTCTCCGCAAATCCCCGAAGCTCGAGGTTTTTTTAACCTCGCAAGCCACCGTCGCCGATCAAGAAGATCGATGCAGGCACCAAGCAAGGGACAGGCGAGAGCCTTTTGCTTTTGTTTCTCCTTACTGCATGTCTCGCAATCGTCGAGACTCTCTCGAACCCAACATTATTTCCTTTTCGAGGCCATTTCTGGCTCGATCGGCAGTCGAACGCTGGCTGATGTTGCTTCCAAAATTCCCATCCTGATGAATTGGGCGTCCGAGTCGCACGACATTCTGGTCGGAATTCTGCTCTCCCCAATATCACAGGATGATCAACTCCTGATGAGTGCTCCAGACTCTGGTGCAACGGTATCACCAACTGGTTCCACGATGCAAGGTCCCATCATTTGGCTGACTCCGTCCACAGCCCGGACAGGATCATCTGGAGCACGACAGGACATTTGAAAGTTACGATCCTCTCCGATCCACTGACAGGAGCTCTCTGCGGGCCCAGCGGGTGTTTCGTCTGCCTGACGCTGCGAGCGAGACCGTTCGTCACACCCTTCCCTGGCTGGAATGCAAACCGTTGTCGGCGCGGCTATCATGAGCTCAGAGAGCGCGCGGTGGAGCCGAAGTATTGCTACACAGCATCACGTTCTCGAACCCTAGCCGTAAGAACCTCATTTTGGGATTCTCCAGCTTTTGCCACGATGGCCTCATCTTTGATGTTCACTTTTGAAAGCGTCGTATATTTGTGATCTCGGTGTCGCTAGTCTAGTGTAGCTTCAAGTCGGGACGTCGGCCAGCACACGTGCTCTTCCCTACAGGCATTCTCTCTCTCTTCAGCATACGAGCAACGACCCTTTTGGAACATCCAAACTCGAGAATTTGTACTTCTCATTCCTCTGTTGGAGAGCAGCTTCCTCTATACATATCCTCTACTGACATCCGTATCGCTCTTTTCCAGTTCTCAGCTCCCAATCTCGTTCCGCAAGAGAATCGTACACTACGCGACCCAGCTACTTCAGCTGCCAGACGCCACAATGGAGCGCGTCAAGCGTCGCCAGTGACCAAGTGGAGTGATCCTCGTTCCCAGCTGAATGAGATCATTCTCGCCTTCGCTCTAGATTTGTTTGGTCACTCGATTTGATTTCTATCTATGCTTTGTTTTGTGTCAACTTTGATCTCGTTCGTTGGTCCCGATGAAAGGGAAAGCCATTCTACAGTGAACACGAAACAACCTCTCGATTCCTGTGTGACGGATGTGCTTCGAGCGTGCATATATGCATACATATATGAATCATCATTCTCATCCCCCCACCAAGGCGTTGGGTCGATTCTCGACTCTTGCCGGGTGGCGCATGGAATTTATGAGGGATGATGAATGTATCGACAGGGGATGGTTGGTCGGTACCTAGATTTTGGGTCGGGGTTGGGGTTGGGATTTGGTTTGGGCTGTTGGGGTTTGGGTTTGGGTTGGGGCTTGGTTGGGGTTGAGATGGTGTACATACGGTGGGTGAAGTCTTGGATAAAGAAGGAAATAAATCCGTCAGGAAGCTAGTCTCTTTGGTTTGTAGATGACATAATATGACGTGAGTTGATCTTTATGATGTAATAACGTATAACATAACATAATGTATTAAAGTTGTTGAATCATTTATTCATTCATTCACGGGTTATTTGTCTATTTATTCACCTATTTATTCATCTATTTATAAGTTGCCTCCTCCCACCACACGTGGGATAACAGTCAAAATGTAGAGGGGGGTAGTAGTGGTGGTGGTGGTGGGAGAAAGAGGGAGGCGTCGAGAGAAGAAAGAAGCGGAACCGTTTCTCCATCCTTGACACCTACCGTACCGTGGTCCGATATTCAAATCCAAAGAAGAAGTTTCGACAAGTTAGTTAGTTGGTTGGTTGGTTAGAGGATTATAAATGGATGGGATGGTTATCTAAATTGAATACTGTACTGTACTGTAGTGTTAATAAATGGGTTGCTTAAAAGGTTAAAGGAGGGTTGGATTGGGTTTTGGGTGGGGTTTTGGGAGGGGAATATGGTGGATTGGGGGTTGGGGGTTGGGGGTTGTGGGTTGTGGGTTATATGGAGATGTGTATGTGTGTGGGTGGGTGGGTGGTACACTGTGTTACTGTGTTATTGTGAGAGGGGAGGGAGGTAGGTGGGGTTTTTGGGCGGGGCTTTTGTTTGGGGGGTTTGGAGGTTTTATGTTTTATGTTTTTATGTCTCTATGTCTTTAAGTCTTTTGGAATTGGGAATTGGGGGTTCGGGGTTCTGGTTGGGATGATGGGGAGTTGGGATGGATGGAGAGTTGGGATGTAAGGCTGGGGTTTTTGTCATTGGATTTTAGATTTGGGCTTTGGAATTCGGTTTTGTAATTCGGTTTTGTAATTCGGTATAAGTTCGTTGTATTGGATTGGAACTTATGGTTAGTGGATTTAGAGTTTGGATGGATGGATGGATGGATGGATGGATGGATGGATGGATGGATGGATGGATGGATGAATGTGATTGGGGTGTATGATTGGGTTTTATAGTTGGGTTTTGTGATTGAGTTTTGTGATTGGGATGGACTATAGTTGGTTGGGTGGTTAGGTGGTTAGGTGGTTAGGACATAGGGTTGGGATGTAAGGTTGGGATGTAAGGTTAGGATGTAGGGTTAGGATGTCCTATAGCTGTTTAGTTGGCTGTTGGCTGTTGGCTGTTGGCTGTTTAGTTGTTTAGTTGATTGATTGATTAGTTGATTAATTGATTAATTGATTAATTGATTAATTCGTTTATTAAGTAGATAGGTAGATAAGAATTAGAATATATACTTAGTTAAGTTAAAAATAAAGAGGAGCGAGGGGTCAGAGAGGAGAGAGAGGCCTAGAGAGAGAAATCAAATAGTCCTTCCTTCACTTCATCCCCAGGCCAATAAGGTTAAAGGTTAAGCTCATCCGGCCCTAGGACATTCTCTTCTCTTCTCTTCTCTTCTCTTCTCTTCTCTTCTCTCTCTCTCTTCCTACTCGG
>KB205942.1:252644-441398 GCA_000328965.1 Ascocoryne sarcoides NRRL 50072
TTCTCTTCTCTTCTCTTCTCTTCTCTTCTCTTCTCTTCTCTTCTCCTCTCTTCCATCGGGCCAAGGGGATGATACTATCTTATACTGTACCATACTATACCACGCGTGAATTGTTAGAAATTGGAGGTAGATAGGTAGATAGCAGGGTGATTAACTCTATCTAACCTTGTGCTCTTTGGCATTTATTTATTGTATTGCTCTGGGTAGGTGTGAAGGAGTGGGAGATGAGTTTACAGTACTTGGATTTTTTTAGGGGGTTATTTGGGTTTGGGTTTTTTTCATTGGGGGGGTTTTGATGGGAGTTTTGATGGGGTCTTGATGGGCTTTTGATGGGGGTTTTGATAGGAGGTTTTTATGGGGTCTTGATGGGTGGAGGCGGGAGGGGGTGCGAGCGGAGGCGGAAGACGGGGGGCGGAAGATAGGGGCGGGGTTATGCTGTGTTTTGATTGTTTTGATTGGTTCGGGGTGTGAGTTGGTTTGGGTGGTGGTGGCCGTGGTGGCTTGATCCGCCCGCTGTCAGTCAGTTGGTCACTCTTGCGACGGACGGACCTCGTTTGTCGGGGTTGGCTGTGTGTGGAGAGAAAGGGGGGGGAGTAGCTTTAGCGTTGGTTTTTTGGGGGGCGGGGTGGAATGGGATAGATGGTGGAGGATAGGGGAGGGGAAGATAGGATAGGATAAAAGGATAGGATAGGATAATGTACTGTAGGGTTAAAGTCGGGGATCCTGGACTGGATGGATTGATACTCGACCCTGAGAGATAGATAGATAGATAAATGGTGGTGGGGTGGGGGAAATGAAAAGTACCTGGATGATCCTGACTCTTATCCTTTGTGGTGGCCCCGGTTTTGATTCCCCTTTTCCCACCTATTGTGGCTTGATGACGGGATTGGGAGGGGAGATTTTGGGCACGGGACAGGGGCGGGGTGGGATGGGATGGGATGGATGGATGGATGGGTGGTTGGACGGTTGTTGGGTAGTGGTATGTATGTATGTACGATGGGTGTAGGGAAGGAGATGTTTGGGCGGGCCGGATGGGATATGGGATGGATGAGATGGAGGGGTTGGATGGGGATAGGGTAGATAGGGTGGATAGGATAGATGTGGCAGGTATATGAATATGATATACTACAATTGTGACTGAGAGAGCGAGACTCTCGTCTTGATTAATTGGATCGTGGAGTATCGACGTGGAGTACGGAGGTATGTATTAGAGCTGGAGAGAGCTTGTTTTATCTCGATTGAGTGGGGTTGGGCTGGGGTTGTGAATGCGTTTGTAGTTGATGACTTTTATTTCTTGTTGTTGGGTTGTTATTTGTGGATGTGTGTGTGGTGTTTGTGGGAGGGGATTAAGTGGTGGAGTTAGTACTGGGTGGGATGAAGTAAGTAGAGGAGAGGACTTTCGGTTTTTGTTTAGTTTAGGTTATGTGGTTGGGCTTGAGTGGATGGATGGATATTTAGATGAGTTATTTAATAATACGATTGTTAATTAATTTTAAAAAAGATAAAGCTTTTAATAATCAAAGAGGTGAATAGGTAGGTATTCAGTATATGTATGATTTAAATTGAAGTTGAAAAGAGGGAGAGATATATAATAAGTTAATTCTTAATGACTAATTTATTATTAAAAGAGAAAGAAGGGGGAATAGGGTAGAAGGAAAGAAGAAAGAAGGAAAGGAGAGAAGGCGTTTAGAAGTGAGTGAGTTCTTAAAAGCCAAGTAGGTTTGAAGATATATAAAAGAATATAAAGATGTGTATAGTTGTAAATGTTCAAAATGACGTTCTAGTTCATAATACATCCTAGATGGGAAGACAAAGTAAGACCCAGTTGAATGTTATTGTATTCGTCAGCTTATTTCATTACGTAGAGATGAGTTTCATCAGTTTTTTAAATGGATGAATAGAGGGATGAATAGCGGCCGAGGATGGCGGCACGGGTAATAGCCTCGAGTCCAGGTTCGTGATGCCATGCTACGCCATACGGGTGGAGGTGGAACGAAGGGAGGTGGGATCCTCGCGTGGTGTGGCGCGGTATGGCGTAGTATGGCAGTTGAACACGAGGGATATTAGAAGTAATGTTTAACCCCGGGACGGGCCTAAGCCTCCCTCCCAGTGGGCATTGGAACGTGGCTGGCTTGGATATGTACGGGTGTTTTACTGTAGATGTAGGGACTGAAATCCAACTATACAAGCGCCTTTGTGAGGTTAAGGTGATACTCTCTCTACCTCCGTCGAGTGCTGTATTTATGTGATGTGAGTGTGAGGGAATAAGTAAATGGGTAGATTATTTGTTCTTTTCTACGAGTTACGTTTGAAGTTTTATTCTTTTTGTCTGATTTATCATATCTCAGTTCTCTAATTCCCCTCCTAAAGTCTCGTCAGTTCGTGGATAGCACGCTATTTATTGTCTTCTTTCTACTATGGCTTGGGATTTGGAATTTGAGGGGTTTGGGTGGGGGCGAGATGGATGAGAGGGGATGGTGGATGGATGGATGGTTTGTATTCTCTATACTTAGAAGTTCATCGTTCCTTGAGCTAGTCCAGCATCTTTCACTAGTCGCTGGAGGCTAGATGTGTTATTGATTTGTTAATAGGAGGTTTATAACGGTTGTAAGTCAGTTTGTAAGCCCCTAGTTTATTAGTAAGTCGATTAGTTGGTGAGATTGTTAAGTCAGTAAAGCAGTCACTACCGGCGCTAAATATCAACAAGGAACTGATCTTTGGGTCGTTGAGAAGTCAGGCTGGACAAGGGCTGGTAGTGTCTAGTATTGGCAATATAAGTCTCAGCCTCCTTGCTTCAACTTACGTGCTTTCTCCCCGCTCCAGCCTTCTTTAGCATTTCCACCCACCTCACCTGATTTTTTTAACCTCGAGTTCAATTCATTAGGCGAGTGGTAAGTGAGCACCTACTTGTAAATATTCCCATTCATCTAACCTACGCAGCTTAATAAATGTTAATACTAACTCACATTTTTGCAAATCTAAAAATTTAAAATTTATGTTTACACACAGCACACTCGTAACGTATAGGCAGTACCATCCCTTGAAACTCATCAATCCCCCGCGCGGTATCTCCGTGGCTTCTTGTGGATACCATACATGCATACCATACGTACCATTCCCCAACTTTTTTCTGTCATTATCTTCTCCTCGCCCACCGGCATGCCTACCTCCGTCATATCATGTCATGTCAATCATGTCTCTCCCTATTTCCCAGTTATCCACTTCCCACATCCCTCTATATGTCTCCCCCGCGCCAGACGCAAGTCTTCGTAATCTACGCAGCTGAACCGCGCTTACTTGACCAAGTTTTTCTTTCTTTTCTTTTTCATCAATATTTTTGGTGTTTATCGGTCCCCTCTTTTTCTTCTATCGCTTTCTTTCGTCATTATCTCCCTCCCTTGTTACTTCATCTTGTCACTTTCTCAATGCCGACATGTACAACTTGTCGAATCTATCTGCGGGTAGATATGATAAAGATATTTCAGGGCCGAGCTTGGTCTCATTGGGTGAAGGGAGGAGTGGAGTCGTGGTCTAGATGAGGTGCTTGTGCCCGAGCCGTGCCCGTGCCCGTGCTGCACAGATGTCTTAGCTTTCTCGCGGGGATACGATGTTATGCTATGCATGATGCATCTTATCTGACTCGCATCGCTGCGTGACTGCTTTTGTCTCGTGTCTATTCGAACTTTTCCGTACCAGGGGGAGAGTTTCCTCCGCTCGGATTGTTAGGGTAATTTAGTCTGTCTGTCTGCCAGTAGGCTTGATAGACCGTATGATTTGGCTAAATTGGGGATGTAAAAAGTAGGGAAGTTGTGCCTATTCAATCTCTTGCTATGTGTAAACGTGTGAGTGTAGTGTGTGTTCGGTGTGTTATATGTGAGCAGTCCTATTGTTGTTAACACGAATGAGTAAACAAACAAATAAAAATCTAGATGTTATAGATGTGGGGAAATGCGTATCTCGTTAGCTATCAGTTGATTAGTTGAGTAATAGAAATCGTCTGGAATACTCCATATAATCTACATTATACAAATAACTCTCTGACGCTTTCTCGTAGCTCATGGGATATGGAATAAGGGAGAATATCTCGATATCTAAGTGGGCATCCTGCTTATGTTTGTTATTGTGTTATGCCATATTATTCTCTATTGCTGATATAAAAAGGAATACCATCTTTCTTTAAGGGTTTAATTATAGACATGATATTTTAGTGCGGGTGCTGTCCAAGTACGGGCAATGAGTAGTGTAATGGATGGAATGAGATAGGCACCTTAGAGCATCGAGGCGAAGGGACAAGAATGAAATGATGAGTAGTATATAATTAAGTCAAATCTTATGATGCTTAGTTCTATTTGAAGCTTGCTTGCTTCTGCGAAAAGAGGGAGGAAATATTTAGTATTCTTGGGCTGGGGCTGAAGAGTTGAAGAGAGGATGGGCCATATATATACTTCTCGTTTCGATTTCTTATATTCTCTTGGTTGAAAATGTTTAGCTGGGTTGGTTTATAGGTTTAATTTGTATTGAATCTTATCTCGCTCAGAGTTTTTCTTTTGATTTGTTTTAAACAAAGATACTGAATGTGAGCACCTCTTCTTAGTATTTCTTGTTGGGAGTATATTAGTCCTTTGGGGTTGGGTGGAGGGAGGCTAGGCTGGTCATAGATGGAGGGTAGTGAGTAGTATTGGTAGGTTCTAAAGTGTGTAAGGACTAGTTGGAAAATAGGAAGAAAGATAAATTTGTTATGTTGATCTCCCAAAACTCGTGAATATAGTATGGTGGTATTGTTATTGCGTTGGTTCATGTATTATAGAGAGAATGAAGTGAGGAGATGAGTTTACAAGTAAAGCTGTGACGGGAACGGGATATTATTCTATACGTATTACCAGCTTTGTTTTTGTCCTTTTGACGTCAGGAGCGAGCAAAGTCAAAGGTCGATAAAGGTGACATAACTTTGACTCGAAAGCAGAAATCTCATAACTGAACTCTTTTAGGTTTAGGAGCTTCCTTCTTCTCACTCATTGTCCGTCCCTCAAATCTTTGTACATAGGCATGACATGTGTTCGCACTTGATCCATGCGGCATAAATGTCAAGTTCGTTTTCATCAGTTCCTTTGAACAACTCTATAACCCCTACGCAACTAGATGCAGAGACGAATATAATACTCCGAGAGCTAATAGCAAAACGGCGGTATTACAGCAGCGGTTAAGGAGGATAATAAAGAGGGCTTGACAGCTTTTAACAGAGAAGTGTAAATCGATAGGAGCTGAGAATAAGCAGAACGAAAAGCAAAGTAAAAGAGCGTTCGGTGATTAGCTGATGGTTTAAATACGAACAAATCTTTATATAAAATACTAGTATTAGTGACTAGGAGGCTATCCAGAGCTAATAGTACAAGCGAGTGTAATAATATTAGATTGTCCACAGGTATAACGTCAAGTGCAAGCTCCAAATGAGAAATTTAATTATGATTTCAAGTGGTCTGGGTTAGAAGGGTAATTATCATAAACTGGCTGATTTACAGTTAGACATGTAATTATACATAGGTCTTTCTTAACCCATATCCTTATTCTGTCGTCGAGTCTAGTTGCCAGTACACTTGCTGTTGACGATAGGGAAGTTGGTAAAAGTAAAACTTAAGTGAGTGAACTAGTAATTATAATAGCAAATAGAAATGCAGAAAGATGTAAATGTCACAGAAAGCTTTTCTCTTCCAATAAGTGGTAAATTAACAGGCGAAAATAACAACTGATGGAAACCTTTTTTCTTTTCTCCAAATTGACACACTCTTTAAATATTCATTTCGTTGCGTTCTAAAAATCTCAAAATTGTAGGTGTTTTATATTTGTGATGGGAAAGGGAGAGAGAGAAAGGAGGAGTAGTAAAGAAAAGGACTGTGCGTGATGCCATACTTGGCAAATGGGAGGGCATGGATGGAGAGATAATAGAGAGACACTGCCTTATATAAGAATGGCATAGGGCTCAAAAACTTAAAAGGTAAAATGTCTACTGTTGAACATCATTTGATAGCTTAGTATTTCAAAGATGAAAACCTTTGTAAATTTAAAAAGAAATGGAAGATAATGTTATTATATCTAGGAGTTAAGTGGTGAGCGATGTAAAAAAGCGAAAGTGGTAAAGAAAAGTTATTTAACCTTTTCACAGATTCTTTAAATATATAAATACCGTTTAAAAAAATCTCTTAAACTAATATAACACTAAGAGAAGAAAAGTATAGAACGTGAGGCAACCGTACTAACTTTATTACAATAAACCACCTCAACTTTGAGACAAATTATAAAGTGAAGTGCTTAAATAGAAATATAAAGACGGTTTCAGTTTTTGAAGGATTAGAATACAAGCTCAGAGTCGGTGGACTTTCATTTTGATATGAACCAGATGATCAATTTCGATGTCTCTTAATACTACCCTACGATGTTGTGTCCCAGAGGCAAAGAGTCTGGAATCACTAACAGTATTAGTCCCAAAGAGCTTTTATAAATAAGAGGGAAGGTCGTAGAAGAGTGAAGTAGGTAATATCTTATTCTCAAGCCGAAGAAATCTCCCGTGTCTTTATACATCTCTAATAATACGAAGCCATTCATCAGAATATCCCCTTCTAAACAGTTAACGAAATTCTAGCAATAACTCTTTCCTCTCTTCAATCCTCAGTCCCTCTTCCTCGGCTCCCTAAGCATATTCACCGTCCTCTCAACCTCATCCTCCCCACCCCATTTCGACAAATCAATATCAACAAAATCAACCTGCTTCCACCCCACCTGCTCATACAGTCCTTTCCCCTTGGGAGTCGCATCAATCCAAACAGGAATCCCATCCCTATCCGCTTGGCTCAACCCCCAATCCAACAACTTCTTCCCCACCCCCATCCTCTGGTAATCGGGATCCACCACTAAAATGCCCATCAAAAAGTGCTTTCTCCCTTTCATCTCCTTATTCCTCTTCTGGTCCAACTCCCCGAAGAATAACTTGCACAGCTCTATATTCGCCCCGGGAGCAAAGTCCAGCGGCCATGGAAGCTGGTCTCGGGGCGGCTCTTCGAGGAAGAAATTCCATTTGGCCATGCCGACGATCTTTCCAGAGGGCAGACGGGCTACGAGATATCTGGCTGTGGGGTCGGTGAGGGCGATGCGGTGGTGTTTGGCGGCGTTGAAGGCATCATGATCACCGGTGCCGAAGCAGAGATCTAGCAGAGGGGAGCCAGAAAAGGCTCGGGTTTCAACGGTGGCGAGGCCGAGAAAGTCTTCGTCGGTTACGGGGGCCGAGATGGTGATTTCGGTTTGTTGGGGTGCCATGGTGAGGGTTTGGAGGGATAAGGTGTAGAAAGTGAAATTGGAGGATTATATTTTTGAATTTCTGTTCAATATGAGTAAGGAGGGATGGGGTGAAAAGTTTGAGGCCAAAGGTGGGGTTGGTGGGGTAAACGCGTGTTTTGAGAATGCTAGTATCAGGCAACCTTTCTTATGGCTAATTGACTGGAGAGAAGATTGTGAATATTAGGCATTTTTGCTATCCCTGTCTACGGGTAACGGCTCGGCTATGAGCCATTCGGCCGTAGGAACCGAGACTACCCTACGATTTTATATCTTATATATTTGATTCCCAGATTCTCATATTTTCAGACATTGGCTAAAAATATGAATCAATCAATACTACCGAGTTTTGGTTAGGGGGCACTGAAAGTTATAAAAGTTATGAAGATGTGAGGTGAGGGGGGAAATGCTATGTGTGAGTTTAACATCTTAGTTAATGAATAAATAACTGGCTGCGGGGAGACATTGGTGAAAATTGCTGGCAAGTAGCATAGAATATAAACACTAGGTTAAGAGAGAGTGGGAAATTCGAAAATGCGAAAGCAGAATTGATAATGCAAACTAGCTGATCTTTTATAACTTAAATAAAAGAACCCGTGGGTTGATGCAAAAGAGGGCTACGTTATATCTTAACCGCCGCATAGCGTGGCTTAGCTTTGACTGTACTGTTTCTTAAAGTAATGTTGGGAAAGAACATTTTGTTTCTCAACTCAGGTATACTGAGCGAAGCGCCGTCTGATGTTCTTTCGACCAGTGTCTGGAATTTTGGTACGACGATACATTGGCAGCAGACATCGTATGGGCTCCACAGGTACGGAGGTTCTCATCTTGCACGGACACGACACCGCTTCATCGTCAACCCTTGAAGCGTCTTCTGGCTTTTGATCTTTTAGTACTGCATATCAAATGGTCCCAATCAGATCAAGTAACCTTGAACGCGGCAAGTGGAGAAGTAGGTGTCGAGAAGAATTATCAAAGCACATTCGTAAGTCTAGCTTATAATCCATGAGAGAGTTGGATCGCCTCCAAAGTTTGTACAGCTAACAACTACAAGACTAAAGTGCCTCGCCGTCTCCTATTCTCTATCACGATCTGTTTCTCTGGCCTCGCTGTCGAACTTGTAGGCTTGGTAGGAGGTAATGCGAAAGTTGTCGTCGCGGGCGGAAAATGCAATTGCTTTGACTGCCTCACAGTCATATTAGTTTATACTACCTAAAATCTCAATATAAAGACTTTACTTACGTGATCCAATACCATTTCCTTCTTAGAGGCGAGCCGGAATTGTTCTGCTAAATAGTAGTATATCTGAAGAACTTAGGTAGCTACATTATTCACATATTACGGACAAGTCATGAGCTCCTCATTTCTCAATGCTCGCCGTCGATTACTTGCTTGGATTAAATCATCACATCCTTCTAATGCCCATCCCTTATTCTTCAAAAAACCGGGCGTGACTTCCCAACTGTCGATTATCCACGGGTCACCCCAGGTAAAAAGACATCTGCGCCCAGCTGTGTAATCGTCTGGATTTCCAAACTCCCCATCGATGCTGGCAATGCTGATTGCAGGGATTGACGGTAGTGTTGGCAGTAGCGTACTCTCACTATCGTCCGGGAACGGTGTGACAAAGTCTGGAAATATATCGCCAAAGAGATCCTGGCGAGTTTCTTCGGGCATAAACTCCACACCTCTCTTAATGAGATTATCTCGAAATTTCGGGAAAGGGAACATATCAATCCAGCTTGTATGAGCACAGTTCATCTGCAGTAGCGTTGGGTATAGTGCACCGGGCATATTGTGGTCAGAAAGTGGGCGGACGACTGTCAAGCCGCCACAAAGCCGTGTAGCGGATTCGTTGCCGAATATACCAGGATATGGTGTTTTCAAAAATTTTGATGCAGTACGAAGTAGAGACTTATTGGAGATCAATGCTCGGAAAACGTTGTGTTGAATAAGGTGAATTAGATGATCAGAGGAGAAGGTGAGGGTGGTCGATGTTGGTGTCAGAGCCGGGGCTGGTACTGTTAGATCGCTTGGTGTCGCCAGGGCATGGTGTCGATCTGGAAGAGGCCGGTACCGCATCTCGTTTCTTCTCCTGAATTTGGCAACCCAGCCCAAAGAGAATTTTGGCATCGCTGCACCCCGGGACTCGTCTGAGTCGTTCTATATTTGCATGGCCTTGCGCTTGATGGCGTCGTTCGACACTCTACCTGACCGACCCTCTACTGCATGAAGCCAATCGGAGAGTAACAAGTCTATCCAAGGCCATTGGCAGCTTCGCATCCGGAACTTGGGGACGACTTGACGTGTTGGAACAAAGACGTCGTCAAGATACGCGAAGCTATCGCTTAGGCTTCGGCTAACAATGGACTGGCTGATCTCGTGGCCGAAATGAAACTTGAACCATACCTTGAGATCAGAGTGCGATGGCTTTGGGTCAGTGGTCTGGTAATAGTGACGTAGCGCGACGCGGTGTGAATGGGGAATCGAGGTCCCAGAGGAACCCATCGCGTGCTGCCTTGGGTCGCCTCTTGCTGGATGGAAGCGTCGTGGGCTGAGGGGGGGTGAAGGTTGCCTGTCAAAGTAAGGAGGACTGTGAGGAACAGCAGATGATGCTAAGATCCCGGTCTTGCCGCGATAGGGATGAGGGCCGCGGACGTTGATGTGCTGGTCGTAGCAAAGTTGTCGAAAATGCAGGCGGAGAGATGTGCAAACCTAATATCCTTATAGTGAGCGACACAAAATAAGCGAACTAAGCTAGCACGCACTCCTGACTCGGTATATGGGCCTGCGTGGGGCGCGGTGGAAATGCCTTCCATTCATTCCCGCACGGCCTAGTCCTGTGGTTACAAATCACATTCTACATTTCAAAGCAATCGGACTTTCTTAATCGTACTTGCTTAGGCTGTACAAGTAGTCCGGATTGGCGCGCGGCAGTGCAATTTAACAATGCCACGTCTACTGACATTACACCATACGAGACACGCTATTAGGATATCATGCGAAGCCTAGAAACCCATGCTGGCTTGACCCCTTGATTCATTCTCCTCGTTAGAAGGATATGTTAAACTCTAAAAATCAAGCAACAGATGGCCAGCTCTAGTAAGTCCACTAGAGCCAAACATAGCGCTACACTCGGGAAAATTCATGGTCCGAATGTTGGTGACCGAGACAACAGCTCCGAATAATTCTAAAGGTCTGAAGCAATGAATAGTTCGCCTCTACTCCCCAAAGCTGTATCCAAAGCCTCATCAGAAACATTTTCATCCAAACCATTACCCAGTTCCAAATTTCTAAGTTCCTCATTCAATCACGATGTCCCGATATGCAGAAGCTCATAAGGACCCCAAGGGCCCGGGAGACGCTCGTCCGACAGCACTTCAGATTCTTAAGGACGAAGGAGTAGAGTGCAAGCTGATTGGGAAAGTTATTGTCGTCACAGGCACCTCGTCTGGAATAGGAATCGAGACATCTCGCGTCCTGTCTTTGACTGGAGCAAAACTGATCTTGACGGCACGAAACCTGGACAAAGCCAAGACTGCTCTGGACGGGATCCTTGAACTGAGGCGTGTTGAACTCGTTGAGTTGGACAATACTTCCTTGAGCAGTGTGCGTGCCGCCGCGAAAGAGATTCTCAAGAAGACGAACAACCAAGTCAACATCCTCATCAACAACGCCGGTATCATGGCTATTCCCAAGCTGGAGCACACGAAAGACGGCTTTGAACTGCAGTTTGGAGTCAACCACCTCGCCCATTTCCTACTCTTTCAGCTCTTGAAGCCAGCTCTTGAAGCCAGCTCTTGAAGCCAGCGCCAGCCCAGAGTTCTCATCTCGAGTTGTCAACGTCTCTTCTTCTGCCCATCACGTCTCCGGACTCAATGAATCAGGCGACTACAATTTTGAGAAAACCGAATATAATGAATGGGTTTCATATGGACAATCAAAGACCGCCAACATCTACACGGCCAACGAGATCGAGCGGCGCTACGGATCGCGGGGACTTCACGCTACTAGTTTACATCCTGGCATGATTGCGACGGCATTGATGCAGTATATGGACCCTTCCGTGGTCGATCACTTGCAAAGTGACAAAACGGCCTATAAGGCAATGAAGTCGGTGGAGCAGGGTGCTGCAACGACGGTGTGGGCTGCGATTGGGAAGGAATGGGAGAACAAGGGTGGAGAATATCTTGCTGAGGTCGGCAGAACAACCCGTGGAAACGACCTCCACGAAATCACCGGTGTAGGGCTTGCAGGGCATGCTTATGATCCCGCGAAGGAGGCTCAGCTCTGGAAAGACTCGCTGAAGCTTGTGGGGCTGACAGACGATTAGTAGGCTGCGTCGGTCAGAAGTAGCAGGAATGATGAGGTCCTCGGTGATTCTACCTGATTTCCCCTAGTCAGTTGCTGCTACGTCTTCAGAATATGCAAACCTAGATAGTCAAGAATGATACTAGATCCATGATTTCTGTCGCCTTATAGATTGAATAGTGTCATGAGGTTTGAAAGTCGCTAAGGTCCTTGCCCTACCCTTTTTGGCAATTCTTCCCAAGTCATTTACAGGCCAAATCTTCTATTATTACATTAGACATAGATGTTAGGGATCGGCGTCTAATCTGTTTTAGTCATCTCGAAATGTTTCAATTCGCGCCTCAAGTCTTCCGCCATAACAAAATTACTATGGATACTATGGACACTAAAGATATCCTCTCCTTTCACCCTCCGCCGGCCGTATACCCCCAAAGAAGGTTCGGGATTGTTTTCGCCTATTTCATTTTCCGCAACAATGATATCACGATTCGAAATCATAAACTCAACAATGGTGGTATTTAAGACACAAGTCCCGAATATTCCGATAGTACCTTTGGCGACACATGTGCAAATGGCTTTAAGGACTCGACGTATGGAAGGTTAATGCTAGAGGGACAGAGTCATGATGAGAAGTTGGCGCAGCTGCCGGCCAATATTTCCGAAGCCAGGGTCAAGATCAATGGCAAGCTGTATAAAGAATTGGTTTTGGCAAGAGGCCTTTGAGGATATGTGTCTATTTGGTTTCTCAACGTGGAAAGTGGTACCTTTGGACACTTGAGATCTGTTGCTATTTCTCAATAACACTTCAGGTCATATCATTATATGAAGGCTGCTGTCCGTCAGATTCTTGCCTTGTAACGAATCTGAGCCTTTTCCTCGTTGTGATAATCATCGACCTGCGCTTGCAGATCACTCGCCATTTTGTCGTAGGTCGATGGATACATCAGAAGACTTACTAATTGTCAGCACCACTTCCAGAAGCAGGGGTGCTGGAAGAAATGGGACCCTCAGATACGGGAGAAACGCCAAATCCTAGTCAGAATTCCAAACCCTTTCCTTCTAATTAATTAAATCACAATAGCACAGGAATCGAACTCGCCGTCGGAGCACCTTGGCCCTTTGCCCTCCATAAGCAGAACAAAACTAGGAAAAAAGAAAGAGAAAGGAGATATGCGAGGAAAGCATAGCATTAAAATATACAAAAGCAAAGAGGGCAAAATTTGAATGCCACCGAAATTCGTATCATATTAAATCGCCCCTGTGGACATTAATAAGACGTTATAGAATAATGAGGCTGATATATTTATCACGTGTATGTAAGCGAATGTGGTTTTAAAAATGGCTCGGGGGAATCTCAGTCGCAAGGGAGCTAAAATGGGAGACAGAATGAGGAAAATGCCGGAACAAGTCCCTGTGGGAGCTAAAATGGTCCCTCAGCGCATGCTCAGGCCGACTCTGCCGTGTGCTCAGGTTGCTCAGGCCGAGCTCAGGAATGCTCACCCTCGGCTCAGGTTAAGGCAGCAGCTGCTCACGTCCAAACACCAAAACAGAATCAGCGAAAAAAAAGTTGAGTATGACTTTACTGGCAGTAAGCAATTTGAACCTCTCCCAGGAGGCCATATACTGACAGGATTCTTCAGAACTCACTCGAGCAGACTCCATCATTGCGCAGCTCGGAACAAGTGACAGGGCTATTGCCGCTGCACGAGGACTTGTGGCCGCTGAACAAAACTTCAACCCATTCGTTGCAACAGTTCCTTCAGTTTGTAACGACCCTACTATTCCCACCACTGCGGCACTTCGAGGTGTTGTGCCTCTCATCGATCCTGCTGTTGGGTAAGAGCCAATCCCTATGATTAAAATTCGGTCAAGTCGATTCAGACTTACTGACACACCTATAGTGGACAAGACGTTGAGAACGCCAACTCTGCGACTTCCATCACAACTCCATTTGCAGCTATTGGTACGGGAGCCGCTATCGGCACTAGAATCGCTGCTTGTGGTTCAGTGACTTTCGTCACTGTCACTCGTTCTGTAGGGTTCTCCTTTTCCATATCGAGAACTTGGCTAACAATTATTAGGTCGTTGCGGCAACATCTGCTGCTGCCTCTGCTGTTAAAATCACTGCAGCTGCACCCAAAACGCATCGGTCTCTTGCAGCCCAAAATAATCTAGACCTCATGTCTTGCTGTAGGAGATATAAAGGCTTTTCCAATCCCTGTCTTTTCTGCCTTAGATTATGTTAATTAACAATTTGTCAATCGGTATAAAACTGGTGACAAGAACACGCCATATTTGGTAAATATACAGTGCCACTTTGGTCTGAATCCTTGTAATAATGCGGAAGTCGTTAATGAGAGTAGTTGGTAAATGTTTCTGGGAAAGAACAGAGGTGAAAGGGGAATAACGCAGCTGCTTTTAGTACCATGTCAAAATCTTTGTAGTGTTTCTCCTTTTTATTATGTATCCCGCAATTATCAGAATTACTCAGGTTAATATTACCCACGCGAGGCCCCCGAATCATGCCTAGCAAGGATCGGATAAAACTTTCGCGTGGGAATGAACCGAATGAGGCTTTAGGTTATCAGATCCTTTCTCAACCCAAAAGTGGGGGACCAGATATCGGAAGCACCCCGCTTACTTGTGTTTACTAGAGCAACACCCAAAATGCAGTAGAACATCCCGGAGGTATCCTATCAAGTCTGGTATTAGCGTTAATTCTTTGACAATATCTGGCTTGCTAATTACGACCTCTCAGTTACTGGCGACAGCCGTCTTTTATGTGCTAGACTGTACGGTCTTCTATACTGATGTTTTGCCTTGGCATCGGAGCGTGTGCTGGCTAGGACGGATACAGGTTAGAGCCGTCATGGCCTGAGGTTTTAGTTTCAACAATGTCGGTCGAGTCTACGTAAATGTCTGCAAGCCAAGCTATTGTGGGCATGCTCTCGGAGAGAGTATATCCGCTGTGAGAATATTTGTTTGTGTACCCTTTGCTTTGCTTATTGTCTGATTTAAGGACGAGGTATGTAAGGCAATAGAAAGTTCGCCTCGCAAACATCCATAGTTGGACCTATGCTATTTGAAGCGCTTTTTCGTTTGAATTTCGTGCGTCGCCTCGCCTCCTTCTTGCGACATTGTGCTGGTTAATCAACATCTGTAGCGTTTTCGTTCAATCTTTTTAAATACAAAGAAGATCTTGGCAAGCGCCTTGATGGTGGGGATAATGAAAAAGCTTGCCCCCTCGTTGCAGCAGTGGCCGTTGAGTGGGTCGAAAGACAATTGGCAAATCTAATATATAAGTGCTCTTGTAGCCCTTGACAATGTATGTTCTTCGGAATCTTATCAACCATTGTTTTATGTGACAAAGGGCAACACAGCCTATGTCAATATCCCTAATTGTCTCCTTTTGGGCTCCGAGTGTATTTCGAAGCCGCCCAACCAAAGATCAACATGTCAACCCCAAATGGAGGTTCATCGGCTCATCAGCCTCAGAGCAATGACACAGTTGTTGTAGACTCATCCTCACCGTCGTTCTCATCAGGTCAGCATAAGAATGATGGGCCGGAAAAGCAGATGAACGTCAAGGCAGTCCCTTCAAAACAAGACTCGGACACTGTCGTCTCAGGTGCCAGTATCTTGGCCGCGGATGAATCCCGCACTGAAATCGGTGTCAGTAAAGTCGAGGCTTTTAACAGGGTGCTATACCAATCGGGAAAATCTGGCAAGACATTGCTTTGGCTGGTGGGCATCTCCATCGGGCTGACCATGTTTGCATATGCCCTTGACCAAGGTATCACCTCCACAATCTTCACTACCATGGCCAGTTCCACGTTTGGGAATCACAGCTCGCTCGCGGCTGTCAGTACCGCCAGTCAGATCATCCGGGCCATCAGCAAGCCTTTCATCGGCAAGCTGGCAGATATCACCTCCCGTCCCACTACCTATGTCGTCGTCCTCGTCTTTTACGTCGTCGGTTTTGCAGTTGCAGCCAGCTCGAGCACCTTCACAGCTTACACAGTAGGCATCTGCTTTACTTCGGTCGGAAAATCTGGACTCGACCTGTTGAGCGATATCATTGTCGGTGATTTGACACCGCTGCAGTGGCGAGGATTCTTCGGTGCCGCTCTATCGATCCCCTTTGTGATTACCGTACCCCTCAATGGCTTTATTGCTGAGGCTTTCGTAGACGACTGGCGGTGGGGTTTGGGCAATTTGCTCTCCTCGTATCTGTCTTGCTTGTACCAGCCATCTTCACGCTGTATGCGATCCAGCGGCGAGGAGAAAAGATGGGCATGGTCACCATGGCCGGTTCGAAGCAGTTAAGGACTGGGGAAGTGGATGGCTATGATGGGCTTACTAGATCGAAAGATTTCGCCTACTGGCCAAAACTCTTGTATCAGGGCCTGATCGATATCGACATCTTCGGACTTATTCTTCTCGGAATATCCTTTTCGCTAATCCTACTGCCCTTCACCCTTGTAACGAGTGCTAATGGCGGCTGGACTAACCCAAGCATGATTGCCATGCTCGTCGTAGGCTTCGTCTTGCTTATTGCCTTTGTTCTCTTCGAAGTGTACCTCGCCCGAAGCCGCTCATGACAAAGCGCATCCTCAAGAACCAGGCATTCCTGGCAGGAGTTGTTATTTACACCTTCAACCAGACGGCTTCATCAGTTCGCAATACCTATTTCTCTTCTTACATCTACATCATCAAAGAGTGGTCGACTTACGAATGGACTATATTCTTGGGAATCACGACCATGGGACTCAGTATCATGGGGCCTATCGTTGGTCTCATTCAGAGGAGCACACACAGATACAAGTCTATGATGGTCTTTGGCGCCATAGCGAGACTGGTAGCCTATGGCCTGCTGGTTGAAACCAACGGTAGCATGGCACAGAACACAGCCCGCCTGGTCGTTGCCCAGTTGATGTTCTGCCTAGGCTCCTTCAACGTTGTCGGCGCTCGCGTGGGCACTCAAGCCTCGGTGCCCCATGAGGACATGGCTTCAATCATCGCTCTCCTCACGCTCTGGTCTACCTTAGGCTCGTCCATCGGTAGCGCCATTTCGTCAGCCATTTGGACGAATGAGATGCTTGATCGCATGCGCAGAGAGATGCCCGGAGTCAACGAAGCAACCATTTTGAAGCTATACGGAAATATCAAGAAGCTGCGTACCACCTACGACTTCGATGATCCAGTGAGACAGGGTGCTATTTGGGCGTATGCTTATGTGAACGGCCACATTGCTATCGCCGCCCTCGTCCTAGCTGCCGTGCCGTTGCTTGCGACTTTGTTCATGCCCAACTTTTACTTGGGCAAACAGCAGAACGCTGTCATGAATATGGGCCTCGATGGCGAGAGGATTGATGTTCCACAACGCAAGTCTAGAAATCAAGGTGGGCTTGTGAATGGCCAAGGGGAGTCGAAGCCGTTCTATCGCCGGTGGCTCGATGCATACCACAAGGATGTATAGGTGATGATACATTAGAGAGGTGTTAATAGTTAAGCAATTAGTATTGGAATGGAAATACACTATATACAAAAAGCTTGAAACCCTTAGATCTAGTGTCATGGTGGTATCCCGCCAGCCTACCAGCTTAGGGCCAAGCAACTTGCTTATTCGATTAAGTACTTAATATGACTAAAATTATTATTTAGCGCTATAGCCCAGTTTAAAATAATATAGAACGTTAGAGTGCTCTTATACTTATGTCAGGGTTACGGACACGTGCTCAGAAGCAGTGAGGGATTCGGGAATCTTAGGCTTTGGAGAGTAAAGAGTCTAGGGAGCTTGATAGTATTTAGGATCACTATTCCTACGAGAATCTCCGATCCTAGGACATCAAGTTAGTAAAGAACTAGAGGGTAAGGACACCACAGGAGAGGAAGAATCACGTGATATGGCTTGAAAGCTCTACAACCCATGAATTTGTAGGTCTATAAGTTCTGAGGTCTAAGACTTTAGAAGTCCTAGACCTAAAAAGTCCTAAGGTCTAAGAAACGAAGGTTTTATATCGGAATACTATAAGTAGCGTTAGATACAAGCTTCGTACTCAACTTTATCAACTAATTCTATTCTTTAGTTAAAAGTCTAGAAATTACCGTGATTGCAATCTACCCGAAAGCTATATACAGAGACACAGACACTGTTCTAGAGAGCAATTACACCGGCGTAAGGGTTCTAGCAGCCGGTCAAAGCTCACCATCATGACACTAAACTATAAATCAACTAAACAGGATAAATAGACTTCCACCCTATTGGAGCTCTAACTAACTACGCCCCCTAAGAACAAATACGACCAGAGAACTAGAGCAGCATGAACGAGGATGCCACCTCACAATCGTCCTATATTCGATGTTTTCACATATCCAGGTTTTCCTCTACCTCCCCCATCCATGGTAGAGCTCGTACTTATAACCCTCAAAAACCGCACCTCTCAAATTCACCCAAATGATACATTACTACTACATTAATACAAAGTGAACAAGCCTGCCCAACCAAGCGACTTAATCTAATAGCACTGTAAAACCTGACAGCAAAACAATCCAACATAACATTTTTTCATAAAGCAACACCAACACTCCACTTCTCTAGGCTTGGAGTTGCGTCTGTACATGCTTACACCATAACTCGAGACTGTGCTGTAGTGTCATCTGAGAAGTGGATAGACGTGGTGCAGGACAATTTTCCTCAAAAACTAACTCATATTTATACACCTCTTCCCACCCGCCTAGCACTTCATGACACAATTATCTTTTTAACACTTGTTTAACAAACCCTTCACTTTAAATTCACATCAGCTTCACCTCACCTCTCAACTTAACCTCTTACCTCCTCTCCCGAACTCCACTTCTCTGCAGTATAAATACCACCCTAACTCCCACAAGAGCTCCATACCCAGCCCAACAACTTTTCATTTACTGTCCACTGGCGGCTGGCAGTAGATAGCAATGACATTTTACCTAACGAGCACAGCCCAGTCCAGTGTAGTAAAGTTAATCCAGCTAGTTACGACCCAATCAAACAACATTGTTCCCTTCACTCTTTCTCCTCACACTAGGGCCTGGCAAGCATAGTTGGATTCGATAACGATTAAAGTTGCGATGGAGACGAAAGAAAAGATGACGAAGAAAGAAACCAAATGCCAAAAAGGATTTAAAGAAATGGCCCAAAGATGTAGAGCAAAACATCACAATATCTCCTCCCAACCAGTCCATCAATCCTCTCATACCAAGCCTCGAGATGCTCACGCAGTAGTAGCTAGAAGGACATCCTTTGTTCCAACATTAGGGAAGCTCCCAACGAGCAAGGCAAAAATCATCATCGAGATCGCCACCGTGGCGGATCTCCAAAATCGATTCATCGAGATCTACAGCTAAATCGACGTTGTCAGACCCAGCGAGCATAACTAAGTCGTCTACGTGACGATCCCAGTCCTCGGAAGCACCCTTTTCTAATGGTTTATTCAACCACATGTAATCAAAAAAACCTCGAAAGGTCTTTCTAGGGATATTTCGCAGCTTTGTTAGCTCACGATTTTGGAGTAGCAGATCATCTATGGGCATCAGTTCAGTCTCAACAAGTCGACCATCATGTCCTGTGACTTACTATATATCTAGAATTTCTTTTCTAACTCAAGAAATATAATCGTTTTTCGCTAGATCCTATCCCACCTCATGTTTAGAATAGGAGCAGGTTTTAAGTGAAAGCTAGAGAGAACGTACTGCCCATGAATTTCAAGAGGGACTGAGACGTCAAAGGTTGAGAATACTCATCAACATTGTTGCTCTTGTGAGATTTACAAGATCGGCGAAGTCTCGGCGAGGCAACATGAAAAGGACTATTTTGCGACGTATCTTCTAGAAAGGAAGTATCTCAGTGAGTTCGAGGTTTCGCGGCAGGAGGAAGTAGTAGAGCTATCGGAAACGGCGCTGCCTAGATATATCCAGGCAACGTGGGCTCCTCACTTAGCCCAGCTACGTCATATCTTTCAATCCCCTCCAATGAGGGTTGAGAAACAATCGACTGTGAACATCCAGTCCCAGAGACATAACGCTCATTGTCCTCATACCTCCTAGAATATGCTTTAAAAGACGCTCTAGACATTGCGTGGAGATTACTTTCAACCACTTAGGTTGTCGCTAATATTGAAGGCAATTCATATGAGTGCTTGCCGTTAGGACATCCTACAGGAGGAATTTGCTATAGGAAAATCGGAGTAACAACAAGCGGGCAGCTGAAGACGAACTTAAATATACCTTTCTTCAAGGCTTCCTCTGTTCTTCCAAAGATTGCCAGCAGGAGAGCCTTATAGATGATGTAGCCGGCTGCACCTAAGTAGCAAGCCACACGACCTGTAGTATTTGCCGGAGTTTTGGGGTTTTAGGCAGAAATTCAGCAAACGTGGGACGTAGCTTTCGTCCTATTCTAGGCGCAATGAAATAAACGCAGCAATGAATCACCTCCTGCGATTTATCAACTATCGTGTTTAAAGTCTCTTATACTTCCTCTTCTTTCTATCCATCTCAGGGGATTTTCCTCAAGAACAAGTTCAGCGCTACACTATATAGCCTTGAGCCGAACGCCGAACTAATACAGTGAGTGAAGAACCAAGATTGGGCAAGAAACTCAATACTGGGAAAAGCTCAACCGGATGGGTCAGAGATGTAGAAACGAGGAACAGACAAGAACTGATATAACCCAACAAGTCAACTTGGCGAACGAGCACCAATGTCACTCTCGAATTGCATACTGCGTTGAGCTATACTGTACACGTCTAAGCAAGACTCCGACCGCCAACTTCGAATGCATGCATCATTACACGCCACAGGATCCAAGTAGCTAAATATCGGGCTCTCAAAGCATATACTGAAACGCCTCCACGACCTTATCCTCCCCACCCGCAACCAGCGTCCTCCCCTCCCCCTCCGCCTCCGCCCCCAACTCCCCATAGTTATTCCTCGCGCCCCTATTCTTCCTCCCGAGATAGAACCTCAACCCCAACGCCAGACAAGCAACCATCACCATCGCACCCGCACAAACGCCCATCCCATTGACAAACAGCGGGGCATCCTTTTCAGGATAGAGCCTCGTTCCTACAAGCGGGCCACACTGGCCGATTAATTGTAGCATCGCAAACCCCATCCCCTGCCCACTTTCCGACTCTTGGTTATTTATGGTCCAGGTGATGATGATGGTGATGACGCTGAAGAACCCCATGCAGCTTGGATATATGGCCGCATACCTCCACCAGACACCCCATCCCATCTTACCGGCTAGGGCCAAAAAGCCATAGCCGGAAGCCGATAGTAAAGCATGGAAGATTATGAAATAAGACCGATTTTGGAGTTTGTCGGATAAGAGAGCCGTGATGACGACGACGAAGAACGAAAGGAGATACGGGGGCGCGGATAGTAATTGCGACACGAGGGTAGAGTGACCCATATCCTTGATGATAGTTGGAAGGAAAACGGGCATGGATGAAAATGCCATATTTGTACAAAAGAACATAAACGCTGTAATATAACTCTTCGGGTCTAAAATTGTCTTGACCATTTCTCCGAAATTGAGTCCAGAGTTTGTAGGAGCCAATTTAGCATCTTTCTGCTTTCGAAGACGCAGACGGGCAACTCGTTTCTCTCGCGTGGTGAGGTAGGAAGCTGTGCTGGGGCTGTCGGGGATTTGGTGCCATGCGACGACGGCGACGAGAACAGAGGGAAACCCTTCGATAAGAAAGAGGAGACGCCAGGAGGCAATGGGGAGGTAGTGACCTAGTTTTATGATGGCCCATGCGAGGGTGCTGGCGAAAGATGTTGCGAGCGGGGCGGCAGATATGAAATATCCTGTTCGAAGAGCGAGTTCCTCGCGCTTGAAGAAGAAGGAAAGGTAGAATGGTATGCCGGTAAATCCTGCCTCTCCAACTCCCAGTAGAAACCGCAGGAAAATAAGGACTGTAAAATTTGGGGCGATGGATTGAAGAGAGGCGATGATGCCCCAGGATAGGACGATGGATGTGACATAGATGTGTGCGGGCACAATTTTCCACAAAATGCTCATCCACTCGAAACATATATATGCAATGTAGAAGGCCGTGAGGACCCATTCGTACTTCCCGTCGTCCAGATGGAGGTCTCGTTCCAAGCCTGCAATTCTCGCGTTTCCAATGTCTGGGGTTTTGTCAGCTTGTCTTAATATTTGGAGGGCAACTACCAACTGGATCTGTCCAAGAAGCTTAACATGTATAATAATGCTACAAACAACACCAGTTTCTTGTCAAATTTCCGCACCACTGCCCTTTCCTCGTTTGGTGTGTACAATTGAAATGACTGCGTTGTAGAAGCGCTGGCCCTGCGAGGCCGGCGGCGTATGGTTTCCTCCTCAGATTCGCCGTCGCTATCATCTCTCCCACCATCATGGGTCTCCAAGTCCTTCGGCATATTCTTCAGCTTATAGCTTTCCCCATGCTGGCTATCATTGAAGTCCGAATCCTCAGAATCAGAATCCGGGGTCAGCCTCGTAGTTGAACTCGAGTTGGGAGACTCATCGCGGGGCTGACCGCTCGGAACCAGCTTTCGGTCCATCGGTCATGTGGAGGAGAAAGGGGGAGAGAGAGATCATAAAAGCAGTTGGAGAATCAAAGACATCACGGAGGTGAGTCTTGTGGTTGCTTTTGCAGACCAACAAGTCTTGAAAACAAGACAAGAGTGCATAAGATCGCAGCCTCTCAGGGCCGACGGGACTTCAGGGATCGTCTTGGCGGAAGCTTAGTCGTAGGCCACGTGCCGATAGAAGAGGACACGTGATCTTGGTGAGATTGAAAGCGAAACTCAAATAGAAGGAAGTCATAAGCAATCTTGTTCCTGGAGGGCTGTAGGCATCAAGCTCTGCGACCTGGAGACTATGTGTTCGTTACTAATGTGGGGGATGTGACAGTACCACAGAACCACTGCCGCAATTCTCTCTTTGCTTGATGGTACCTGGCTTGAGACCTAGATTCATACAACAGCTTTATGGCTTAGCTCCATGAGAAAAGACATTACATCTTCGAAAGTAAGAAACACTATCCGAGACAGAGAGAGTCAGGCGAGCTATGAAAACTCGAGCACGGGGCCACAACCTCCTCCTTCTCCAAAATATATCCTATGACGAGAGGAAGGCTCTAGCTCATGTATCGTGGGGTTGCTCTTCCCGAAACATATAATTGATGATTATGATAGCAGCGAGGCGGAGTTATAAACCGGCAGAGTGAGCCTCGTATCGGATGCATATGCAGAACAGTGAGAGTTTTTGAAGTGTTCTCGGGCTGTGCATCTGCCCAATGCCCTGCTTCCCTTCAATTCAACAATCAAGAGTAATCACCTATGCTAAGCGCTTAAGAAGGAGTCAGAAGATAGCATTTCTCACTCTTCTGCCCTATTGAAAAGCCAGTAGAAACATGAATGCTATGCAATATAGGCATGAAAAAGATTGTTTCAAAAGCGCTTTGCAGACCTAAACCACAAAATCACAAAAGGAAAAAAGATACACAACGGTCCAACCAGGTCAACTGGCTTGAAAGGAGCCGATGGACAGAGATAGCGGCTGAGACAATACGCAAGTTGAAGAAATCATGTTGCCGTGAGCTGAGTCGTACTCTCCTATGAAATACTCTCTGAAGGATGCAACCGGCCTCTTGAACGCTTCCCTGCAGGCTGGAAAAGCAAGTACAACGCCACTGCCATATATTCGAACTCGCACGAATACGTGTAAATAATCGACGGTGACTATTCGAACAAACTTCAAGCACCAAACATAAGTACCAACCTCAACCTCAACGGCTCTCGTCCATTCATGATATTGTGACAGGTGGAGTGATTCCCTATTTAAATGTCCACTCCAGTTTCAATCTGGACTTGGCACTAAGATCCCCAGGATTCAGGGAAGGGAATGTAATGAATGTACTGCTGCTCTACATGCAACTTCCAGAGACCCTCACCGAGCATATACCCGACTCTGGCTCCTCGAATTGGCTTTTCACAAAGCTATATAACACCCCACCACCTCAATCCCTCCATTGTCTCCATCTCCACACGATCCAAACTATCGACACTATACTATTTCCGATCTAATTTAGTATACACGGGACGTCGGACTTGCCTCGCCGACTTCGAACGCCTTCCCGACTCCAACATCAGCATCCCCAGATTCGAAATCGATTCCTCTCGGTTTTATATCAACAAATGCGGCCCTGGCGATCCCAAGCGCATCAATAGTAACCTCCTCTCCGTGCGGCTCTCTCACGGACTATCGCGCCCTCTGCTCGTCGTCGTCTCGAATATCAAGCCCCCTGCGAGGTGTGGCGTTACTACATCGATTCCCCATAAACATCCAACCCGCATCATCTCTCCCCAGAACCGCCGACCAATGGCATCCGCACTCCCATCACCATCGAGCGCAGAACCTCCCTCTTCCTCAAATCAGCATTCCACCCTTCCCATTGAGATGAACACCATCACCACCTCCGACAAGACGAGCACTCCAAGCGCCGGTTCGCAGGGCCTCCTCAATGATATCTCAATCCCCGTCACCTCTCCTATAACCTCCGACTTTGCAACATCCTCCTCTGGCCCTGCCGCGACCTCGAAGATGTCTGCCGATCACGCAAAGGAGAATTCGAGACCGGGAGAGCAAGCGTCGCCGAATGCTGCGATACACACACAATCCAAAGATTACGATCCTTTATCACAGTCAACGCCAGACAATGCTGCAGCATCCGCCAGCTCCTCTCCTCCCGACCCAGCAATCACCGGTCAAGACTCCGCTGCAATTGGAGCTTCGACAGATCAACTCCATCCTCACGCCTCAGCCTCTGATTCAGGGCCCGTTCTCGTTATTACGCTACTACTTGGGAGCGGAGCTCGGCATCCGTATAAGATTGACGAGAAATACCTTACAAAACGAAATGTCACTGTACCGGATATGACGGAGGGAGGGAGGAAAGATCCATTCAGCATCTCTGTATATACTCTAAAAGAATTAATACTGAGGGAGTGGAGAGAGGAATGGGAGCAGCAGCCGAGCAGTCCGAGCAGTATACGTCTGATATTCTTTGGGAGGTTGCTGGACGATAAGATCGCATTAAGGGGTAAGGCTATCACATGTTTCACTCTTTCTATTTTATCCTGTTTGGTCTTTTTTGTTTCGATTTTATTTGTTGGAGGATGCGTTTTGCTCAGTAGGTCTGGCGACGAGAGAATACTAATAAGAGGAAACAGATTGCAAATTCAATGCCGAAACACCAAACGTCGTACACATGACAGTCCGCCCACAAGATATCGTTGACGAAGAAGACGCATCGAAAAGCAAGGCCTTAGCACGGGAACGCGATGGCGCGGAAAGTACAGCGGGGTGTCGGTGTGTGATATTGTAAGAGGAGGGCAGTCCGGATGCAGAGGAGACTCTGGACTCTGTATCTGGATCAGGAGGCGGCGGGAGTGTAAGGAGATTGTGAATATTACGGAATGGAAGGCATGCATTGCGTATAATCGCGGATGGGACAATGGGACTGGGAGATATGAATATAAACCCAATTTGGAAGAGACGAAGGGAATGGAAGGGAAAGGAAGGGAACGGCGTTAGGGGAGTTGCTCATTACAGTACTTGCCTTGCTGCCTCGTTTGATTTGGCTGTTGGTGGGGAGTAAGCATTTTTATAATGGGTATTTTCCTTAGCTTAATTTTCTTTATGGGATGGAGGGGATGAGTGGAGTGGATGGGGGGCGAATGGTGGGGGGGAAGGGAGTTTATATAGAGCAATGAACGGATGGATGGATGGATGGATGGAAGTGGTGAGTTTCGCGGAGGAGCGTGCGAATGATGGATTATCAGCGATAGGGGATGGCGATTGGTGAGGAGCGGGAGTGGTACTGATAGTGTATAGTTAACTGAGTAGGTACATAGTGCGGTGATGTACACAGCGGGTGCTGGAGACATTATGATATTTCGGGAGGGTTTCTCTGGATAGAATGCAGTCGGGTTTCACTTCATAATGGTAATACACATCACAGCGCATTACCTGTTTTCCTTCCACAAACACCGCGTGTGGAGCAGAGGTGCGTAGTTGTGAGCCAGAATCTTTGATTATTCGTTCGTTCATTGCTTGATCTATGTTGACCGTAGAGCCTCATCAACGCCTTAACCTAACTTTATGGTACAGTGCATCTTCCCATCCAGCTCCAATACATCTCTCCTTGCAACTGATCCAGGCTACTGCATCTTCGTCTTCCATAACCCAGTTGCACTCCCTTCCCAATCGAAAGTCCCCACAGCGGAAAAACAGCATCCGCACAAAGCCTACATCCCCATCCTAACCTTCCTCTCAACCTCCTCATGGAACCCAGGTACAGTCCTCCCCTCAACCCCCTTAAACACATCCTCCCACTCAATACTCGCATCCGTCCCACACAAAATATCCTCATGAACGCTCTTCTCCAGGCCCCCACCCAGGCACATCGGTCGCCATTCCCCCTCCCTCGTGATCTTCAGCTCCATGCCGCGGCGGACGGGCTCTGCAATACCGAAGGTGCGGCGCAGGCCTTCCATCTTGAGGGCCTGCTGCGTCTCTTCCCATCTCTTGAGGCGCGCTTCGAGGGGGTGGGAGGAGTCCGGGATCGAGGAGGTGCGGCCTGTGGTGGTGTTGGTGGATTGGAGGAGGGAGGGGCCGAGCCCGACGCGCAGGGTGTCGTGGAGGCCCGGGGCGGAGGGGGCGGAGAGGGACGTGGTTTGGTGGGAGGTGGTGTGGGAGGAGGAGGGGACGATGCGCATTGCCTGGTTTTTGGTGTTAGTAGGAAAGGGCTTGAGGGGATCGGGAGGGTTGGAGGGGGTTTGTTTGTGTGAGATGGGCTAGGAAGGGTAGCTTACCATGGTGAGTTGTTTGGGTAGGTGAAGTCGAGGTTGAGTGCAGAGTTGAGAGATGAGATTGAGGGGCGGGTATGCACGGTATGGCGTTTCGCTCGAAGAGGAGTGGATTTGATGGTGAGGTTGGAATGGATGATGTTTGATATGGAGGTGACTTTGGTGAAGCTCCAGGCACAAGCGTGGACGTGGATACTTGCTAGCGCAAAGTCTTAACTCCGACCGATCTTTTACCGACGTACTGTATCTTTCAAGCTGAAGTCAGCTTCATATCAACATCATCAATTTCATTTCTCCAACATACCTCCCTCCTAACCGTTATGGTCATTGAACTCTCCTACCATGGCTTCATTAAAAAAAATTAATGGCTCTTCAATGGGAAGATTGAATTCCTCATACGTTAGTATTCGCGCAGGCACTTTCTACCGGAAACATCCTGGTTTAACGACTGGCGAAGATGCAGATTCCAATCCACCGCTATTTCCCAGCCTGGAATTTAATCTTGAAAATAATAAATCGAACGCTCAGAGTTGGGCTATTCTGGGGGGAAGTGGATCTGGCAAAACAACGTTTTTGAATATATTGATGGGTGGCGGGGTATGCCTTCCTGCGAAGGCGAGGAGCTGGCCGTGGTTTGATGCGCTGCAGCCGAAAAAGGATTATCGCAAAGGTATTCAGATGGTGGGGTTTGAAGGAGGGGGGATGGGGTTGGGTGCTGGCGGAGGTGGAAATGGGTTGGTCAAGAGTGCGTATTTAAGCGCGAGGTATGAGAGTAGGAGGGAGAGCACCGATTGGAGCTTGTTAAACTATTTGAAGGGAGAGATGGAGCTAAATCCTAGTCAAGAAGTTGAGGGGGAAGGTAAGGTCGAAGAGGCGGTCCTGGAGAAGGTAGTGAAGGATCTGGGGCTTCAGGAGCTAGTTGACATGCCGGTGGGCAATTTGAGCAACGGACAGACGAGAAGAGCGAGAATTGCAAAGGCCCTGGTGAAGCAGCCAAATTGCTTGTTGCTAGATGAACCATGGTTAGGGCTGGATCCTAAAACGGTTCTAGGATTAAGTCCATTGTTGGGGGGATTAGCCAAGAAGAACAGCCCGTGTATGGTGTTGACGTTACGGCCGCAGGATCCAATCCCAGAATGGATTACGCACATGATATATCTGAGGGGCAACTGCGAAATTAAATTTATGGCCCAGAAGGAAGAAGTGTTGAGACAAATTATGGAATATGTCCAAATGGTCAAGGGGGGGAAAGTGGAGGAAGACGAGAGTTTGCCTTTGCATTCTTATAGAGAGATTGGAATGGAGCTGAAGGCGAATGGGACCGTGGATTATACCTTGGACTCCGATGAGCTGTCCATCTATCTTCCAACTGCTAAGGACGACAAGAAGATCGAAAATACTGTAAATTCACCGTTGAATCAAAAGACCGAGGAAATCGAAAAATTAATCCCTACAAAATCTACGGATAAAGAAGCCCAAAGAGGCATTTCTACAGAGAAACTCACGCGGGACGGGTACTCCCTCACCTTCAGTCAACCCTCTTCTCTCCCGTCAGTCACTGAGGAGGAACCATCCGAACCCCTCGTCGAAATGCGTGGCGCTCTTGTCCAATATGGCAACAAACTAATCATCGGTAACTGGAAACAAGACAACCACTCATCTCAAGGTCTCTACTGGACCATCAGACGCGGCGAGCGCTGGGGCGTCTTCGGCCCAAACGGCTCTGGAAAAACAACACTCCTCTCACTCATCTGTTCTGATCATCCACAGACGTATTCTCTACCAATAAAGCTTTTTGGGAAATCGAGGATACCAGAGAAGGGGGAGGTAGGAATATCAATCTTTGACATACAGAGGAAAATTGGGCATAGTAGTCCCGAGGTTCTCGCCCATATCCCAAGGAGGTTGTCGTTAAAGGGTGTATTAGAGAATGCATGGGCGGATACGTTTCTAGGCAAGCCGAACCTAGAGGGAGATGCGAAAGAGAGAGTTGAGGCTGCATTGAGGTGGTTTGAGAGGGAGCTGAGGCCAGTCGCCAAGAGGCAGGACGAGGGTGGGCTAAGCTCGTCTACGGAATGGGCAACTAAAGTGACGTTTGGGGAGATGCCGTTTGGGGCTCAGAAGGTAGCGTTGTTTCTCAGGGCGATTATCAAGAGGCCGGATTTGGTAATACTAGACGAGGCGTTTTCGGGGATGGATGATGTGGTGAGGGATAAGTGTATGTTGTTCCTAGCACATGGGGATAGTAAGGTGTATGTGAAGGGGAAGGGAATTGTGAAGCCTGAGAAGGGTGGGTTGATTCAGGGCTTGGGAGAGGAACAAGCGTTGTTGGTTGTTAGTCATGTGAAGGACGAGGTGCCGGGGAGTGTGAGGGAGTGGATTTGCTTGCCGGAGAGTAATAATACGGAGCCGGCGAGGTTTGGTCGGCTACAGGGCCCACTAGAAGGGGATCGGGGGAGGTGGGCGGCGATTTGGGGTGTTTGATCTATAGATATCTAACAGAAGATGAAAGGCCGGAGGTGGAAATTATGGTGATGAGATTTTATCGGATAGAATAGAAGTGTATACTAGGGCGAAAATATATATAGAGGACGTCCTGGTAGTGAAGAAGTGCTCATGTCAAGCTGAGACGATGCTCATATATTCCTAAAAGTTCATAGCAAGTTGAATTCTCCTCGCGCATGCTTTGATTTCGTGTCGAGTTGATAATCATCTATGGTTGTGATGAATGGATTATCCAGAGAAAAGGTATCTCGCATCTTATTCACAGATTAAATCTACTTGCTAAGATAAATACAAGTAGAGGGTTGGGTTCAGCTGGAACTGACATACTCAACTCTAAATTAGAGGATCAAGACTATGGAAGCGGCTTGAGTGCTGATATCGAGAGAATTGTAGGTGGATTAGGCAAAGAGGCGTATGAAAAGCATGGGGATAATAGCTCGGGAGTCACATGAATATGCAATAGCGGCCTCGCGCCGATGTTCTTCGTCGGAGCGGGTGCGGACATTAGCTTGAACAGCATAACCTCTCTCTACATCTACTCTATGTCGGGATAATTTTGCAACGGAAATTTTCTACCCTATCCACGTAACAACAATATCTCAATTGATTGTCCGATAGTAATTGTCTGAGTCTGAGTAGTGTCTAACGCAAGCCAGGGCAGAATGCCTAAATCTTCCACCAAAATCATTGTGAGGGCAGAGTGGCTAGTACGGTTCGATACTCGTCGTACTTGGACTTTTCGTCGTCATTGAGAATGCCACGGCGGACGTCACGATCTAGTTCTGATGCCACAGCACAGCATTACGGACATGCTCGCTAGCATTTACCATCGCTAACTCATACATGTATATGATTATGCAATCTTGTCATCTAGGTCTTATCTTTAGACATATAATTTAATAAATCTTTCATACTTTAATTAAAGTGAATTGTAGCAGAAAATGTGTTAAGCTACAAAATTGTAAATGAGGGGTTGTCAAGTTGTACGACTTAGATCAGGCGGGGCAGCAAGCCTCATCTAAGAACTTCACTAGTTAGCATGGAGATAAATCATATATAGAGTAATCCATGCAATTCATTTGGTCCTAGCACGCTTTTTCACACCCTCCTCTACGCTAACATTTAGAAAACCCACGGCACCATTCGTCAATCATAAACCAATGCAAATTCTAACACATCCTAGCATGACTCAATCAGTCCTAGCCCTCTTACTCCCCAGATCATCCTCTTCATCCTCAGCATCCCCCTCTCCAACATTGACGCCTTGCTTCCAAAGCTTCATGCTTTGGTAAGAAGGATTTTGTTTCTGAAATTCCTCCCAGCCAGTGCCCCCACAGCCATTGCATTTTATTTCAACCTTAGGTATGACACCACCCTTCCTGTTGTTGAGCTCCATATTTGTAGTACAATTTGAAATCATACACTTGGGTTCTGAATCTGGGTCTGAACTATAATCTGCGGTATCACAACGACGACCAGCGACTATTTGATGTTTGCTGCGAGGCTTGGAACATGGGAAGTCGATAGTTACTTGGATGCACATGGCTGTAGATCGGGAAGTAGTGCTTTGTGTGGCGGTTGAAGAGCAGTGCGAAAGGCACGAACGAGACCGAGAGTAGGACTTTGGCAATATTCTGGTCACGGGCGACCTGTCGACAGGAGTGCGGATGTTTCGTTCGTGAAGATGGATTTGTAAGAGTTCCAGTATCTATTTCGAAATGCTCTTCTCATGCGTTGACAACCTTGAGATTTAAGAGGGCTGGCGGATCTGGATTTCGCGGTATTTGCTGGAGTTTAGAAAAGAGCGACTACCTAAAAGTAGATATTTACGAAGCAGTTTGTCCTTCGATTCACGGCATTATCTTCACCTCGTCATTGGACTGTTCATGTCATAACGGCTTCTGTACCCGGAAGATAGAAGGCGATTCACTGCAAAAGACTCATCACGTTTTGATAGTGGGGCCAGGTACAGAAGCGAGAACCCCTAATGAATATCCCCCCACGCTACCCCCACACGTAGTTGAGGCCTGTTATCAAGCCTCCAAAAGAAAAACGCCATTGGCTAGTTTACATTCCAAAAGTCCAAGGACTCTGAGGCAAAAAAAGAAAAAAAGGGAATCAACTGGGGGATTAAAGGGTGGCAACCATGCGACTAGGGTGGCTTGCGTAAACTAGACTATTCTTCAGAGGGTCGGAAGAGGAAAATAGTACGTCCAAAGACGAGTTTCGGGGGAGAAGGACAAGTAAATCGAGAGCTAACTTGAGGAGCAAAGCTGTATCTAGCTGATTACTCTGATCAACAGCTGTTGTTGGAAATCGAAGAAGCACGTGTGCTGAGTAATCCTCTACACTTGAGGATATTAGAATCCAACATCAATTTCTACCCCTCTCTTTCAGTTTCTGTCACAACACCCAACTCAATAATTGTCATCTCCGCATGTTAAACACTCTGGTCTTCACGGTACACCTACTTCATAGGTGAAACTGAAACCCAACGCCAAGAAGGTTCCTCCCGTCTGTCTGATTGATGTCTTAAGGTAGCTCCGACAGTTCGGAGATTCCAGGGCATTCTAGGTAGCTGCCGTGCTGATTTGTTGCGTTCATCCCGTAGGAAACGCAAACAAGGTTCTCCGCGTCCTTTGTCTGCTCTCTAGGCAGCTCAGAGAGCTCAGGGGTCCTAAGGTGCTCCCAGCTCGCTTCTTTGTTTCTTTGATGTATTTGGCCTTGTTGGAATTCCTATACCCTTCTGAATATTTCATCACAAATTCATACATTGCAAGTTATCATGCACACTTCCCGGATCATACCTCATCTTTCAATCAATTTCTCTTGTCCGGTCCCCTTGTCTCTTGCCTTGCGGAAGCCAACTTGCATCGAAGATGGACCCGTGGGCTAAGATCAATGATCTTATCGAATCTTGTTCGGATACCAGCACCTTCACTAAGCTTACTTTAGCATTTCAAGTAGAATTCCGTCAGATCTCGGTTGCTTATCATAAAGCACACTACGAAGCGATTGAAAACGTTTACCAATAACGCATTCAATTTCCAGGACCTCTCTCCCTTTCAGAAAAGGCTAAAATGGAGCGCTTGCTGATTGTGTTCTGCCTTGCGACACTGGTGGAACTCTATGATCGGGATGTCCAAGGATTTGAAGCAGCGCAACAAGTCATACAAGATGTCAGAGCAGTCGAGGATTGGGATGATGAGGGTTTTGCTAGGTCGATCCCTCACAACGCTGAGAGTATTTTCGGAGCAAATTCCACACAAAAAGCATTCCGACTCTGCCGTACTCTTTACCATCGCCCAAACGTCTTTTTTGCCTCATTTGCTCAGATTTATCCTTGGCTGAGCGGCATCCTTGTCCAGCTCCACGTTTGGATATGGATTCTCATTCCGATTATGTTGTCTATGGCAGTGGCGCTCCAGGTTTTCGAATACGTATACGAAGCCATGAAGTATCTGGTCAACACTGTATCGTCAAATATATTTGGCATTCACCATAGGCTGACCGCATTCAATTGGGTGACAACATGGGCTTCATCGTGCTGGTTGTGGGGGGCATGGACTGCGCAGAGAGTTTTAAAGGGACCTACAGACTCCACTATTATGAACGTCGTCGCTGGGTTCGCAGACTGGGGGTCGAATCTCCTGGGCTTTTCTAGTCCTCCGCCCGAGTCTGCCGTAGGCCTGCCAATCACGCCGATGGACGTGGGAATCATTCAAGCGGGCATCGCCACAATTTCTATCGCTAATATGGCAATGAATATAGCGGTTCTCCCTCGCCTTTCTCTCGTTCTGCTGGAAGGCATGATCGCTGCTGCCGACGTTATCCAGGCCCGGAATCTAGAAAGGAAGGCGGAGTTACGTCAACACTATTGGTCGCTTGAGGGTGTCTTATTGAACCTAACCGATACCTTTAGGACACACCAAGGCAACATCCCTACTCTCATTTATACGTTTCAGCAATATTTGTCATCTGCATTGGAGGAATTAGAGGAAATCAGTCTCCCAAGACTTACAAAGTCTCAGGGCTTCTGTAGCATGCTGTATTGCAGGGGCATTTCAGATCCCATACGGGTTAGCCGCATGTGGGTTGTCCTTGGTCGGAGCTGTCTCAGAAGCACTCTGTATAATTCAGCCAGAATCACTCGTCAACAGTTCACTCTGCTCGGCATATCTCACTTATGGGCTATCGTCTGTAATGGTCGATATGAGAATAGAAACCATGAAGAGAAAGTTCGCCTTAAACAATTTGAACAGACTCCTCGACTCTTTAGAAAGAGAATTGGGAGAGCTATGGTCCTTGTCCAGCCATGGTCTTGAATTAAGCAACCGAGCTGGAAGTATCCTCCGTGATATTAGGGTAGCGCAGACTAAGAACATGGTTTCTGTTGAAGAAAAGCTCAAGCAACTCGATCACAAGAGAAAAAGTTATTTACCACGGGTTAGAGCGAAAGTGCAGGAAACCAAAGTTACTCTAACGATCGACATGGACCAATTAAACACAATATCAAACTTCCATGAATCTGCTTCAATGTCTTTAGCGACAGCAAAAGAAATTCTAGGCGAGTGGGGAATGGAAATTTCCAAAATCCGAAACGGTCTAACGCAATACGAGAGATATATACCAGAAGACAATTGGAAGAGTATGGAAGATACATGGGGATATTGGCAGGAATTGAAGGGTCGGGTTAAATCTCTGGAGCCTTTGCTATACGCATTGTCAGATGCCCACGAGAAAGTAACATCGAAATACGAACACAGCGCGCTTATGACAAGAGGGTTGTTGGAAGAATGTAGAAAAAAGGCGTTGGACAAACATGGCTTAGCTAAGGGGGCGGCGAAAAGCATGACAACACGAGATTGTATGCTTGGTGTCCTCAAGGATCACATTCCAAAGCACAGCAATTAGGAACTTGAGTTGTCGGGGCTGATAACAGGTCCAAGAAGGGAGTTACAATAGGTGTCTTGAGCATTTTGGATTCTTGCATTGAGCCGGTCATAAATGGAAGTGAGATGGGAAAATGTACGATACTTGCTTTCAAATGGCGACTCTGGTTTTTTGGGATACTTCAGCTTTGTATTTGACACTGTTTACTTTGCATCTTCAACCAATTTTACTTGCTTCAAAAAAACTCGAGTATATTCCGAGCCAATTAAACCTGGGGCAGAAATGCTACTCTGATGAGCCCTTTAGTAGCAATACACCACCCTATCTAATTTCAACCAATCAGTAACGGCCCTATAATTACTACCAAATTCTTACTGTTCCTTGAGACTCGTTTCGTTTCGCTAAGAAAGTTTCATTGGGTATAGTAATTGGGTTGTTTTGAATCTTCAAGCTGCTGTTCGCATGGTTGGTGCAGACAAGGGTCGTGTAGTATGGAAAACTAGCGAATCACGATGGTAACATCAGCTTTCCCTTAACGCCGCATTTCTTTAAGACCCACTAGATTATGTCTATGCAAATCGGCTCATTTGAACAACCCAAACGAGAGTTTCAAAGGATCATAAGGCTTATTTATCCTGTTCGCCATGTCTATATTTTTATGTTCTCCTGTTCCCTTATTTTCTTCTTTCGTCGTTAAACAGTTTTTCTATTTGCGTGCTTGCGATATTCCACTCCTTATGCTGTTCTGCTTCTTTATTCAACTATCCTTAAGCTCTCCTTTTGGCCTTCCCGAATCATAACATCTTGATCCTCGGGGCAAGAACATTGCTATAGTGTGTTCAAGGGCAATAGGAACAACGAATTTGTAGTCCCTCTAGGTGTTTATATATCATCAATCTTTTATCTGTTATCTTTTCTCCAAACAACACGCAAAGCAAACACAAACCTACAAGAAAACTCAAACTTAACTTCAACATCAAACACAAACGAAAACGCAAACGCGGCTTTAAAAGAATAGTCATGCATTCCAAACGACTCTACGCTCTCCCCATCATACTGCTAGCTAGCATCGTCTACGGACATGTTATCTTAGAGACCCCAACACCATATATTTGGCCAGCGGATGGCCATTTCAACCCCCTAGACCCCTCTGGAGATGATTGGCCATGCAAGATGCCAGCAGGCACCTCACTTATAATTAACGGTTCTGCGACTGTTATACCTGTCGGCGTACCGCAAACAGCTACATTCGTTGGGACTGCCGTTCATGGAGGGGGCTCTTGCCAATTCTCGCTGATCGAAGGCTTCGAACCAAGTAAGACGAACTCGGATTTCCGTGTAATCAAGTCGATCGAAGGTGGATGCCCAGCCATCAACCAAACGGGAAACCTCGAGGATGGGCAATCACCGGATTCATACGAGTATACGATCCCCGACACGGTTGCGCCGGGCAATTATACATTCGTATGGACTTGGGACAATAAGATATCAGGATCACCGGAGTTCTACATGAATTGTGCGCCGATTACTGTCACAGGCTCATCAAGCTCTGGTTCTGGAAGCCTCAAAGACCTTCCTCCAATGTTCATGGCCAACATAGGAGAGGTGTCGGAAGGATGTGCCACAGAAGCCGCTGTCCAGGTTCAACAAGCAATCTCGTATCCGAACCCAGGGCTTATAGTCGAATATCCTGAAGGGACATCCAAGCTCATCAAGCAACCTTGCGATGGAAATCCTCTTGCTAGCTCAGTTGGATCATCCTCATCCGTAGCTCCAATTGCATCATCAGCTTCTCCAGTTCCTTCATCAGTATCCATTGCATCGTCAAGTTACGTTCCAACGACTCTGAGCAGCACAATTGCCAGCTCTACTTCCAGCCCATCAGCCGAACCCTCAACCTTCGTACTGTCTTCCGCACCTCTCACGCCGTCAATTATACTGAGCAGCTCGAGCACACGAGTTCTATCAACGTTTTTAACTACACGGGTCAGCAGTTCAACCGCATCATCTGTACCCGTTCCAGCCAGCACGTCAGTTCAGGCTGTAACATGCACCGATGGTGAGCTTCTCTGCCTGGGAACTATGTTCTCGACTTGCACTGGCGGTTCATGGATTGCACCCCAGCTTTTAGGCGCACCAGGTTCGGGAATTGGCTGTGTCCCAGTAGGAAGTATCGGGGTGGGATTGAATATTACAAATTCCGCTATCCCTGGCTGATATGACCCATTCAAGACTGTAAGTCATGACGGCTTCTTAGCAGTCTTATACGAATTCTGTCTCAACTTGTGTTATTTAAAAAAGAAATCGCTTGGTCTTATGTAGGATATTTTATTTAATTATCCCCTGGTTTGGGATATGATACGAATAGACACTACAGTACATAGGAGAATAGATCATCTTTAGGAAATATCACTCTTATGTTTGGCTCGCTTTATTCATGAGTCAGGCAGCGTGCTTGACAGCGAAATTAAAAATTACTAACACTCTGCACCACAAACGATCTGCTCAGAACAGTTACTTAACGTTGCTGTGTGGTTCTCATAGAAGTTAGGAAACATCCTCAATCTAACCCCTCCGAGACCGATCTGAAAATAACTTCAACTTTTAGCCACAGTCTCTCCATGGCTAGATAATCTCTATCTATATAGCAAGAACAAATGCACGTTAGTAGCAGTAGAGAGGCAATCTTGTAAAAGTAACAGCAAAGACAAGATAGTTTTTCTGGCAAAGGTTCGCTGTTAAAATGGCTATAAAAGGGGCATTAGTGCATAAAGAAATACCATTCTGAGTCTTATAGCAATTCAACAACGTTCCTATTTATAATTGTACTGGACAACAGCCCTTGACTGGTATTTGCAAGTAGAGTTCGGAGAGCAGGGGCAGAAGATGAAACATATTAAAGCTATTGTTTTGACTAGCATTACTGTTTGGTGTAGAGTACCTAGAAATAGATGATGTTGTTGTCATTTATTCAAGTGGTGTCAATGCGGTATGAAGAAGGTTAATTGTGCAGCTGAAAAGCTGGGAATGAAAATCTTTCTTTTGATCTGTTCACTTATATTCCTTCAAGCGGTAAGTACATCGGTACCCCTTATAACTTCCTCTGAAATACGAGAATATTCATGGCTAGACAATATAACAAATACTGAGTATGTATTTATAGCCACGATGGCCAATGATGCTCGTGAATGTTTACACCTGAAGGCGAAACTATGTTGAAAATTTAGAGGTTACTGAGTGATTAAAAAGTATGGTAGGCTAGAGTGAAGGTGTAATTAATACACACACAAGAGCTTCATTCAACATGCTCAAAGTTAAGACTGAAGTGAATACATAATATTTTTCCCCATTTCTAAGCCTCTTGAAGCACATTTTTAATCATTTAGTACAAATTAACTCATTTAAAGGCTCTGAAAATATGAACTAAGCCTGAAATATCTAATAAACTACTCTTAATTTACATCATCTTGACTACTACCCTATTCTCATTCAGGCTTCAATCCATGCAACCAGGTCACAACCTTTAGAATCCCCATGTGAAATCTTACATCATGTGACAATGCCATATCTTCAATATCTTCTTCTATGTTAGCCTACAAGTATATTAAGCTACTCTAATGGCTATGTCTTTCTCAAATGGTTTCTATGTCGCAATCTGTCTGGTACTTGCACATCGGCTTAAAATCACGTGTAATCATCCTTACCCGAGCCTGAATTGCTAGCAAGCTTCCGCGATGTCCCGAGACCCAAAGTGGAAAGTTATTCCCTTCCTTGTCAACTACAAAAGCATGCATCGTCAATGAGAGAACGATCCTTCTTCTCACAAGCCAACAACTTTGGGGCGTCCTCGACGCCATTGAAACCCCATACACCGTCAAAGAAGAGGTTCATAATTCTGTCACGCGAACCTCAACCCCTCTCATGCCTCGCAATTATGCCTGGTACAGAAGAGTTACAGAAATTTTCCAATATGCACAGTAAGCAGGAGAACTGCCGTAACACACCAAGTCTACAGGTCCTCGGTTATAAATAGCCAATTTTGCAGAAGTGGTGCTGCTACAAAGGCAAACCCCCGAAGCCCCTAGCTCCCTCTTGGACGGGACGGAATGTTTTGTTGGCGTTCACACTCTGGAGAGGTCACACTTACGGGACAAGACGCCATGGAAAACTTCAGCGAATAACTAGAGATCCCTAGCAATATGTCTTGGCTTTTACTCCCAAGATTGCCTGTGCGGTTTCATCTCTCCGCAACAAGCATCCATTGAAATGTTAATGTTAGGTGAGTTCTAAGGGCTCTTAATATATGCTAAGACTCTAACTGAGAATACTATCTGGGTCAACCCTTCTTCCCATGAGAACGCTATAACAAAGACTAAAAACCACTCTCGTGTCATAAAAGCAATGTCTTCTTCGAATGAGCTCTCGTGCCTGAAAAGAATCAGCAACTTTGTTTGAAAGGTCGTTAGCCTCTTCCCCTAGTCATCGGATAGGGGTTTCCAAGCCGCAAAGTGGCGTCGAGCTTGGCTATTCTGCAACTTAGGAGGAACACAACTTAGCCAAATATCGCTTATGAGTCGAGTCTACCCTTCAAAACCCGGCAACAAAGATATGAAGACCTTTTCCCTAGGGCGAACCCTGCGGATGACTTCGAGATATGCAAATATCCCTGCGCCAAGAGTGATGACTATTGGAAGAAATAAGTCAGACAAAGGCTCTGCTCTTTTTTTGATACGCGATTGCTGAAAGAACCCTCTTCGTCAATTAAACCCTGGACCCCGGATTCTTTGTACGGACCTTGCTTAGAATATGTCTTCACTTTTACTAAGAGTAAAGCTCTCAAACTACCAAAGATTGCACCCCCGGCGGCAAAAAAAGCAATAGCACAATTGACGGCGGGAATCCATCTCAAATGATGTTTATGGTTTTCCCAACATCAGCCCTCTGAAAAATATGTAACGACGACCCGTCCATGCTTTGATATCAATAACAATCAGTTTATTCTACTTCCAACTTATAGCTGCATTTCCAAGTCAACGCCGGATCTCAAGCATCACTGGGAAATTAAATCCCTTTCAGAGTACTGGATTCTGTTGGCGCCGCCTCCTCATTGACCTTTACGCCGTCCCACTTGCCCTCTCTTTCTTCAAATGTCGTCAAGCCTTGTCCCGCTTCGCCCAAGAGTGAGGGATTTTCCATTTGACCGCTCTGGCCATGGCGGCCAGGATTATTGCAAGAACGTATCCTCACAAGGACGAGGGTCTTAGGCCAATTCAAAGATATGATAAACCTGACGGCTAGCATGATGAACAATTAGACATGATTTATCAAGACTAGGGCTTCTTATGCTCGTTTGCCCCACACTATCGCCAAGGCCAAGAGCCGTGGCGGAGACATGTGAATTCAACGCAAATATGAATGAGATTCGGAATTCACTAGGTTGAGAGAATATTGAAATAAGGCTATGGGCCATATGGCAAAGGCATGGATGGGGCCACACAACCCAACTCCAGCAAGAGGGGTACCTAGCAAGAAAGAGACCGCAGGTGGAGAAGCGCAACTTCACATAAATAAAGCCACACTTGTGTAACCCTTCAAAGTCCACGTGCTGATCCCGACCCGACCCAGAAACTGTTGAAGGCGACAACACAACATATCCTCACATAGCTTGTTTTCTCTCGGAAGTTAAGAAGCAAGCCACCTTCTGCTACCGCATCGTTCCTTATGCCGAGCTACCAGCCTCACAAAGACAAACTTAACCCCATGACACCTTTCTCAAATCCCCGCTCCGCATCCGTGCGACCTCACAGCGTAAGCATTCAAGCCACGCCGCCCCGAGCGCAAAGAACCGGCTCCAACTCTAAATGCGATGTACCGAAATCCCATTCTTCTCCCGGGATCAAAACACGGGATATTATATTCATGCATGCATACGTAGAAGATATCTTGGATGGGATGGGTGCGGTGCCCAAAACTCAAAGTGGAGAAGGGCAGCGGTGAGGAACGAAGCCTAACCTTATGCTGGGGGAGACATATGTCATCTTGCCAAAATAGAATTTTCCAAGTGCCGCTTTGGGGATGTGATTTGCGAAAAGGTGGAGTTTTTGAAACAGAATGGCAGAAACGTGAGAAGACTAGGGCCCATCCGACGACGGGAGCATCTCGGCTGTTGTGCGGAGTACCCCACACTTGTTTACTCCGGCTAGCCCCTTGAGCCGAGCTGAACCTTTTTTGCTGACCGCGTCAGTCGCATGGGGGTCAGACGTGGGGGTAAGGACCGAGCTATACGCCTGCTGGAGACTTGTCGAAGATGACTTGGGTTTAGGTTCAAGAGCAGGAGAGCCAGATGCGGTGGGAGGGCGAAGGTCAAAGGCTACGGTAGAGGGCAATGTGTGATGACATGATGGCAACGAGAATCCCCTTTGCCGATTGCTGGAGAGCTTCCCCTTGCAAGATGTAGGCTGCAGAGACTGCATTATCGCGCAGATCCAGAGACGAGGTTAGAAGTTAGTCCGGTGAGTGACGGCTCCATCTGGAGAACCCTGCGTGGATGTGAGACGGCCGATTGGCATTGTCGCCGCAAGCGTGTGGAGAAGCGCCATGGGGCATATCCGAGGCTAGCCCGAAGCGACATCGAAGTTATCTTCTCTTTAAGCATCCTTCACAACTTCTTCCAGCCTCACTGGTTGGGATGCCTGTTCCAGATGCGGGGATCCTGGGAGGGCTCGGCATCATTAGCGGTGCCCGAGCGGCGCTATGGATGCGGTTTTGGGGTTCTCGGTCCAGTTAGTGGTTGAGAAAAAGGCATGCAGAAGAGTTTTGCGTGTCGGAAGGACCTTTCCAGGATGGAGAGAGGCGTCAGGGTAGGACTTTCTATCAGCATGGGTCGGTACGATGATGTTGCTTTAGTATTTGGTGTGACCGAGGGTGAGCGGAGGGCGAGGGCTGATAAATAGATGCTCCCCCCAAGTGAATTTTCCTGACTCACTCCTGCTTCGCATTCACTCCCCTCGGCTCTTCGGCGTCAAGAGTTGGAGCGTCAAGTCTTAAGCACCCAACTTCTGCCAAGCTACCAGTTGGATAGAGCAACACAACACAACACAACATTGAACTTGGTGTAAGTCGATAACCCCCGAACGCGTCCAGCGGAATCCCCCTTGATGTATGACACCCGCAGCCAAGGAGTTCAACAAGAAGCTTAAGCTCTGCTGTGCGACTTTCAAAGAAATCTGCTGACTGGTGGTACAGCTACTCCTTCATCCATCTAGATTACATCTAGCAAACATTGCATTGTTTAGAAAGAGTCCAATCTCAGCACAAGATGGCGGACATCGGCTCTGGCGACGAGAAGCCTCAAACCGAGCATGTTCCCCATTTGCATGAATCCCACACACCTGAGCATCATATGTCCGCTGCGAAGTATGTTGCAACTCGATTCAGCACGTTGAAGCCGCCAATGCACCATGCTCCCAATCCATTCCGCTTGCTCTCTATGATGAATGGGAAGCAATGGCTCAACTTCCTAGTCGGGTTCTCTGCCTGGGTATGTTATACTTCATTTCCCTTGCTCAATCTGACTCCAGACAAAGCTACAAGAACTAACTATATCAGACATGGGACGCCTTTGATTTCTTCACCGTCAGCCTGACTGTTTCCGACCTCGCCAAGTCGTTCGGTAAAACAAACACTGATATCACCTGGGGCATTACCCTCGTCCTCATGTTCCGATCTGTTGGTTCCGTGACCTTTGGTCTCGCAGCCGATCGGTATGGGCGCAAGTGGCCGTTTGTTATCAACAACCTACTGTTCATCGCACTGGAGCTTGGTACCGGTTTCTGCCAGACATACAAGCAGTTTCTGGCCTGCCGGGCGCTGTTCGGAGTCGCCATGGGTGGCCTCTACGGGAACGCGGCGGCCACGGCTCTCGAGGACTGTCCTGAGGAGGCAAGAGGAATTGTCAGCGGGATGCTGCAGCAAGGATACGCCTTTGGATACCTGCTGGCAACGGCATTTGCTAGAGGCCTGGTGAATACAACAAAGCATGGGTGGCGACCTTTGTTCTGGTTCGGCGCCTGCCCACCTGTCCTGATCATCATTTTCCGCTTGTGTCTTCCGGAAACGGAATCATATGAGGAGCGCGCCATCGTGAGAAAGACAAAGGGCAATATCGGAAAGACCTTTGTGGAGGAAGGAAAGGTGGCGTTGAAGCGACATTGGCTTCTGCTGATCTACCTCGTGCTGCTGATGGCGGGCTTCAACTTCATGTCCCACGGCTCCCAGGACCTGTACCCGACCATGTTGACGAATCAGTATAGCTTCAGCCCCAATGCCGTCACAGTCACGCAGGTAGTGGCAAACCTGGGGGCCATGACGGGAGGCACGGTGATTGGATATACGTCCCAGATCTTCGGCCGGAGATTCAGCATCATCTTTATCTGCATAATTGGAGGTGCGTTGTTGTATCCGTACACCTATACAAGCAGCAAAGCCGTCATTGCCGCCGCATTCTTCGAGCAGTTCTGCGTTCAAGGTGCATGGGGCGTCATCCCGATCCATCTCATGGAACTCTCTCCAGGTTCTTTCCGTACCTTCGTCGTCGGTACCTCATACCAACTCGGCAATCTTGTCTCTTCTGCCTCATCAACTATTGAGTCGACAATTGGATCGCAGTTCCCGCTCCCACCAAAGGGCGACACGCCCAGATACCAGTATGGCAAGGTTATGTGCATCTTCATGGGATGTGTGTATGTCTATGTCATCATCCTGACCTTTATCGGCCCAGAATACCTGAGGCGCAGCTTTGAGGTGAGGGAGGATGAGGATGTGAGGGCTGTGGCCGGTATGGATGCTATCGAGAGGGCCATGCAGTTGGTTCATAGACGCGAGGCAATGGGCATGGGGATGGAGGAGAGTGATAGGGAGGATATCGAGGCCGTGGAGCATCCAGACCGCGCACATCATGGTGAGAGAGAGAAGGGCGGTGCTTATCCTTGATTGATGCAGCAGATAAATTGGGCACAGATGTCTTTCGACGTAGATATCTTTGGGCATGGCTATTTTTTCTCGTTGGTCTTTTTCGGAATCATAGCCCTATGGTTCCTGGTGGTCATGTCACTTTGGGAGTACTCGGCGCTTGGTAGGATGTGATATCCAAGGATGCGGATAAAAAGATAGAGGTACCTATTGGTGTTATTAGTGATGCCTATGGCTAAATGAATTGCCGTTTATTCGGCTTTGACCTCATTCTCGTTCCCCAAGTTTTTCAGCGAAGGTAGTGAGATTCACGTGATGCTTCCTACATGGATCCATTTGATAAATTAATATAAATACGGTACTTGCTCCTGCGACATCATCGATCCCTATGCTTCATAAAATCAAGTAGTCAGACTACGACGGGGTATTCCCAAACATGGGGCGAGAGACCCAAGTGTATCGTAGTGATGAGAACCAGCTGCGTGTGTAGTAACGCTTCCTGTTTTACTCATGACCTTTCATGCCTTTTCTTTCAAAAAGGTTCTTTGGGAAGAGGGAAAAGAGGCAACTTTGTTCTCTGACAAAACAAAGAAGTATTCTACTAACAAAGGTTATCAACAAACGACAATAGGGAGAATAATAACAAGAAAGAAATTTCTGATCTCGGACTAATTAGATCTCGTAATCTCATTAAAGGCATTATCAATAATTTAATCAAGTAATCGGACTAGAATTTATTAATCAAATTACTTTTCTATGCACATGACTTAAGATTATATAACGTGGTTTATCAGCGAGTCGACTATATCACCGAGTCGTCCATTTTTCCTTGGCACTAAACTTCAAATATTAATAAATCAACTATAACACATTAAATTAACTATAGCTCAGAAGAATCTGAAGAACTAGACATATTAATATCTACTTAACAAGTTCGCGCGTTGTGACCTACTTTTCCGCAAGTGCTACAACGTTGCGAAGACGATTGCCCCTCCTTCCGATTACCCCCCTCCGCACGCAAGTCGCGTCGCACTTGTTCATCCACATCCTTTTGAGCTAAAATGTCCTGTGTATCCTCTACTGTAAGTGCCCCCCCTTGACGGACACGAGTCTTTTTAGCCCTACGACGTTTGCTTAAGGCTTCATTCGCTGCTCGAAGGGTACACACCTCAGTAGATAGAAGCGTTATCTCATGGGCCATTCGCTCTATACCCTTTGCCAATGCTGCAACTGTCTTAAAGAGTGGGGTTGGCGAGCTCCTCTGATGACGAGCAATCCGATTCCGAACGAGAGTTGATTGTGAAAGGGCCTCAGTTGGGTTAGAAGGGGTCTGAGAGACCCAAGGGTTGGAAGTGGTAGTAGAGGGTCTAGAGGGAGTTGGAGTCCGTAACCTTACGTCAAGCTTTGAAAGCACTGCTTACGGGTCAAAAGGCACTAGGCCAGCTCCTCAGAATCCAGCCTGAGTGTTTTAGGCTGTCATAGATTCCTTGTATACTACTATAAAGGCTAGAAAGAACTCCACTTTGGTAATGTAGTTGATATAGGCTTTGATAAACGTCTCAATCTGCCGACCGTACGCCCGCTTTAACACACTAAAACACCTAACATCGAGTAGCTAGGTTAGATGAGATAAATGAGGTAGTAGTTTAAGAGTAATAATATTATATGTTTTATAGTACTCTTAGAACTCAGCCGATTTGTAACTCTTATGCCCATCTAATACTAGCATTCGATATGGCCCTTTTACACGAGTAGTAGTGTGTTTATTAAAGTGTTTTAGCTATTCTAGACCCGTCTCATTATTCGTTTATCTATTGCTTGTCGTTTTAATAGCCCAGTTGGGTGAGAGGCCGCCGTCTGTATACCAATTTGAAAGGTGGTTCTTACTTTAAACTACTAGAAATAGAGGAATATTCTAACCCTCACTATTAATACAAGCAATTGCTGTTGCCTATTCCCGATTACCTAGCTGAACTGCTTTACCTCTGCTACGTCGATCCGCACAAGTAACAACTATTGCAGTGTAAATAATATCTATTATAAAGCCGGTTTCGTTGAAGTTGTAAAAGTTGTAGTCTAAAATCCCGTATTTTGCCCTTATATTTTCAACTAACTAGAACCACGTGCCAATTAGCTTAGAATCTTTGTATAAGGCCCTTTGAAAGTTATAAACGCGATTAAAACACGTCTTAAGGGTTAGTTGTTGTTATATAAATCGATGCGCCTAGAGCTTACTAATACGTTTTCCCCCCTTCGATTTAAGGATATTATTCGCTATATCTTCTATACTAGCTAATCAGGGAGCAAATTCTCTCGAATCTAGATCAAGTATGTTTTAAACAATTACTTTCTCTTCTAAGATACTTAATTTATAACAATTAGATCGTGTTTCGTCACGGGAAGTTCAGCCGGCTATTCTATTTAAAAGTGTTGTTTAAAAAACCTTATATAATTTTGCTACTTTTCGAGAATCAATTCCTTTAGATAAACGAATAGCTTTAATAGCTAGAATAATTCGAGCTTTTTAGGTTTGAATTTCCATTTGTGGTAGTTGAGAAAACGTGTGTTAAAGTAGATAGGGTAGAATATAGGGAAAAATGGACGACTCGGTGATATAGTCGACTCGCTGATAAACCACGTTAATCGTTTTAGTTATAGTTATAAATGGAGAACTAAGGTCAGGTATTTGTATTCATTTTTGAAGCGAAGTTGTTCTGGTTCCTAATTATGAGTATTAGGGTGAATTAGAAGGGTACTCCGGAGAATTTGGTTGAGTTTGAATTCACCACGAAAGGTACGATATTGAATGTACATGTTGTTAGCGGCTGATGGCAAAGCTATAAAAGGGAGGTGGAAAACTTGGTGATCAATCAGCTGGCATCTCTTATCTGCGTTCGATTCTTTCCACAGATGTTAGAATTTTACGTAGCGTGAGGTTTCTTGTACGGTTACATCTGGCGTATGTGGTTTGTTTCTGAAGGGAGATGGAATATATTGATGGGAGGTTTTGATGTGACAGCAGGGAGAAAGGTGATGATGAAAGTCAAAGCTTGAAAGTTGATATTTTGGTTAGGCTTGGTTGAGATTTGACTCGGTTTCGATACTTGGATCGTGATTCATCTTCTTCCCTCTTCTCTGTTTCACTTGATCCTTGGTTGCCATCATCCTCTGGTATTTCAGACATGCAAGAATATCTCCTCGAGAGTCTGGGGTTTTCATAAGGTGATTTTTCTGGGTTTCTCCAGAGGACATGACTAGTTTTGGGGAGGTTTTGGCAAGTAGGATAAACACCAAGGTTTGGCGGGGGCACTTGCTATTTATAAGATTGGGAAGGTTGAAGTGAGTGTGGGTGAAGAGGGTATGATCTTGACTTCGATTTTTGAAAGTAAGGTGGATTGATGGTTAAGAAGTGAAGGTGTAGGTGAGCGTGAGGCTTAATTAAATGTGAAGGGAAGAAGAAAGATAGATAAATAGGCGATCGTGATTGATATCTTTACCATATAAGGCGACAAACAAAATCATGGAAAGTGCTAAGTTCTCAGCCGTTCCTTCCTTAGAGATAAAATAAGACAAAAAGAACGAAGATCATCGCACTTTGCTTACCAAGTCTCAGCGTTTAAGAGTGGGTAGTAGTAGGATTCGTTTATGCAGTCAGATGAGGGGTGATGAAATAACAGCAATCTTATCGTTGACAATAGTTAGGCTGTAGCTCGGTTTCATGTGAATGCATATTTGAGATAATATAGTTTTAACAAAGATAGGAATGAAGTTACATCAGCTTACATCTATTACTTCATATTCTAAAAAGCAAGAAAACCGAGTACCGCTGTATGAAACGTGCTGCCGGCCACTTTGCGCTGGCAATTATAATTAGCTCCTGTATGTATACCAAATATGGAGGCATATCAATAGACTCTGAAGTCTGCCTCTTTAGCCGAATACAAATAGTAGAATTCGAGGCCAGTTGAAGAAGATGATAAATAATATGCTAAGCCAGCTGAACATAATTTAAAGAATAAGCTATGCCTTTCAGCAGACCATGGAAAATAGTATATCCAAGCTGGTACTAGATCAACATGTTTGTTACCCTAACTCGAACAGTTTTCCACCTCCAAAGCTACTCCACGCTCGCCCATCTCTTTGTCATCATTACCAGAGCTTCTCATATCTTCCTCACTAAACACGTACCCTGCCCATTCCCTGACCGGCACGCTTCTCTGGAAAAACAGCTCAACTTCAAGATTCGTCCTTCCAGTGGTCTCTCCTACACAAAACCAAACATAGCACAAGGTAATACACGTTGTCCCTGCATACACGAACCCTAGCATGGGGCCCAAGCCGGCATCATAATACATATAGGGTGCCGTGAAGCCCACCAACCAAACCGTAAAGAAGAATGCGACGATCGAGCACGCCATGATCTTACTACGGTTCCGCCCGCATGCAGCTTCGGAGGCAACGGTGAATGCAAGTGGGCCGTGTCCGAAGTTGAAGGCAACTATCACGATGTATGAGAAAACGACAATGGCGTATGCAAAGCCATGCGGCATTGGGTCCTTTGTCCCAAGGGCGCCGACAATGATGAAGGAGAAGAACATAATAATGGTCGTGATGATTAGGTTAATGCGTCTTGGTACTCGGTTACCGAGCACTACAGACACACCAACAGCGATGACTTGGAGTATATTGGTAATAAGACTGATGGTGAATGCCTGTTGGATGCCAATACTCTGTGCAAAGACGACGCCGTAGGCGTAGAAGAAAACGATACCGTTTATCTGCCTAGATAGTCCCAGAGTCAGAATATGCATATGGTGTTTAAATGTGAGCGAAGTAGAGGGTTAAGACACGATATAGGAGCGAAGTATACTATAAGTTGACACCCAATGAAGTTATGCTTATGGATACGTCTCATTGCTCCTTTGTATCTCTACGGAAAAGACTTCGACTCGAAAGTACTTACTGTGCAAACATGGCGCCGCAGGAATAGAAAACCTTGCGGCGCTCAATAGGATCGCGGACGAGGGAGATCCAAGATGATTGGCTCTCAATTGCAAGTTCTTGAGCTATCATGGCGCGTATGACTTCCAGGTCCTCGTCTGGAGTATAGTTCAAGCGGCCTTTGTGAATTGCGATCAGGGAGACGGTAGCTTTATCAGGCTTGGAGGCACGCATGAGCCATATTGGCGACTCAGGAATGAAGGGTAGTGCGACGAGCATCATGAGGGGCAGGAGAGCGAGAAGGCCCATGGGAATGCGGTATGCTGCTGTTGAAGCGATGCCTTCAGTGCCTTGGGTGATTCCTGATCCGACGAGCTGCGAGCACGACTGCATGAACTGAAACATCATGAGTGCAGGACCCCGAATGACAGTTGGGGCCACCTCTCCAATATAGAGAACACAAGTGACTGTAAAGTTCCCAATTCCAAGGCCAATCAAGATTCGCCCGGCGACGATGACGCCCATGGATCCATTGTCTGCGACTTGAGCAATAGCACCAGCAATAATCAAGATAGACCCAGAGAGAAAGACACCCTTTCGTCCGAAGTGATCGTTGATGGGTGCTGAAATGAGAGCACCGAAAAGCTCGCCGACGTAGATGATGGACTGCGTTAGAGATAGGAAGGTTGTTCCCAAAGCGAATTTGCCTGTTGAAGAATTCCTCTCCCCATAGGCATTGATAAAGGCTTGCATGCCCTGGCATCCGGAGTAGTATATGGAGTCATAGCCATAGCAAAGGGCGCCTAGAGTAGAGACAGCACAGAAGAAGATGGCCCATTTGTTTTCATGGAATGCTGGGCTGAGGATAGCCATCTTGACGTTTCCACCCCACTTCCGGTGGCCAGCTGGCTTGACAAGACTGTATGAGAAGAGAGAAATTGAGAGCTTAGAAGAAGATGGGTAGAAACAGTAGCCACCGATGATCTGAATTGATGATCTTTCCCCCCCCCTAGGAAGAGGCCAGTCTTTATAGAAACTACTGATAATTAGGGGAAGACTCTCCTCCCTAACACGATCAGTAATGAAATCCGGGGTATCTCCACACAGAGGTCCCCAGACCCCAGATTGTGGGTTCCAAAATCCAATACATCTAGATCACAAACGCCTTGCTTTCCCACTAAATCAAATCGGTCTTAAGCCCGCCCTCGCTTCAACGGTCTCTGACGTCTGACTCGTGGCTCGATCGGAGGCCTCCGTCGGAGGATCCCCCGACGAACTAATCTCCATACAGGGGCGCTTAGGATGACAACCCACGTATAGACAAAGCTGAAAATACATGGGACTTGGTCGCGTGGAGGTTAGCATGATGCGCTTTCAGATTCCTAGTTTAGTCAAGTCGTCTGGGGCTGAGGAATGAGGGCGACGTGATAGTTACTCTCGTATGCGTAAAGAAAATGTAATTCTGGATACTATTAGATATCTTCGCCTGTTCCAGCCGTTGAAGATGCTACATAGGGGGGAGGGTAGGCTTGTTAAGAGAGCTACTAAATGAGATGTAGTTTTGTAGGATTTAAGCCAAACAACAGATCCTCCTCTAATTCCACGTGGATATGAGGCACATTAAATTGATATAATTTTTAGATCATTCTTGCCGACTAATAACAGTGCCTTCCATCATTAGAACCGTAAGGGGCCCCGGTAGTTCGACCCAAGAGAAAATTTCTCATTTATTTGAACCGCATGAGTTGTGTGTAGTAGCTCTTTTAACTCAAAGATGCATTATAACAAGCCATTATCCTTTGATCACTCACGTTGAGCTGTGAACCCATAGAGTTCGGAAAAGAAGATGCGGTCCAAATCCAAACATATATTCATTGCTAACGTATATATACAAATTCACTAGTGTGATCCATTGATTCCGTTGCCATTTGCATGTCCATTAGGCCCATTCAGCACACTATTTCCATTTGCAATTGGTGCCCCTGATACTGTGAGCAAGTGAGATCCAAATAATTTTATAGAAGTATCCATACCTTTCACGACTACCCCTCCATTCTGAGCCAGTCTAGGTGCCATACTCAGCTTTCCCAGCACGGCAAAACTCTCCGCGCCTCCAGCAGCAGGAATATTGTTTGCCAGGCCCCTCTTCGCAGCAAAGGCCATCGTCGCAAATTTTATAGCTTCTTTGTAGACAGCTGGGAGCCCAAATTCGTCACTAAGACATGTTTTGAGGCCGTGGGCTGCCAACTTCGTTGACAGGTTCTTCATAAGCGTTAGGTTGCGGGTTCCACCACCGCTAGCCACAACCTTCGTAATGTTTGTGCGGGGCAGGATGAAGTCGACAACGGAGCTCTCGATAGAGTAGGCTGTGAACATCGTCAGAGTAGCGAGGAGATCTTCAGATGATGAGGATGAGTACTGCTTCAGGATATTGTCTGCATACGCGGCTCCGAAATCAAGGCGCCATGCCGACCTTGGTGGGTTTCTGGCATAGAACTCGTGCTTCTTGAGCTGGTCAAAAAGCTCGGGGATAACTGTACCTTTCGCTGCCAGCTCACCATCTTTGTCGTATCCCTTCCCTGTCCGTGCCTTGACGACGTGATCGATCATCACGTTTCCTGGTCCAGTGTCAAAGGCCATCATCTTACTGCGGTCCTTGTCTGCGAGCTGCAGGTTTGCGATTCCGCCGATGTTGAGCGTGACCGTGGGGCCGTCGTCGCGGAAGGAAACGAAGTCGAGGTACTGCATTAAGGGAGCGCCAGACCCGCCGAGTGCGTGGTCAACCGGTCGGAACTGCGTCACGGTCGTGATATTTGTGAGGCCTGCAACAACTCCTGACTCTGCAATAAAAATTCCACAGGGCCAGCCGCCTTTTGTCCATTTCTCGACTAAGCTGGTATTTCCAGACGCCTTGTATGCTGCTTCTTTGACTCTGTCGGGAGGCTCTTGGTAGACAGTTTGTCCATCGTATCCTATCACGTCTACATCCTCAGGCTTGAGGCCTGCTTTGAGGAGGAGAGCATTAACTGCTTCAGCGAAGAGGGCCCCAGCAGCGTAGTTGACGCGGCACAGTTCGAAGAGGGAGATGGTGTTGTCGAAGGCGCTCATAATCTTGGTTTGTAGGTCTTCGGGCCAGTTAACTGTGAGGCCATCAACAAATTTTGGGCGCGATGGATGGCCATCTTCAGCGATTTCAATGGTGCACAGAACAGCATCGACTCCATCGAAGGAGGAGCCACTGTTGAGACCGAGAATGTACGGCATTATAGTAGAATTGCTCTGATAGAGTAAGTGAAATATTGAATTCGAAATGAGTCCTCCGTCTTGAAGAACGAATGAATGAGTTAATGCTTAAAAGGACTCAGGAGTTCCAGCACAAGGAGTATTTGAGCAGATGAAGCTGTAGGTAGATGAGGAAATTTCCAAGCTAGTTACCACGAGATAATAGTATTCTCCCCACTATAATTTGTTAAAAAGTGATAAATAAATAAAAAGATGGTACGAATCGATCCGTCATCAAGGGCTGGATGGTGGAGAGGTGGGGTATGTGGGGTGTGTGGGGTCGGGGGATGCTCCGACGGGGGACTCTCCGACAGACATCGTCCGACACGAACTTTGGCAGCCAGATACTCAAACATGGGTTGATCGTGAGATGAAGTTGATCCACGAGTCACATGGTTTTGACATCGACCGCCACCATAAGAGGCACTCTGCCACTTCGCATCGACTCGGTTTGTTGGCGGGCCATTCCTAGAGTCTAGAAACAACGTCTTAATCCTGCAATCGCCTTTCCTCGGCTAAGTTCAACATCACATTAGTCCTATGTCTACCAAGTTTGTAAATTCCCTGCAGGCAATCCAAGATGCTGGCACAGTCTTGATTGCAGACACGGCCGACTTTCAACGTGAGCGACAGTGAATTGAGAGATCCTTCAGTGACTTATCTGACACAACTGCAGAAATCGCACGGTTCAAGCCTTCGGAGGGCACTACTAACCCATCTCTCCTCTACATCGCAGCACAAAATCCAGAGTATGCCTCACTAGTTCAAAAAACAGTCGAGTATGCCAAATCTCTTGACGTTAACTCCGAGGAACGATTACAGCTGGCTGCCGAGTTCCTGGCTGTGCAATTCGGAACCGAGATATACAAGCTCACAGGTCGCGTCTCCACCGAGGTAGACGTCGTTTATTCCTTCAACACTGCCAAAACTGTGACTGCTGCACTCCGGGTTCTGGATTTATACGCCTCGCAGGAGGTTTCCAAGGAGCATGTCCGCATCAAAATTAGCGCCACGTGGGAGGGCATCAAAGCCGCTTCGATCCTGACCAAGGAGCACGGAGTCAGCGTCTTGATCACTATTGTTTTTGGTCTTGTTCAGGCCATCACAGCGGCAGAAGCAGGTGTCGCGTGTATTGCTCCGTATGTAGGGCGTATAAGCGACTGGCACAAGGCTCACGGAACGCATAATCGTGACATGGGAGTTGAGACGGTGCAGAAGATCCAGAATTATTTGCGCAAATACGGGCAGAAGACCCAGGTTATGGGAGCAAGTTTCCGGAGCACAGCACAGGCCAGAGCGCTTGCTGGCGTAGACCTTTTAACTATCGCACCCGCGATATTGGCGCAGCTTGAGGCGGAGGAGGAGAATGTGGTACCAAAGCTAACATCTGAGGCTGGCAGGTTGTCCTTGTCCCAAATAGAGAGTGTAAGACTAATGGGACCACAGCTCAAGCAGCAGATATTGCCAAAGCCTCGTATATTAATGATGAGAATGCTTTCAGATGGGCCTTCAACGGAGATGCATGCGCGGTGGAAAAGTCGGCTGAAGCTATGAGAAAATTTGCCGAAGATAGCGACAGGTTGAAAGCGCTGCTTTCTCGCCTTTTATGAGGTGGAGGGTTCCTGTTAGATAGAATCTAAGCTTCTAGGCGAAATGACCTGGGCCAAAGTCCATAGTGAAAAAAAGGAAGTTAGAAAAAAATATTTTGATAATGTTTCATATGGGAGCGCCAAGCATGAAGTTATGCCTTATATTCCTTAACACCTCAAGAGTTTTTTGAAGTCCCAGCGAAGTATAAGGGATGCGTTCGAACACGGTTTCTGCGAAATCTAGAAGGTGGTCAACCTCCTCCGGATCGCGAAACAAGGGAGTCAACGGCGGGGCTGCCTTTGCTTGTAGCAGAACAGCATATGCGCCAATTAGGAGCTGCAATTCGCACCAGCTGTGATATCGAAGAGGGTCCGTCGATATAGATTGTGCATGTTGAGTTAGAATGATCAAACTTGCGTTTTCTGTGCAGCTGCGACACGCGTCGAGCACCCAGGGCTCAAATCTATGATTTGTGCTCTGTAGAGTCGCTGATTTTTCCATATCTTCGTGAATGAGAAAGTATAAGATCGTACGATTCATGACAAAGAGGCATTCGTAGTATCGCAGAGAGATATCACGCTTTAGAACTCTGTAAGCATTTGGAAAATAATGAACAATAGAAACATACCTGAGATGCCGACATAACCCCTGAGGAAAGATAAAAACTTGAAGTATTACGGATAAACTGCATATCCAGGGGTAACGATTGATACCAATTGTCAAGTTCTCGTGTGAGGCGCGATGTGATCGGGCCAGCATCGTGCGGGTGGACATAAGCCTTTTCCACCGTATAAAGACTACTTAAAACTTTGTTGAGACAGGTTCTTAACAACAGCTCGGACTGAAAGTAACGGTCTGTAGGCTCATCGTCGGCCGATTGGACGACTATCTGATCATTCATGAGCTGTATCGATTCAAACATGGGCACCCCGTCGAGTTCAGTCAGAATATCGCTTTGGAGCATTAGAAAGTAAAGTTTGATAATAAAAGCTATGCTCACCTTTCGAGAAGATAATACATGTTAAGAAAGATCTCTTGTTGATGGCTGACGTGTCTGTGATGTGGAATCAGAATTAGAATTATTATCTGCGTAACGATGAGAAGGGGCATACTCATCATCCGACGCCAGCTTCATGAATCTTTTTATTCTGGGTCCAACTGCTTGCAAGATCCCTAGAGCGTGGAAAGGCCGGCCGAAGAAGTATAAGAGAATGATCACATATAAGAATGATGTCGATATAGCCTGCGCGTCAGATTCGGCAAAGACCTTCCACGTGGTTTCCATGGCTAATTTGAAGCATGCTTCAGGCGAGGGCCATCGAAAACCATCCTGTACGGGCAGAAGATACTTGAGTGCTAGTGTCTGAATAAGAAGTTCCTCAACAGTACCTTCTGCAAGGTCAAATGTATACTGGCCTGCGTCACGTGCATCATATAAACGCTTCGATATTGAGTCGTTCGAAAGGCTGGGCGAAACTGAAAGTAACACAGCCAACGGCACAGGTAATTCAGAAGTATTTTGAAATAGACTCTCCACGCAATCAAGCATGGGCAAGATATCGTACTCTCGCTGAACCTGGATATTCACACTCGTCAAAGACACTTCGTCACGATCAACTTCTCTCATGAATCTTAGCGGCTCTGTTTCCGGAATGGTCAGCTTGACACGAAGTCGCGGCCAGTACTGCAGTATCTTGTGTGCTGCTGCTGTGTGGAAATCTGGGATGTTGGCGTTTTCCTGGATTTCTTCGACCGGGTGCTCGTCGTTGTTGGGCCTGGCAATGACTGATCTCAATTGATTTTCAAGAATATCAATGCGCGTCTCTGCAAGCCTCAGACGCCCAAGAACAGAGGCATCACTAAGAGTTTATGAGTTTAAACAAGATATCGAGGACTATGGCCACTCACGTCTCAAGATTGGTGGCTGTTGGGCGGTAGCTGCAGCTCAAACCTGCACTTTCGCAATGCGAGCATGCCGGGCGTCTGCCGTCGCATCTTGACTTCCGACGACGGCAGGTATCACAGGCAAGATCTGTCTTTGCTCTCTTATTGCGATGTTGATCTGGTCCAGACTCTTCGGTGGACATTGGGAAGTAGGTGGGCAGCGTGAGCCTTTATATTGACGGAGGGTCGACGTATTGGAAGCTGAATAGTCAACCGAGCTGATCTGGTGGATTGATTGATTGATTATGTTATAGGCGTGTTTCTCCGACAACCGCCCACCTCCGTCAACGCCTAAGTAAGTCTTATCTATTTTTAAAAGTATACCAAACTTGCCAAATCTAACTATATAACAAATAAACTAGACAGGGCTTCAAATGTGTTCTCCTTTCCTTAAATTCTCCATTATTCTCGTAGTTAAAGTCAGTATTGGAAATATATGTCACATGACTATATATGAGCTTACCTATGAAATGCTTGGAAAAGGGATATAAGGAGACAAGTTTTTATATATTAACGTTTTATTCTCGGTCTGCAAAGAAATATAAGCCGCATATAATGATTGCTTCCTTTAAGAGTCATTTTTATCTTTATTTATTTTCAAACCAATCTTTGCGATGCCAAGCTGTTTGTCACTGGAACCTGTGAACATCAGAGCATCCCAAATCACCACAATTATTACAATCGCAAATCTCAGTTCTACGTAGCAAGTAGTTTTCTTTCTTTTCGTCTTTTTAATTTCAATATATTACGTTCTTTCTATTTTGGTCATTTCTTTTTTGCCTCGAGAATTCACCTTCCTTGTTACTATTACTGAGTGTGTAACTAGAAATCACAGTGCCGAGAGATCGACTGTCCAGCAAGGTCTGGATCATCATTGGATGGGAATGGGTGAGCGAGGAATTCTCAGTTCTGGTACCCGCATATAGCTGATATTCAGATTTAACAGACCTGAAACCTGTAACTACCCAGATGTCTCCCGACGATCATGGGCAGCAGAGCACAGAAGCGCCTACACTTAGCACCGGGGAATATAATACTGTTACGCATGCTGCTTTTCAAAGCAGAACAGTTACAACGCGAAAGTCATCAAACTCTGTAGAAAGTAGTTTTGGGCCTTTTCCCATGTCAGCGATACCCTCAAACGTGCGATAAATACCGTGAGAGAATTCCAGATTGCAATCTTGATTATTACATAGAGTACTGTAGGTTTAAAATGAAGCTTAAACGGCGTCAATGGTGACCAGGCTGAAGTTTGGTTTTATAATAATATTTTGTATCTACGCGAAGTACTCCAATTGGCACTCCTAGCGAAGGGTTGTTCCCAGGTATATATGTTGCTAATAGTACTACGCGTTTTTTAAAATCTTTAGCATGATACACATTATATATCTAGTAAAGGATGACTGAAAATTTTACTCTTTGCTATCTATGGTGGTATGTACAAGATACCACTTATAATCCTATTGAATCCGAACCACCACATCCCAACACCCAAAAGATAAAACAAAAACATACAACAGCGGGAATTCGCTGGTGGTCACCCACCCAACTACTGATCCGCCGATTTACAGCTTGAGTGCAGGAGAGCAGACGGGATCCTCTAGTCTCTGTAATCTATGGTCGTATGTACAAGACCCGCACTGAAGATGCCCTTAAATACCAGCCACTCGTCCCCCTCACACCCAAAAAAACTAAAGAAAAAGAAAAAAACATACAACAGCAGGTATTCGCTGGTGGTCACCCACCCAACTACTAATCTGCCGATTTAGAGCTTGAGTTCAGGAGAGCAGACGGGATCCTCTAATTTCTCTAATCTATGATCGTATGTGGCAGTCGGTGTCCGGCTTGAGATTATATACTCTGCCGAGCCCACACAAGCGAGGCGAGAATGGCAAGAGAAATACCCTGAGATTGCGACTCCGTAATAGAATAAATACAAATAAGAGTATTGGTAATGAAAAGTGAAAGCGTTGAATTCAAAAAGTAATGAATAAATGTAAATCGTATTTCTGACCGACGAACACATACATAGGTGGCGTTTCAGGCAATGTGAAAAGACAATATAAAGAAATGTAAAAGAGAAGAGATATTGCGTTATAGCTGGTTGGTTTATCTTCAAACAATAAATGATAATATATATAGGATCGGAAAGGACGGATCTTTTATAACCCGCTTGGTTTTCCGATAATGATAAAGACAAGCTTACTCTATTTATTAAAGGCGCCATTTTCAAGCACCAAGATGAAGAAATTGTTACAGTCGTCTTCAGATTATAATTCAATCTCTTGTGCTAGATTATACCGTCAGGACGCGGTCCCCCCGGTTCGAATCATCGAAACATCAGTTACGGATGACGACAGGGCTCTATCTACCATCTAAAAAGTTGTCGGCTACCACCTCTAGTAGACCCTAGACTTCTTCTACCTCTCTCCAAATCCGAATTGCAGTGACTAAAACCCTGATAGTAGAACATACGTTTTCGACGGGCTTCTTCCCTTCCTTTTCTAACTCCTCAGGAGGCATTAGCGAGTGTGTAATTAAAGTGCTCCGTGAAGATGATCTCGTTACAGAATTTGTCGAGAAGGCTACGGTTTGTTAGCATGTTCGTATACCGTGGGTAGGATGCTTGTACTTGGAGGAGTGGCAAGCGAAGGGGGCGGGGTAGTACGGGGGGAGGTTAACCTTTATAAAACTCATACTATAACGAAGGAATTTTCTAACTAATACGCCAAAGACATGCATGGGTAAAACTGGTTGTGTTAAGGACCATTATCTCTGTCCAAAGATCTCCAGCACTGAAGCGGCTGGCAGTCGCCGATCCTCTTCTTTCCAGCTTTTAAAGTGTATATCCGCTCGTCCAAAATAACCCACAACCAAAGAGAAATAAAGAGAGAGCGATCATGTTGACGGGGCCTCAATTTCATACTATTTTCCATACTAGTTCTTGGCCTTTCGAAAGCTAGGTTTGACAGATTTCAAGAAAGAAAAACCATACATGATTAATAGAATTTATTTCGGTAGCTTCAAAAGTCTCTTGATCGGTTGTAAATGATTTCTTGGATTATGACTACGGACCTTCCACATCAGCGTGATTAGTTGCCGTCGAGATCACCTTCCACTCATCAAGCAAAGCCATCGTCTGCTCACACTTCCCTTTTATAGCATCATACGCATCCGCTCCTAACGCCAACCTCGTTGGAATCTCCCTCCCCGCTGCACTTCCACTCTTCGTCAACACATCCACAACAATCCGACTCCCCTTCACCACATCCCCCGGCTGCTTCCCATTGAAATACCCCATATACTCAATAACCTGCCGTGCCGGCGTCCCATCATATTCCTTCAACGGCGCCTTCGGCAGAGCCAGATGGCCCCCCGCCAAGAAGTCCGTCCGGAAGGAACCCGGTTCAACGGAGACGACGCTGATATTCCAGGGCTTGAGTTCAGCGGAGAGGCATTCCGAGATCGCCGAGGTGGCGGCCTTGACGCCCGAATAGAGGGCCTGGCCCCCGGCGCCGGTCCAGGCCATGGTGCTGGAGAAGTTGGCGATGGTGCCGGACTTCTGAGCGCGCATGTATGGGATGATGGCGCGGGTGACGGCCATGGGGCCAAAGACGTTGGTATTGAAGGAGGCGAGGACTTCGTCCGGGCTGGAAAAGGTCAATATTTCTGGTCGAGCTTCCGGGATGAGGCGGAATTTGAACGCACCTGCACTCCTCAACTGCACCCGCGGCATTGTAACCAGCGCAGTTGACGAGAATATCTATCTTTCCATAGAAACCGTGGGCAGTACTTGCGGTCTCCTTGAGAAGGATAGCATCGGATGTGACATCGAGGGCGATAACCTCCGCGCCGGCTTCCTTGAGCTTCTCCAGTTTGGAGACTTCACGGGCTGCGGCTATGACTTTGTCCCCTCGTTTGAGAGCCTGAACGGCGATTTCTTGGCCGAAACCAGAGGAGCTGCCAGTGATGAGCCAGACTAGTGGAGCCATGATGTGGAAGGGTGGATGGTTAAGAAGAGAGGAGTAATAAGTTTTCAATAGGAAAAGCAACCTAGAACAGCTATACTTGCGGCTCTTGTAGGCGTTTATTGCTCCTGTTTATGTGGCTTCTAGGTGCAGAATATCTGAAGCCGTACTTAAGACGTCCTAACTCCGTTATACCCGTAGCCCATTCTGATCTCGTGCGACAGTCTTCTAATAATTACAACTACTCTATTTTTGGTTGCGTTGAATAATTCTCCTGTTCAGTATAAAAAACTTTGTTTTGTCAACACATTCCACCAAGCTTCTAACGTTACGACATTATTACCATGTACGTGCCAGACAAAAAGAAGGCTTATAACACGAAGAAGAGTATAAATGGCAGGTTATCAAATCTTTTATGAAGAACTTGGATCTTCTAGCTGGATGGCACCCCTGCTCTTACCATTATCTTTGCCCTTTATCTTTGCCTTGACTTTTGTCGCACTCAGGCGATCCTTCACCTTTATGCTGTTGGTAAATTCGGCAACGTTTACCCGGTAGCGCTATCCTTACCCGGGCCGTTTCACACATACCTTCGGTATCAGAGCACAGCAAGCAGAATGTAAAAATAGACTAGAATAGACTGGTAGCTTCCAAAGGGGGGAGAAAATTCAAATTTCAACAAGCCATGTTCTAGAGAACCGGCGAGTAATAGTCAAAAGTTTGATGTCATTGCACGTGATTCGTAGAAAGCAAAACGGGGTGGCCACTGATATGGAACTTAACCCCATCTCTAAAGCATAACAGACCATTGATTATCGCATGTGAATAGCCCATTGAACTCCACGTGTACGTATCCCCAACCTCATTCGTGTATGATGCTGTGCCATTCAACACCCAACCCCCCATATCACAATCCGTTGAGAGTAGCAGCATGTACCATCTGCCCATCGTCACCCCAATCTTCCCCAGGTACATGCCGCGATAGATCCCCACCTACCCGATCGTCTCATACCCAGAGCCCGAATTGTGCGAAGCTCGGTCCGAGAACAACCAGTAGACGATTATGCCCAGGATGGGGAAGAGGAAGACGACGAGGCACCAGGCCAATTTATGTGTGGTCGGGCGGCTGGACTTGAGGACTTCGACTGTGGGGGATTGGGTGTTAGCGTGCTGCGGGGTAACATTGGAGGTGAAACAAGGGATGAAGAGATGGGGATGGGAAGGATAGCAGAGAGGGAGAATGAAAGGAACGTACTGAAGACAATGATATCGAGGATCAAGACAATGAAGCCCAAGACACCACCACCGCTTCCATACTTCCACGCATTGTCAACAGTCGTGACCGACGGATCGATTGGAGAGGCGAGAGTGAGGGCGAAGAGAGAGAGTTGGAGGAGGAGGCTGAGGAAGGTCGAGGTGAACATTGTTGCGGTTTGGCTGATTGTGTGTACTGGAATCGTGGTAAAGAGGGTGTTGTTGAGGCCTTCAGGTCTTGAGGTCTTTAGGATTGTGGTTTGATTGATGAGAGAAGATCAAGAGAAGTGGAAGTTGGTACATAACCGAAGAGGGGAAGAGGCTAGGCAGACATGAGGAAAGTTCCAGCCGAATGACGTAGATATTTTAAGTCTTGAATGCATCAAAAGATCAAAGAGTAAGGTTACTTTCTAATGCCACATGCGGGGTGCATGAATCCTAGCGTGGGGGTCAACCTGGAACATAAAGCAAAGATACTGTTTGGTAGTTCAATTAATGACAATTGACTAGGAGATTCGTCTGAAGTTCATCTGTTCAGAACATAGCCATTATTGCTCACCTTCTTCTCTTTACCATCCGATCTTAGCTCATCTATATTCACCTTCACTCCCCTAGTATAGCCGATAAAGCTGTTCTGCTTAGCTTTCCGAATAAGAACGGACTCTCTTCATCTTCAAGCTAGGATTGGCTAATGAGAACTAAATTGTATAGGAAACATATTTTGTCTTATTATTTTCGTTGCAAGGTCAGCCAATTAATACCCCAACCCCTCCCTTTCCAGAAGATTCAACAGCCGCGAAGTGTGTTATTGTGATAATCTGATTGACAAGTCGTAATTTCACTGAAATAGCCATTCTTCTGCTTCATGCCTAATAAGACTAAGAAACCTATTCTAACGAATTGTCCCTAAAAAGGTAAGATTGTATGCCTGGCGGTAAGGCTGTTGGTGCCGTTTATGAGTTGTCCTTCTGAATAGCCACCGGCCACTTTGCTCTAATACCTACCACCACAACCACGGTAAACGATTCATAATCTCAAGATTTAATGGCCGCAAGTTTCTTTCCACATTGAAACCGATATTTTGGCGTTGCAGCTGTTGACCATCCCCCCACGTTCGGTGCCGCTGAAGACCAGGTTATCATCACGTGAATAGGCGTTTCGTGGAAATAATTCGTGTTTATCATCATCATCAACATGGGGTTTCCTGGAGAATCCTTCTTGAAGACATAATTCCTGCTACCACCATTGTTAGTTCTCCTCTAAGTCTCCCATCTTAATGCTATGCCCCGCCCTAAACGCCCTCTCGCCGAGGCCGACCTAAACGTGAAAAACCCAATATCTAGAACCAAGTTCGCAAAGACCAATTCCCAAACGCGAAGGACTGCGAAGTAGCTCCAAGCAACACAGCTCCCTCGATACAAATTTCGGGCGCCTAGCAGCAAGCCAGCTACGAGGTGCGAAGTCTTTGATTGCCATCTCAAAGACAACAGCAGGCTCCGAACCCTTTTGCTTGACCGAGAGCTTACGACCAATGGCACTCGAGAGAAATTAATCGAGTGCCTAGAGAGGACGTCAATAACCTACGAGTACCTACAACCATTTCAACTCGTCGAGATGCTCAAGAGACGCGGGGTACGCATGGCAGAGCAAGGCCCGAAAGCTACGAAGATCGAGCGCCTACGATTGAACGACCAAATGCACCGAGAAACCGGGCCGTCAGGAGAGGGCACCTATACGGCCGCACCTCAGCCTACGAAAACCTATACCACGACGCAATCAAGCACCAAAAAGAAACATCCGAATACACCCCCACGCAAAACCCCTACACCCCCATGAACCCCCAAAAGATATCCACCCTCCTCGCAAAGCGGAACCTCGACTCGGACGGCACCCCCAAACAACAGATCCGCAGCCTCCTAACCCACGACCGCCAAACCGCCGCCGCAGAACTAAAAACCCGGCACAAAGCATACGAGGAAATAAAAGCAGAATTAGAATCCCAAACCGGGCAGGCGATCGCAAGCGTGGAGGCGTGCATGCAGCGTGAAACCGAGCTCGACGCCCTCGATATCGAGATCCAAATGCGGGGCAAGCAGACGAGAAAACCGGTCCCGAAATGTGAGTATGATTGGAAGAAATCGCATTGGGCGTCGCGGACGGGGGGGAGTTGAGAGAGATTTGTAGGTGTAGAGAGATGCCTGGAAGTGGGACGAGGGCGGCGATGATCAAGTGGCTTGAGACGGGGTTTCTTGAGTATGAGGATGTGACGCTTGGGTCTCTGGAGAGGATATGTGAGGAGAGGGGTATTAGGTTTAAGAGTGATGCGAGGAAACTTAATTTGGTTAAATTACTTGTGGATGCTGACGAGGCTGGATGAATTGCCTCCTATCTTTCTGGAATCTTTTGTGTATATTCTTTTCGTTCATTGTGTAAGTTCACCATTGTTCGCTTATACTTAACATACTGTATCCTACTTTGTAATAAAAGGTAGGTTCAGTCTCGAGCAAAACATATTTTCTTCTCATGTTCATGGTCTAGTAGAGCAAACTTATCTTATATCCACTATACTTATCTCCACCTTATCATATCACTCACTCTTATGGCTAATATCCAAACTCTTATACCTAACCTTCAATTTCCATAAAACTCCACATACATCTTATCTATCCCTATCCCTACCAACCTAAAATCGATCTACTCGTGTCTTTACCTCAAGTTCCAATTATCCTTAGGACTTTGATACCATTTCCAAACATTATTATTCAACCTACTCTCCCAACCATCTAATTCGCTAAATCCCCAAATCCCAACTCTTAATCGTAAAAAGCCCCAGGCATTTGTTTTGCCAACTTCTTCAGCTCTTCCATCTTTAGAACCTCCGGGTCCTTGTAAGGATAGGGAGGCAGGGAGGGGATCTCCCCCACATCCCCATCAAAAGCCATCGAGACACACACTTTGTCCTCGCAAACCTTCGTACAAACAATCCGATACGGCAGACTGTCCCATCTCTGTATCTCCTCGACCTCTCCCCCCTCATTCCTTTGCCCGCCGTCAGGCCCCCCATGCCTAAGGTCTTGCAGGTAACCGCGCCATTTCAAATCCGTCATTACCCTCTTCCCCAACCCACCAGTTCCATCCGCTCTGCACCTCTCGCACACCCTCTTAAACCCCCGAAACGTATCTACCGTCTGCTGCCCATCCGCCCACTCTTCCTCCCTTAAGCTAAATAATCTCCCCAATGCCTCTCGAGTCCATCCCTCCTCCTTAAGCGGGTTCCCAGGGGCATCCAACTCCTTTCTTATGAAATCATCAAAATCAAGCTCCATCTTTCGTAATATCTTCATCCAACTAAAGAAGATCCCTGGTTGTAACATGACAAATGAAGTCACTGTAGATCTTGGGATGGGTGACAACCTAGGATCAAAAAGCTTGTGAAGATCCTGTGTCTTTCGTGCAATCATTTCCACGGAGAGGGGATCAATCGGAAGTAGGCCGGCGTTGAGAGCCCGATGTATATTACTCGAGTCACACCACCATGACTCATCGAGCATCCCTTCTATGTGCTTTAGTGTCCATTGAAGCACTTCTGTATCATAGCCAAATACCAACGAGAAATGAAAAATTTCGCTCCTATCCCGGCCGCTAGTTGGGAAGTGTGGGATTAGTTTCTGGATGACGCGTAAAGCCGCTGCTCGTCGCTTCTGCTGGCTCATAGGAATATCTTTAGTGGGACGGTAGAATAGAAGTAAATGAGCAATAAGTACTGCAATCTGCGAATCGTCATAATCATTTGGACAATACCTTTGGAATATTGACATCATAGCGAGTTTCTTGTCTACCTCTACTTCGGTGCTATCTTGGATAGCAGCAAAGGTGGACCTATTCGTATTTATAGATCAGCTACTGAGGCGTGAAAGAGTAGCGATTACTCACATATCCTTACGGAAAGTTCGTACATCAATATCAGCACCTTCCCGTAGAAGGAAGTCTGCAACATCTAGCTGTAAAGATTGCGAGGCAACCTGGGGAGGGTCTAGTTAGTTCCAAATACTAATGGTAGGAAAAGACACTGACGAACCCACAGCGGTGTCCGCCCCTCTGGATCTCGGTCTCGTAGTGATGCCTGACCAAGTTGAAGAAGGGTTTGGACGGCCGAGAGGTTTCCCTGACGGCAGAATTCAAATATTGGTGCGTCTGAACGGACAGTGTTGAAAGTCGACAAACTGTACCGCCAACTGGATGTCCCGATTGCAGAGAAGGCAAAACTCCGCGAAAGACCAAACGCTTTGAGTACCGGGTTTGGGGTAACGAAGATTTCTATTTCTTGCTCAACCGAAGAATGGTTTGAAATTGTTGTGATGACCTTTTGAACTACTTTCTGTATCCGAATTGAATAAAGAGGGGTTGAAATGTTTTGACGCCATGCAAGCCCATCATACGTCCTTTTTTTTAATAGAAGCTGCGAAGTAGGCTGTGTTGGAGACAAAGGATCGATAGTGAGTTTGCTTGTAACGGCAAGGGAAAGTCCATTGGTTGCTTCGATATCTTCGACCTTCTGACTGGGTTGACTGGGATAAACTAGGAGACTTGGTGAAGGTGCTTTGGGGACAGCATGAAGCTGCATGCTCCCTAGATCCTTCCACCCGGCCGACACTGATTCTAAACACTTAGTTTGCTTGTCAATTTTAACGAGCATTGTTTGTTGGGCGAATAAAATTTCATCAGTCGATTCTCTACAAAAGAATAAGTGATGTGCAATGATAACAGATTTTGAGGAAGCGTACTGAAGCAGACTGAACTGAGCTAGCTCGAATATTTTTAAAGCTCTTTCGACGGACAACTTAAGTGACTCGATTTCCCCCTTTTCCAAAGCAATTTTCAACTGGCTCCACTTTCTCTTGCACGCATTTCTCGAATTAATATTTTTTGCCGTACTCAAAACTTTACAGCAAAGTCTGCGCACATGAACTTCGCAATTAGCAATTGCGTCGTCTGTTATGCGATTAGTCTTTTCGTCCCCATGGACAGCTCTGACTTTCTGTAAAATCTCGGAAAGGAGTCCTAAGTCTTTGAATAGAGTTTTGACTTCTGAAGGCGCATCTCGGACATTTTTGAAGAATATAACCAACTTTTGAACATTCTCTGCGAGCTGAATCACAACGCTCACTACTGCTATGACACTGGAAGCGCCAGACAGTGGTTCCATGGCGCCGAATAGTAGTCAGGAGAAGGCGTGAAGTGAGAACAGCGGAGAGAAATCATGAAGGGGGAAGAACAAAAAAAGAGAATGTCAGCCTAGAATAAGGCAGAGCGAATTTTCTAGAACCGAGAATCTCTTCAGCACTGCCTCCCTTCATGTGGCAGACATGCATGGGCGCGTAGCCAGGGTCGCATGTTGGAAGGCCTCGGAATCAAGAGACCTCGAACTTAGGCAAGGTCGCTTGTCTCGCTTGAAACTTCGAATCGGCGCAACCAATAATAATAAACCAACAGTGACGGGTATGTTTCATGACCCTGTAGCAAGATAATGAGGTATTTGGGACTCCGCTTGGGTGTCGCCAAAATGAACTACGTAAACGTTGCAGTATTCACCACATTCGCTCACTTCTCTTCTGAAAGAATTGAGAGCGCAGGGCCTAGCGTTAACCAGCCTAGGCGAAAGAATATAATAACCCGGTTGAGTCTGACTTGGACCCAGGTCTCCGGTCCGCACGCACTATAATGTGAGAGACGAAGCACAGTTGGCAGAAAGGCTGAGCCCATAGTGTTCAGCCTTGTGGCCTACCAAGTCCCTTCAATCGAAGATACACATCGCAACCCCATCCATACAAGCTTTGTACGGCTATGCCACCGCCAAAATATTCGGCATACGCACGCCCGAGTGGGAGTCCATAGCCCAATCCAGCAATAGAGCTTCCCTCTCCACCCGCGCCGGAGAGAGCACTGAGCGCATCCATACTACCTCCTGATATTTGACCTGGGAGCTCGTCCTCATCAGAGAATGTCGTGAAAGAGTATGACCAGATATTAGGCAAAACTTCAGGGTTGATTCCGCCTCCGTGATCTCGAATCCGAATCGTTACGCCCGGAGCTGAGTCTTCGAATGGTTTGATAGTGGAGTTTTCGTCGGGTCTGGCATCGATAGATTTTTCTTGCTCATATGGATCTTGCCGAACAAATGGAGATGGTGGCTCTGCCGCAATGGTGATAACGATAGGCTCCTGCGATCTTCCTGACTCAACCGTCGCACGGAAGGCATTCTTCAGCAGCTCTGTTATGATGTACTCCAAATGTACCGGCACATAGGCAAATGTTGTAGAGGGCTCCCCGTCAATAATCCATTTGGGTCGAACTCCATAATTCAGCTCGCAGATCTCCGACACGAAATGCCCACAGGAATTGACGATAGATGCAGGTTGCAAGGCGGTATCAATGACCCCGATATAGGAAGATGGTAGCTCGTCTATAGGCTGGTCGTTTGATTGTGGGTTGGTTGACTTTTGGTAAGGCTGTGATGAGGCGTGGAGCGCAATGTGCTGTTCTGCAATCAATCTTGTGCCAATTCGGGCTCGTAGATGTTCGTCCAAAAATGACGTGACATCGAGCGGATTGATATATTTTCTACACTCGAGGAAGCCTCTGGCCAGTGTAGGAATAGTTTGCGCATGCGTGTCGACGAGATCGGAGAGGACGGAAGTGAATTGTATCTCGTCCTCGAGGTTAGATATGGTTTTGTGTTTGTATGGCAGCAGGGTTGACAATGAGTGTAGGTAATTGTTGTAGATTTTAGAGATATTCGGATTGGACACGACGATGAAAGGAAGGTTTCGGAGAGAATGAATTCGATGGGCGAGACGGATTGGGAGGAGAGAGAGTGTGAAGTTGGCAGACGCAAGTAAAGCCTCTTCTGACAGCGGGGGCCGTCCATGTCTACAAAGCCATTGTTAGCATGGCTACTCCGGCAAAGAAGGCTCTAGTGTTTTACTTGACCAGATCAGCTAGGCTTAGTGTATGTAGAGGTTGGCGTGCCAGGCTAGCAATCTCGTCGTCGGCGATGGTCGTGGAGCTTGGTGGATGTGACCATTTCTGGGCGGATGGCGTGGGGTGTCTTGTCAGCGCCCCAAATCTTGAAAAGGATCGAATAGAGACTAGACAATAGTATTTGGACCTGCTCCTGTTATTGGTAACACGTTTCATGGTAACCATGGTTTGTTAGCTCGGTTGATGGGGACGATGTTGTTGATAATACAGGAGGCACTTCTTGCCACACTAATGGGAAGTGGCTCGGTTACATTTTCACCTCAAATACAGCTACTGTGTTGCCATCAACTTGTGCGGCACTCGTCATGAAATTTGGACTTGAATTCTCTACTATTGGTTGGATTTGAAATCCTCTCGTTATATCTCCATAGTAACATGAAGGGTTGCGGGTATATCCTCCCCCGTATGAGCGCCAACCTATTGCGTCTTGATATCCTGGGTAGCCTCGACAGCATACTTGTAGGGGCAATCCTCGAGAGTGGTGACGGCATCGTTTGGAAACTCGACTCTATGCATAATGAGAATCGGTCCTCGTCGGCGAAGAATGGGGTTTTCATACTCATAACCTGGTGCGACCCCAGTCCGCTCATACTTTACAGTGATGTTTCCTCCCTGGTCGGTTGCATGCTTATAAGCTCTGGGCTACTTAGTCACTGTAGATAAAGCAGAGTTTAAAACATACTCTGCGTATTGCTCCTCGCTGAGGCCCTTTCGAAGCGATACCTGTGAAAGGTTACCAGTCTATTCCGGTCACATTTGTCGGGGATAAGAACTTACAATGTATTTCGGCATGACGGTAGCGGTGAAAGCTTTGACTGGGCTGAACTGGTGGAACTTTGAACAGATGGCCAATATAATGGGTTTAAGAGGAAAGACTAAGAGAATGGAAAAGATATCTTCGCGGCAAGGAGGGCATAGCTACCATATATATCCCAAAGATGTAGGCTACCTCGCTGACAGTGGGGGTAGGTTTGGGCTGAAAATATACGTCATCAGTACTTCGTACACCATTGGACTGACAACGTATATCCAATGATGCCTTGATCGATTTGTGGAGTTGATTAAGCGCCGGTGGATTATAGCGACATTTCCACAAGATAGACTAATCTCGAGCCGAAGTGAAACGCTTTCAATAAGATCGTTCTCCGCAGAAAAGGATGCGAGTCAAGACCCAAACTATTTGTTGGAGACATAAGGAGATATACATAAGTAAACAAGGATAGAAATGATCAGTCTGTTTGTGCTACACTAATACTTGTTTGGTTCCCCTTCCACTGTTAGCTTTTGCCTCTGCTATACTTTTCCGTAGTTTTGATCCAAGGATTAACGAAAAGGTACTTCAGACCACGTATAACGACTGTGTAGAAACGCTCTATACTTATAAAAACGCAAAAGCAGAAACAATGAAATTCTGTCATGATTGATTTTACTACTTGATTTTTGGTCGCGTGTTTCCTCCTACACAGCCAGACAAGGCAGCAAGTCGAGATGCCCCGATAAGGCCGATAACAAATATGATCCAACCCCATTTGGCTAGCTTCCGTCGCTGGAAAAAGCAGCCCGTGAATTTTATTTTATTTTAATCGCAGAGCAACTCCAAGCCGACAACCAAACGGTCTTGTATCCTTGAGACAAGATGGAGGACCAATCAAATAGGCCCCATAGGCCGTCCAAAGAGAAGAAGAAGCATACTGGAGGTTGGTCAATTGCATAGGTCGTCTCCCATCCCGCTGACAGCCTCTAGACCACAATCCAAAAGCATTTGGCTTCGCAAATCCAGGACGACTTGCGAAAACCGCCGCGCGATCGCATGATGTTTGTATTCTGTCTGCCTTGCTGGACTTCACTGACTTTCCCAGATCAAAGAGAAGCGTCTGCATGTACCTCAAATCGATCGAATTCCAGACGAACCCCCACCACGACTTGTCACAATCGTTGGGCCTCCAGGTGTTGGCAAGACTACACTCCTCAAATCCCTCGTAAAACGATATGCAAAAGAGACACTCTCCGAACCTCTAGGCCCAATCACCGTGGTTACTTCCAAGCGGCAACGACTTACCTTTGTAGAATGTCCAAATGAACTCGAAGCAATGGTGGATATGTCGAAGGTGGCCGATATTGTGTTGCTCATGATCGATGGGAACTTCGGTTTCGAGATGGAGACTATGGAATTTTTGAACATTTTGGCTGCAAGCGGAATGCCGGGGAATGTGTTTGGGATCCTCACTCACCTAGACCTGTTTCGAAAACCACAAACCCTAAAAGATGCGAAGAAGCGGTTAAAGAATAGGTTTTGGAGCGAATTGTACCAAGGCGCCCATCTTTTCTACCTCTCTGGAGTAATCAATGGCAGATATCCCGATCGCGAAATTCACAATCTTTCGAGGTTTATTTCTGTTATGAAGAATCCTCGACCTTTAATTTGGAGAAACTCACATCCATACTCAGTAATCGACAGTTTTCGAGACATCACCCACCCGACGAAAATAGAAGAAGACCCAAAATGTGACCGAACCGTTGTACTATCTGGATATCTACGAGGGACAAACTTCTCGGCTGAGGGACAGCGAGTTCACATTCCGGGATTGGGCGACTGTTCTATCTCTGCGATGGAAGCTCTTCCAGATCCATGCCCAACACCATATATGGACCAACAAGTCGCGAAGGCTACAGGGAAGACTGGCCGTAAACGCTTGGATGAGAAAGAGAAGAAATTGCATGCTCCCATGTCTGACAAAAGTGGTTTGAAAATTGACGGTGATACTATCTGGATCACCCGAGAGAAGGGATTCAATTTCAACAAAGACGAAGAAGACGAGGAGCGTGGTCAAGGAGAGGAATTGATTGTCAGTCTCCAAAACGAAAGGAAGCTTCTTGGAGAGACAGAGCAAGGATTACAACTTTTCAGCAATGGTGGGGCTGTAACAAAAGTACCAGAAGCCGAGGATACTGGGCGCAAACAGCCACGTTCTGCTAGATTCGTTGATCGAGAAGGAGACGAGTCTGACGAAGAAATAGCCAACGGGGGACTTGTGAGTGAGGATGAATTAGAATCAGGGGATGATGAGGTGGAATTAACAGAGGATAAATTGGGGAAAGCCTTCAGGAAGTCAAGTGACAAGAACGATGACGATGTTGCTTTTGCAGACAGTGATTCAGATCTTGGTTCATTATCTGGAGAGGAAGGGGATGAAGATGACGATAACGATAGCGGTGAGGAGATGGAAGACGATGACGAAGAGGAAGAGGATGAAGAGGCCGAAGGGGTCTCTGCCCAGTGGAAGGAGAACATGCTAGAGACAGCACGTAAACTTCACGGCAAGAAGCGAGCTTATCGAACATCAGATCTAGCAAAGATGATGTATAACGAAGCCCTCACGCCTGGCACTGTGCTTCAAAAATGGAGTGGACAGGGCACGAAAGAAGAGGAAGCGGATATTGAGGATTCTGAAGATGAGACATTCTTCAAGAAATCCGGGAGGGAGAGTGCGGATGAAAGGGTGGAAGATCGTGCTATTCCAATCCTCGATTACGATGAGCTAGAAGTAAGATGGTCTGAAGAGGATAATATCGAGTCTCTTAGGAGACGGTTTGCCACAGCTGATCTTTTGCGAGAGAAGCAAAATGGCAGTGATGACGGAGAAGAAGATGGCGACGAGGATGAAGACGATGAAGGCGATGGCGAATTTGAAGACCTGGAAGCCGAAGGAGAAGGAGAAGGGGAAAACAAGCCTGACGATATAGAAGTGGAACGCGAGAAAAATGCTCGACGGAAGGAAGAGCTGAAACTTCGCTTCGAAGAAGAAGATCGTGAAGGGTTCAAGAATGACAAAGCCAACGCTCGACGAGAGGGTGGCGAGGACGAGGAATTTGGAGAGGATGATTGGTACGATGCGCAAAAGGCCCAAATCCAGAAACAGCTCGATATTAACAAAGCCGAGTTCGAACTGCTTGACGACAGTCAACGAGTCAATGTAGAGGGTTTTCGAGCCGGGCAGTATGCCAAGATTGTCATTGAAGGCGTAGCATCCGAGTTTGTAACAAGATTCGAGCCACGAATGCCAATCATTGTAGGAGGTCTTTCAGCCACCGAAGACCGTTTCGGGTTTGTCCAAGTCAGAATCAAGCGCCATCGTTGGCATAAGAAAATCCTCAAGACCAATGATCCGTTAATATTTTCGATGGGTTGGAGGAGATTCCAAACCTTGCCTGTATACAGCATCTCAGATTCTCGGGTTCGCAATCGCATGCTCAAATATACACCAGAGCATATGCATTGTTTTGGGACATTCTATGGACCTCTGATTGCCCCAAACACTGGGTTTTCATGTTATCAATCATTCTCGTCCAAGAATCCTGGGTTTCGAATCGCCGCCAGTGGAACCGTGCTGAATGTCGACGAAGCTACGGAGATTGTTAAGAAGTTGAAGTTAACAGGAACGCCGTATAAGATCTTCAAAAACACAGCTTTTATCAAGGATATGTTTACAACAGCCGTCGAGATTGCAAAGTTTGAAGGAGCGTCGATCAAAACTGTCTCTGGAATCCGTGGTCAGATCAAGAGAGCCCTTAGCAAGCCAGAAGGACACTTCCGTGCCACGTTCGAAGATAAAATTTTGATGAGCGACATAGTATTCTTACGAGCTTGGTATCCCATCAAACCGCATCGATTCTACAATCCAGTTACCAATCTCATCGGATGGGAATCCATGCGTCTCACAGGCCAAGTCCGCGCCGACCAAAAACTACCAACTCCACAGCAGAAAAACAGTCAATACAAACCCATCGAGCGAGCCACACGCCACTTCAACCCCCTCCGTGTCCCTCGCGCCCTGGCCGCCGAACTGCCCTTCAAGTCACAGATTGTGCAGATGAAGAAACAGACCAAGCAAACATACATGCAGAAGCGAGCTGTGGTTGTCGGAGGCGAGGAGAAGAAAGCAAGAGATTTAATGCAGAAGGTTATGACGGTGCGGAATGAGAAGGTAGCGAAGAGAAGGGAGGCGAAGGAGGAGAAGCGGAAAGTGTATAGGAAGAAGGTGGCGGAGAACGAGGAGAAGAGGGGCGAGAGGGAGAAGAAAGAAAAGCAGGAGTATTGGCGGAAGGAGGGGAAAAAGAGGAGGGCAGATACGGAGGAGGGCGGTGGCGGCGGGAAGAGACGACGATAGTATATCCATCTGTTTGTTAGTCTGTATTCTAGGCGGGAGTTTCACGGTTAACGGATCTGTAATTAAAAGCAGGAGGTAGGACTACATTGCATAAGATAGCCAGGGGACCGTAAAAAGATGATACATGAGAAAGCTATCTCGCTAGATCACATTACCATTGTGCCCTCGTCCGTCCCGTACCGTCCACGTGTATCCCTTTGTTCATACTTACCATAAGCCACAAGGGGTCCATCTCTCTTTATTCCCTCCAGCAAAATCCCTGTGTGTTCTCCACATACCCTCGAATCACTACAAACCTTATTCCAACCTCATCCCACCACACTCCGCGCTTCGGCACGCACACATCTCATGCTGATAGTCGGTATCCTCGGTTACCCCACTGTGGGGTAGGAGGCTTAGAAATCCAACTCCTCGACTTCGACGTCATGCATATATATATACCCTATAACCAAACTAACCTTTCACCATGTCTTTGTTTCCCCGCTTAGCATCCATCTCCTTACAACCTTTCCATATCAAGTTTTTAAAAACTACTCTAAGTGAGACGAAATCGATTGATCAACAGTTAGAAAGAAATGGCAACGCATAAAGCCATCACGATGCGTCAAGTCGAGGGAAAACCCGGTGTAGTTTATTACCCGTACGTTAATCAATCAATCAATCCCCTCCAAATAGACACAATCTCCCCCCGATTCCTACCCCCTGCATACACCAAAACACCACCATCTAATCTAACCCCCCCAGCCTCGAACTAAAAACCATCCCCACGCCCACACCGGGCCCCAAAGACCTCGTCATAACCATGCGAGCCGTATCGCTAAATCACCGCGATCTCTACCTAAGACAACACCTCTATCCCGCGCCTAGCTTCGACACCCCCAAGCTATCCGATGGGTGCGGTATCGTCACAGCGGTCGGTGCCGCGGCTTCACGGTCGTGGATTGGGAAACGGGTGATTCTGACGCCGGGGAGGGGGTGGGAAAAGGATGTGAGCGCGCCGGAGGATGTGAAGGGCTATCGGATCCTGGGGGGGACGAAATCGTGTGAGATAGGGACGTTGCAGGAGGTGGTTGTGGTGGAGGAGGTGGAGGTGGAGGAGGCGCCGGGGGGGCTGAGCGATGGGGAGGCGGCGGCGTTGCCTTTGACGGGGTTGACGGGGTGGCGGGCGTTGGTGACGAAGGGGGGGGTTGGGGTCGGGTCGGGGGAGAATGTTTTGGTTACGGGGATTGGGGGCGGGGTGGCGTTGAATGTGTTGCAGTTTGCGGTTGCGCGGGGGTGTAATGTGTTTGTGACGAGTGGGAGTCAAGAGAAGGTGGAGCGGGCGAAGGGGATGGGTGCCGTGGGGGGGGTGAGTTATAAGAGTGAGGGGTGGGAGAAGGAGTTGAAGACGTTGTTGCCGAAGGAGAGGGGTTGGTTTGATGTTATTGTCGATGGGGCTGGTGGGAATATTATAGCGAAGGCGATACGATTACTCAAGGTATGTACTTTTTCCGACAAACCCAAAACTCTCCTTCCTAGCTCTATGATATACCTCTGTTTATCTGAATTAAACTAAACTGACTAATTTAGCCCGGAGGAACCGTAGTTCAATACGGGATGACCATCGGCCCGAAAATGGAATGGCACATGAATGCGGTGCTGATGAATATCGAGCTCAAAGGCACGACGATGGGCTCTCGTAAGGAATTCCACGATATGGTTTCTTTTGTGAATGAGAAGAAGATTAAACCCGTGGTGTCGAGGGTTGTGAAGGGGATTGAGAATATAGAGGGTATTGATGGGTTGTTTGAGGATATGAAGAAGGGGAGCCAGTTTGGGAAGTTGGTGATAGAGATTGCGAGTGAAGGGGGTGAGAGTGGGGGGAGTAAGTTGTGACAAAGGGAGGGTTATTGAGAGGTTGTTAGGGGAGTTGACGAGGATTTAATTGAGTACGGGTAGTTTCTCTTAGGGGTTGCTATCACGTGGATACAGTTTAACTGTACTTTCTACCCGTCAAATCAGAGACTAGATATGTGACAAGATAGCAAATAAGAGTCAAGAGTCAAGCTGAAGCCAAAACGTCTAGAACTTTCGCTTAGGAACCTTTCCAATGGCAAGTGTCTTCCTGCCATGTGACTACTCGATCAGTAGGCCGCCCATAGAATCATTAGAACCACGAAAAGAGAGCATAGCCACAACCTGAAATTGTCTTTTTCTCCTTATATTATCTTATAGTAAATACTCGATCTATTCTATATATCATATTGATTCATTCATAACGTTTATCAGCCTGCTGATACTCGTCCCATCGCTCAGAACTTCAACTTCTTCCTCTACTCTATACCCATACCATTTCGGAACCGCAACAAACTTCAACCACCACCCCAGAACAGCAAGTAATAATCTAACAAAGTTATCAGTATTTTCTTCAAGCTATCAAAAATCGGGGGTTCTCACATCCCAATGCCAACAATAGCATACGTCGCATAAAAGAAGCCCACATCAGCTTTTCCATCTTTTGGGGGGAAGAAGGGAGCGGCTATGAGCGCCAAACATATTGCGATCCGAATCCACACTGCTGGAAGCCATGCTTTGAAAGGCCTTTTTAGGTCGCTTCGTTTTGACCTCAACCAGATGAGACCAACTGCGGTTGCCAGAGCAAGAAATTGTCCGGGATATCCTTCAACGTCAAGAATGAAATTGTATACGTCGCCCCGAGGTGGTATGGCTATTACTAAGAACGAGGGGACATAATGAACAATGAGACCTCCTAATGGTGTTCCAAATGGCTTTGAAGATGCCAGATGCCGAGAATAAGGGATGAACCCCTGACGAGCAATTTCTTGATTGAGCCGAGCCTACTCACTTTTAGGAAATGTTATTGCTAGCGGGGTGGGGAAAAAATACCAGTGCAAATGTCACAACCATGACGTTGCCAGCGGCCGAAAGAGCGATCGCGAGCGGGAGAAAGATCCTGCCAAAGTGCTCCCCGAATACACGTTCAAAAAACAAAGCAGCGATGAGCTCCCCGCTTCCTTTGATATCTTCAAGAGGTACCACAATTAGGTAAGCGAAGTTTGCCAGGAGATAAAGCAAACAGGCTGTTAGTAGAGCGGCTGGTGCAACGGTTTTCAGCGTCCGGACCGGATCCTTGACCTCGTTGAGAACATTGTTAACGTTCCCAAGGCCAGCATACGAATACGAGACTTTAAAGATGGCAGTCGACACCGTTCCCCACCCCCAGTTTGAACCTTCCCATAACCCATCCCAATTAAAATTCTCTAGAGCAGCTGGAGCCGCCGTCACAGTCCCGAAGAGTACAACATATATACCCGTCAGCGCCATGAAAAGAATCAGACCTACTTTGAACCACCCCAAGAAATTCTGGATTCTGATCCCGGCATTGAGAAACCCTCCATGTACAACCGTGATCGCCGTCAAAAGACCTAATGCCAATCCCTTCTGCTTTAACTCCGTAGGCGTAACTCCAAACGCAAAAAGCACATACTCGCCAAAAATAATACAATTGCTCGCCGTGAAACCCAGCAAGATAGCATGGACAGCAACCATTGTACTTGCCAGAAACCTCGGGTGTCGATAGGTGAACTCGAGGTACACTTTGTCGCCCCCAGAACGGGGAAGCATACATCCATACTCGAGTGAGATGATCATCCCGCACCAAGCAACGAAAGCACCAAAGACCCAGAGCAGGAGGGCAAGTCCCACGCTCCCACTCGTTTTAAAAACGGGACCGGGAGTCGCGAAGATGCCGGAGCCGATTACCCGCGAGATGACGAGAATGTAGGCGCTGCTCCAGGAGAGGTTGCGGCCGAGAGGAGGGAGCGTCTCGGGGATGGTGGTATCTTCCACATCGCGAGTTGGTTTTGTGTCCAGTCTCTCGATTTCGCAGGAGGAGGAGAGGTAGGATGAGGAGCTCGAGGAGTTGTCTGACAGGAGGGGCTCAGATGCTGAAGCATCAAGAGCCAGTGTTGGAGTCATTGTGGAGATGGGAGACAATCTTGGTCTGTCTGTTTGTTTTAAAGCCCGCTGTTGAGTTGGTAAGTATCTTACACGACACGTAAGGGGTGTAAGCCAACACTTACAAGTCTTACTCCGAGACCAGAACACAACAACTCTCACAGAGACGAGAAAAGAATCTTCAAAATTCAGCACAAATAGTAATAACAATGATACAAGATGGAAATCATGACTCCAGATATCAACCACTTTCATCCTCGGTGCAGACTGATAACAAATTCGGTTTCTAAGCAAACGCGGTCCTCGAGGACGATACCCTCCGCATGTGCTCCACGCATAATATTCCATCATCAGCATTCCACCGAGCCCCTGCATATGTCGCCTATCAAATGGCACGGTGATGGATTGCCGATAAGTGTGTTTTGGAATCTGGATCAAGTCGGCAGTATAATCCCGCATATCAATTGCGTGATCTTGTCACGGGGAATCGCTTCCGGGGATCCGATCTGAGGGTAGGGCTGAGATCAGGGTCAACTTGTGTTGAGAATAGGTTTATATATTCCGATGGGCTTTGAAAGTCTCTTTTTTCTTCTTGGCTGAATTCAAAGCAGCTTCAGAAGCTTGGGTTTAGTGTAGTCACGTGGCATAACAAGAGACAACTCTGTTTGTTAATTGTATTTCAAATGTTTGTTGAAGGAGGCATACTTAAACCTACTTCAAAGGTGCGATTGCCGGTATGACCAAGCTGAATTTCCTATCACTCGCCTTCTCAAAAAGCGGTTTGTCGTTCCTCCCCCTTTTGCGTTTTCGGCTATTTCAACACTTGCACATACGATACGGCTTTGGTTTACAATTCGATATAATTGCATCGAGATAGACTTGTCATTGACTTGGACATAGCTGCCTTGCAAGAGCGAATCTATTTATAAATGTTTCAATTGCATCCAAGTGTCCCGTGCATCGACCGAGGCGTGGATTGGCATGTCGCGCCAACCCCACCCCAGAGCACGTAAGATCGCGGGGTTGCACTGATACCAACCATAAAGGGTCAAAGGGCGTCAATTTGATATATGATTTGAAATCAATTCTATTGATTAGTGTACCATGATTACAATCAGGTCTATCTCGTAGTATATAATCCGCAAGTGTCCTGCAGAGAAAATCCAAGAAAATCGAACCCCTCATTTGATTTAGCCATGGCATCAGCAGTCGCCCAACATCCACTCATCCAAGAGCCCTCCACAGCCCCTGGCTCCCATTATAACTTTCTTCCCAGTGTGGTAAACACCACAGGTCAAACCCCAGATGACATCCCGCATGACGTAGAAACAACGTTATACTATTTTAAGGACAACGAGGACGGCTCGCCTCCTCAGCCAAGCTACGTAGGTAAACCAGAGACCTACAATAGACCAGCGCAGGAGAAACATGTCACCGTCCATGACATCCGCGGCGCGGAAGACAACTATAAGCTTGACACGCATGGATTCCAAGTCGTTAAGCACGAGAGCAAGGAGAAAGATTTCCTTGACGATGAAGAAATCCGTGCTATTTATTATCCAGAGACTGAAGAGTTGCTCAAGAAAACGTAAGCATGACATAAAACTTAAGAGAGCAACACTTACACAAAACGCAGTACCGGTGCCTCCAAAGTCTTCATCTTCGACCACACCATCCGCCGCCAATCCAACGACTCCCGTCTCACACCTGCCGAGCAAAACGCCCGGGCACTTCGTGGTCCCGTGCAAAGAGTCCACATCGACCAATCCTACGAAGCCGGTCCTGAGAGAGTAAAGCACCATCTCCCAGAGCTGGCACCAACTCTCCTCCGCGGCCGCTACCAAATCATCAACGTCTGGCGTCCCATCAAGACGATCTTGAAAGACCCTCTTGGAATCGCCGAAGCCGGCTCGGTAAAGGACGACGAGCTCGTCCCCATCAAGCTCATCTATCCCGATCGGGAGGGGGAGACGTTTTCCGTTCGCGCCGCCCCGACGCATAAGTGGTATTATCTCTATAAGCAGACTCCGGGGGAGGTGGTGCTGATCAAGTGTTTTGATTCGAAGACGGATGGGAGGGCGAGGAGGGTGCCGCATAGTGCGTTTGTGAATGAGGAGTTTGAGAATGAGGCGACGAGGGAGAGTATTGAGGTTAGGGCGTTGGTGTTTCATCCTGATGATACGGAATAATTACGTACTGTACTGTAGAGACATGTAACAGGCTCTTAACTCTTGCTAGTAAGGTTATACTATGAATCGTCTGAGAGGTCATTATTATTTTTATTATCTTCTAGCTGCCATTAACATTCCTCGAAAACTATATAACCCCTTCTTTCTTTCTCCCTAAGACGAATTCTCGAGATAGTTCCAACGTTATAATTTTGGTATGTTAGTTTATTAACACTGGATATACATTGTTCCGTCAGTACTTTAGTTAAAAGTTCTATAATTCTATTTACTTTTATTTTCACAAAGATGTTAACATTGAGCTCCCTCCTTTTACTCAATCAATAGATAGAATTATCATTTAAAAGCATCGCAACAATTCTAGCGAAGATTTACCATACTAATTTACTTTGATTAAAATGATATTCACATGATCGATTAAAAAAGATTAATAGTCATTAACTCCATCTTATCAAATCAATTCTCACACTGATTAGTAGCCGCTATTAGCATCTAACCCATGCACAAGTAAAGACGTTCTGTCAAGTGGAAAGATCTGTGCGTAGAATCAGACATCTAATTCGTCTCAATCAATATCGTCATTATTCATAAGTCTCAATACTTGCTACCTCTTTTGTTCAAACCCTCTTAAATACACCACTACTCAGATCATTCTTACCTGAAAATGTATCACTGATACTTGTCCCTTCACTGGTTGTACCCCCAGCACAGCTGCCCAAAGCGCAGCTCCCCAAAGCCCGCAACGAAAACGACTTCAGTCCCACTTTCCATTTCAACAGCTTATTCCTCGCTGGCACCTTCGCTCCACCTTGAAGTGTGTCATAAACCAGAGGCCGGAAATACATCGTCACTGCTATATGTTCATCCTTCTTCACGGCTAACGTGAGATATGACTGCGATCGGGCGTCTTTCGTCAAATCCCTATGTTTCCTGCTCTTCGTCAGTTCGACTTCTCATGCCACGCAAATTTATCACTTACAAGATTTCCTTCAAATCGTCAACGTAATTCTCGCCCAAACCCCCCAAACCCCACTTCCTAAACCAGCCCTGCAATGCAATCGCAATATCCACATCGCTCTTCTTCCCAAACAGCCAAGGCTGGAAATACATTTTTGGCGCTGGCTGTTTATCCCCCGGTCTCATTTCCAAATTGAGACAAATCGTTTGCCTCCTTCCATCTTTATTTTTCAGATCTTCATCCTCCACCAACTTCTTTCCATCCTCGTAAAGCAAGCTCCAAAGCTCCTCAATACACTTCAACCCAAACTCGATCCCCTTTCCTTTCAGCTGACCCCTCTGTGTCCACATATCTCTCACAGCCTGCAAACTCGTATATGAATAATACATATACAATTTTATCCTCGACCCCATCCCAGGTTTCATACAATCCCATGCCAACATATGGATTGTCTGCTGTCTCTCCAATGGGTAGTCCTCGTTAAACTTTCCCACAACACCAAACGCCTCCTTCAAGCCCCCATCAAAAAAGCTCTCATCCCAATGTTGCACCAATTCTGCTCCCCTTTGATGGCACAACGCTCTTGCATTGTTTATCGCCGGCCGGAAATACACTTTGTACAAAGAATCCCCGTTCTTTCCACAGTCAATCGCACTGAATAGATACGGCGGATGTTCAACATCATACGCCTCGTCCAAAAACCACTTCATCGTATCATCCAAGAGCGTCAAGTCCGCTCCTCCCCCTTTCAAGAAACCCAATGCTTCCAGTTCCTTGATCAACTTCCTTGGAGATCCGAAGAGATCGTATGAAAATCTCACTGTCGAATTCGAAGTCGAAGAATCGTCATTCCAGCTGATGTCATAAGGCGTCCCATCACCATTCAACTTTGTTTTATGACTGCTGTTGGGATCTGGGAAGTGGGAGATGACGTGTTGGAACAGTGCAAGGTAGTACGCTTGCAGCTTGGGAGAGTATTTGCATTTCTGGAGCAAGGCAGAGAAAGAGGGGGTTGCGGCTTGAGACCAAAATTGAGACGTCTTAAGAGAGGTATCTGATTTGAGGATATTCTTCATAACCCCTTCATTCCTGGAAGCGCCCTCGCTATTGTCAAAGCGGTGAAAGTGGAAGGGGTCTTTGTCGAAGATTTCGCGTAATCTCATTTTCGGTTCTTTCGTGGATTTGTTTTTGCTGAGTTTTAAGATCGAGGAAGACTAAGATCTCTAAGGTGTTGGCTTGACAAGTTGGACATCTACTGTGCTATTTATCTACCCGCGAGAGGGGTCAAATAAATTACTATGCTTAATCACAGAGCGTGCATGATTCAGGTCTTTTCTCCCTCCATTCATCAGCCCTGACATGGTGAGTTTCCATCGAGGACTATGTGCCAATCTCACTTAAACGAGGGTTGGTAGCCGTTTGGGCGTCTGTCAATTGACATCCGAGCTGTCCTGCATCAATTGGTGTCGCCCGTGGCTTTTTCTCTAAAATTGGCTATTGGCTTGAGAAAGCCTCTTCGATAGACGTAAGTGACGCCGGTAAGAGGAGAATTACGTGCGAGGATAATATTGGTTAGAATAAGAGAGGGTGGTGAAGTCAATGTCTCACCGCTACAGAGCGCCGCAGGAAAAAGCAATGAGCAGTATCCCAATGAGGAGTAAATCTTGTATGATCACTGTTTGCTATCAAGCTAACAAACGAGGCGGCCTATAACAAGTTAGATCATGTACAATAAGTCTCCTTTTGGAGTCAGATAAACTGGGGTAAGATAGGAGGGCCAGAAGAATTACGGGACAATATCAAGTCACGTGACAAGCCCCCTCTCGACTTCAAGTTCATCACTTCAATGTTACATAGCTATCCCACAACAATTCGTTTCTCCCACTTACTAGAAACAGTTTTCCGTGCATGTGAGTACCCTTGAAGCCTCAGATAAGCAATAGTTGATCGCTTCTGCTATTAGATATCATTATTTTAGTATCACACATCTGGGCCTTCATGCCTTTGACCTTTCAATTACCCTTGTCTGATTTCTTCCCTTCTCCCGCCCCTGGCAACCATACACACCAAAACTCTTTCTTTCAACGATAGCCACAAAGCTATCACCTTCACTGCATGATGATTTCGCCTCTATCCGACATCTCGCCTCGCCTGAGCTGGTTGCTCTATAGCCGGAGCCGCTAAATGCCCCGATGCTTCTCAATCACGATCTTGCTGTACTAACATTAATAGTCCCATCTTTTACGGTTAAACTCCGATTGCCATGCCATGCCGATTATCCTCTTTTTAACCTTGTTCTATCGCCACTATCTTTCGCGAGGCGGAAAGCCCGATATGATTACCATGGATGGAAAGAGGATCCTGTGAAGCGTCCAACACATCAATCCCGTCCTCCACTATGACAAGGACGCCAAATAAAACTTGGGAAAGGTGCGTAACACAGAAACATGGGTTAAACATATCTTCCAATCGCGCTCATACAGCCCTTAAGCCACAGGCCCCATAGATCCCACTCTGGTTTCATCCAAGGAATCTAGCCCGGCCAGCAATACATCCTCCAAACCAGAGACAAATCGTGGGGGAATCAACAACCTGGACTACAAGCTTGTATCCCCTGCCCTCGAATAACTTATGAAACCATGTGAAGGTCAAGTAGCCGAGGGCCAAGGGCGCCCCAGCACGAGGCCAAGATAATGAATGGGAGCTCGGTGGAGGACTACGATACCAACGAGGTAGGATGCTTGCTTCCTGCTAGAAGTGAGTTAAAGGAGGGGCGTTATGATTAGAGAGAGGAAATATCATGAGCGCTGGTCGCTAACGTTTCAATAGAGAGTACTTCCGTACTGCTTGACAGATGGGAATCGGCACCATGGTCATTCTTATCGCACGCGTTTCGCGAGAACTCTTACAAAAACCCCGCCCCATCTTCATCTAGGAATAGTCTTAATTCAAAGCACTGCCTTGGGATTTCAAGTCAAGCATGAACGATGAAAACTACAGAGGATATCGACCTTATAGTCAAGCAAAGAGAACGACTTTACCCAATCTTCGTAAATGAAAAGCGATGTATATTCCATTTTCAGAGGAATACTCAAGTACTAAGTATTCCTTGAAGCTGAATTGTGGCTGAAAAGAATGCACCCAGCCAAGTGGCGGTGCAGAGACCCAAAGGTGTGGTTGGCAGTATCGGAACATTGAGATACGAATTTGTATCACAGCGGCGAACGCCATGTGGAACGCCATGGAGCACACGAAAAGAAGCACATGAGGTCTAGTTAGATATGTCATAAAGCCATATCTGCCTTGTGGCTAGAATATAGAGAGACGACATGCCAAAAATGGAGAGAGAAAGAGGAAGAAAAAATAGGAAAGGACAACAAAAAGAGAGGGAAGAGATAACTTAAGCAATTTTACTCATCGCCGTAGACAATGAAGCATTCATATATCAATATAATTAGTTCCCTTCTTTCTCACCTAAAACCCATCTCCCCTCTCCCCACGATCCTACCGCCTAGCAACCTTCTTCGCTAACATCGCCGCCGCATGCTTCGTCCCCAACACCTTATACTCCGGGTGCCCATACACAATCGAATTAACATCGCCAAGCGTACTCTCGGCCACGCTCAAACCATCGGTCCCAAACTGCCAAATCTGATCCGCCGCAAGCCCACTTGCTAAAACGGCCGCCTGCCATGGCCCCTCCGTCGCCGTATGGTTATCCGGGAACGGGGTCCCATACTCCTCGAGAATGACCGGTTTCCCGGCGGCCTTGCCGAGAATATCGTGCTGTTGGATCCATTCGGTGCCCCATGTGTAGTTGTAGCCCCAGCTATTAGGATATAGATGTAAAACCCCTATGGACACACCATATCAGTACACTTTCTCTCTTCCTCTCCAATTTCAAAGGAAAGGAAATAATACTAAAGAAACACTTACCATAATCAAGTGTGTTAATCTTGAGGTTAGCAACCCAATCTATGCCTTCACCCCCTCCATACGCATAACTCCCATCCCCCACCTTATCCGCCGGCGCAAGCCACCCCTCATCCCCAAGCGTAACCATATGTCCAGGATCAAGACTCTTAATATACTTCGAGATCTCCGTCGCCCACGTTGTGATGACGCTCGAATCACACCCATGACATCTCGGCTCATTACCCAACTCCCACGCAAAGATAGCCGAGGACCTAGCATACCGGGTGACGAGCGTCTTGATGTAGTTTTTGTATGCCTTCTGCGCAACAGGGTGTGTGAAAAATGTTGTGGCATTGCATCCGAAGGCCGTGCTATAAGCTCCGATTCCACCTTGAGGTTCGTTAGTGCCAATTACAGTAAAAGACCTGCTCAAACTTTAAGACCTAAACCTCGACCTCCAAAGCACTTATCGCCTAAGGTCGAGCATAAAAAGAGCTGGGAAAATAAAAGCTCACCATAATCCCCCCAATTATTCACAAATGGCAACACAAGCTTAACTCCATACTTCTCCGCCGCCGAAACAACATAGTCAAGTCTCTGCAGCCCATCCGCTCCATAATTGATATAACTCCCCGTCGAGTTTAATACTTGAAAGTATATCTTGTTTGGATCTGTAGCCGTTGATGCTGGGGGTGTATTAACATCACCAAAGGCCCATACTCTTAAATTCTTATATCCCGTTGCCGCTACCTCCTTCAACGCAGTGTCGACATCCGAGTTACTGCTCAAATGCGCCAACCACCATGCATTACTCCCGGCAAAATACCCCACCTTCCCATCGATATCGAACAACCAGCCGGCGACTTTGGCGTTCGCACCACCAGTACCAATTGGCTGCGTACAGAGCGCCGAATTCGTGTCTCGTACATCAACAGCTGGGATAGCCACCGCCGAGGCAGCGCATGCAAGACCAAATAAAGAGTTTGAGGAAAACTTCATATTGACCGACTAGCCCAATGGCAATCAAGAAAATTTCGAGTCACAGCGAGTACGATGGACTAGACGCAACGCAAACTTAGGGGTGACAATTTCCATTTGTATTTGTACAAACACCTCGGAGATCGATCCGAAATTGCCCCTCTATCCACTAAATAATATATCCATCCATCATTTCCCACAAATGAAATTCAACTGATCATCACCAAACACTCAAGCAGCAATCAAGAAAATAGAGTGCGTCAAAGTAAAGTGTCAGGTCCCGCCTGCGGTTCAAAGGTAATATAAACAACATTTATCCGCGCGGAACCTCTCCCTCCGACCCAACCAAAGTTAGGAAAGCGCCACGGAAGTATTCAAGGAATCTGGGGCTCCCTCACTTTCGGGACCCGAGATCTAGATCGACCACCTTGAACGGGGATGTTTTTACGGGGAAACAGGGGCATTGGTGAGGGGTACAATATCGCAGGTGGATAACATCATCGCCACTTGTACGCGTAGCCACTTGGATTGTAGTTACCGGTCAACCGGCGCGGTGTACTTGAGTCTTGGAGAGTACAAATGGGAAATTCTTTTCCGCTTGGTGGGACAATTTCATCATCTTGGGTCCATCGTAGGTGAGCTCTCCAGGCCTGATCATGGTGGCAACGCTGCAACAAAACCAGAAAGTGAAGTCACGCACTCATTGTCCAACAAGGGGAAGAGTCGGCTCGTTGGGCCGAAGCCACAAAACTCGACTCTGGAGGGTTTAGATAATATGGATGAAACATAAAATTGGAGTCATTTAGAAGCAGAAATCGTATCTGGAGTAAAAACAAAATAAACATTTTGGACTATGATAGATGGCAAATGCAAGCGTGGTAGAAATTAAAATACCATTCTCAGAGTTTGGCCTACACTTGTAGGCTCTCTTTAATCCATCGTATTTCATCAACACTCAAAGTTTGACCATTCTTGACAATAGGAGCTTTGTCTCCGAGAAGTAGAGCTGAACAACGGGGAATTGCGTCGAGAATATCAGCAGGCAACAAAAGAGCGACAGTCTGCGTTCCACAGCGAAGTTAAGAGGTACATGGTGAAAATTCGAGGGACCCAATGTAAGTTGCGTCTTTGGAGGTCTACCTACCTTTGAATCAAATAGTCGATTCACAGCCTTTCTTTTATGAATCAGCATCGTCGAGTTCAGAGATCGAGTCCATTATGCGAGGCCTAACCTATTAGCTGCATAGGATCTGCATCCTCAAAGCCTTCCCAATAATGCCTATATTAAGGCCCGCAATCGACCGTAATCATGCGTGAAACCTGAAACCACGACTAGGGAGAACTCAGTATCAGTCTTCAGTCAAATAATACTCTGACCTAGTAATGAAGCCTCACCCATTTATTATACCCCAGAATCGTCCCAACAGTATCAATCACTCCTGTTTACCTGTTTAATTTGCTGTTATTCCCCGGTCCGCCCCCGGTGTCACAGATGATGTGTTCGTTCCGGCAGAAAAATATCAGGCTGATGGGGTTGTACAGCATACACCGCGATCGAAGTGCATGATGACGTCTAGACGCTCGTACCAACATCATAATTTAGTGATATCACAGCAGGTGATAAGATGGAAGAATAGAATGGAAATGATTTTAGCTGAGAAATTGGGATTTGGAATTCGGCGATGCGAGGTTGTTCGCTTTCTTTTAGGTTGATCAATCGATGGGGGACTAGCGCTAAGTCCTGCAGTTTGTAGTTACCTTATCAAGCAAGCGAAGCTACAATGCAAACAAAAACCTTTCTTGTATTTCAACATAGGCCTTTTGAACACTCAATATAATTTATCATTTGACACACATGCGAGTACCAACCCCGTGCCCCTTCTCTACGCCTTCATCATACCTTGTAGTAAGCATGTCATCCCCCTCCAAACGCGATTTCACACTCCTCCGATCCGCTTGCTCGGAAAATATTTGACAATGCGGATTTCAAGGAAAGTATAGGAATGGTGGTTGTTATTTCAGAGAGGAGCTGTAAAGAATCCAATCAGAGATAAGGAGAGGTGGCCAATGGAGGAAGTTAAGTCGGATTCCATTCAGGACATTCGCTTGCATATACCTTTTATATAACGAACAAAGATCAAGCCACAAAAATTAAGTATATGAAAGGGAGTGTTTGGATTGCTATTCAAGTCCGGCACTTGTATTGAGCCTTTACATGATACAAGACCAGAGGAGAAACTGCTTTGCTACAGCAAATACAAAATAGCACGATCGTACCCAGGTAGCAATATTAGGTAAATGCAAATGATAAGTAGCTCTACACATATAAGCATTCCCAAAACTCGATGCAAAATCCCATTTCATTTTTTGTAGCGAATAGAACCACCCAATATATAGTGTATCTCACAGCTGTTCGTTCACAAACAAACCCGCCATTCCTTGCCCCGTCCCAATACACATACTCGTCAACAGCACCCTCTTCTTCGTCCTCCTGCACTCGCTCAATCCCGTAACGATCTGTCTCGCACCCGTCGCCCCCAACGGATGACCCAACGCGATAGCCCCACCCCTAGGATTCATCTTCTCATACGGCAATTTCAACACATCTTTACAGTAAACGGCCATGGATGCAAAAGCCTCGTTGACCTCAATAACATCACAGTCGTCAACCGTGATGTTGTATTTGGAAAGGAGCTTGGGGATAGCGATTGAGGGTCCAATGCCCATTATACGGGGAGCGACACCCGCAACGGTAGCACCGACAAACTTAGCGAGGATAGGTTGATTGAGTTGGATGGCTCTGGAACGCTTCATTAAGAGGACGGCGGCAGCTGATAGATGTTAGTGAAACCCAAGGAGAAGAAACATATTGTACACACCTCCATCAGTAACTTGTGATGAGTTTCCTCCGGTCGACTTGTCACCAAAAGCGGGGAACGCAGGCCGAATCTTCGCCAACCCCTCATAAGTAGTTCCCCACCTCGGCCCCTCATCCTTCGTCAAAGTAACCTTGACCACTTCCCCAGTCTTTGGGTCCTTGACCTCTGCCACAATCGGCACAATCTCATCTTCAAACCACCCTGCCTTCTGCGCTACCTCCGCCCTCCTATAACTCTCTGCCGCATACCTATCCTGCTTCTCTCGGCTGATATCAAAGTCCTTGCCCACATTCTCGCTTGTCTGCCCCATCGGCTGCAAACAATCCGCCGCTTCTTGATTGTTCGACACTTCGGGGTGGAAGGGCTTCTCGAGTTTATCGCCGCCAGCAGACATAAGTTCCGCACCCAATGCTATTCCAATATCAATAGACCCTGCAGCAATTTGGTTGGCGATATCTTGGGTGGCTTTGAGACCTGAGGAGCAGAAACGATTTACGGTAGAGGCTGCGACTGTGTTAGGGAAGCCCGCAGCGAGGGAGGCTGCACGAAGTTTGTAAGCTGCACTTCCATCCGAGACCTAGAGACAATTCCTGAATTAGTATGTTTTCTGCCCATGATGCAGTTATAGGTCATAAGACGGAAGTGGAAAAAGGAAGACGTACATTTCCGCAACAGATATCCTCCACGAGGGCGGGATCGAGCTTCGATTTCTCAATGACTTTCTTCAGTAACGCATAGAGTAAATAATCCAACTCCGTATCCTTGAATCCTCCTTTTGCTGCCTTCGTCAGCGGCGTCCGGACCGCAAGTGTGATTACGATGTCATCTGCATTCTTCGAGGTACTATTCATAGATACCACCGTTAGCATTTGTAACCTTTGTGCTTTACTCTCCTCCCATTAAGCTTACATGTGCGAGAGACCCGAGGATCCAGGTGTAAGATGCTTGAGAATGGAACTAATTCTTTCACCTGCCATTTTGATGAGAATAAAATCAGATTGAGGAGAGGAATCTAGTAGAACGGGATGTATTTGCGGTTTAAAGGTTCAGAGAAATGGGGAAGCGGTTGCTTTTGAAGTGATGTTGAAGCTGTTCCTACATCCGGTGTGGGGAAAATGCCGAGGCATCTCGAACCCTGCCACCCAGCTGCCAGTGCCGTCGGGAATGTTGACTAATCAGCTCTCCTCTACCCAATCACAAAACCAGCAAAGAGTCGATTTCAAAGCTTTCGTAACTATGAGTAGAAGCGATGGATTTTGCTTGTGTGTCACGGTAACTGAACAATTAAATGTGGTTGTGTTAGGTATATAAGAGACAGCCTGTCTTGTGACGGCGACGGCATTGTTGGAAAGGGACATGGATATTAACCGAACAGGAGAATCTCCGGTTCCATCGCTCTCAATTCCTCATCTAAACTAACATACACTAACTTTCTAACTTCGTTTGTAGCACTCCTAGACACATCAGCGCCATGCTGTTCTTCCCTTCAACACCCTTTGATCCAAAGTCTATTCAAGAAGAAAAGTGAGGAGCATTAAGCACCAAGCCCATGAGTACACCACCAAGCGTGCCCGCAATAGGGATAGTAAGAATCCAAGCCAGGAGCAAGAGACCGACTCGCTGGAAGTTAACTGCCTTGAGGGTACCATTGCAGAGGCCGACACCGACGGTAGCACCAGTGATACACATAGAAGTAGAAACGGGGAGCGAGAACTGAGAGAAGACAAGGACAGTGATTGCGGCACCCATCTCCATGGAAGAACCTTGAAAAGGTTAGTAAAAGGCAATGATAAATAGGAAGGAGACAAACCTCTGCTAGGCGAATGATAAGTGATCTTGTTACCCATGACTACCAAGATTCCGTTAGCACAAGCGACTATCCGAACAACATGATGGAGCCGACTTACCCTTCATGATATTATACCCATAAGTAATCAACCCGATGGAAATCATCAAACTCAAAACAGCCAATTGCCAGACCGGCACTGGAGCTTTACTTCCGGCGGCATCACCAGTTTTCCATGCGCTATATATAACTGCCCACGGTCCAACCGAATTTCCAATATCATTCGCTCCATGAGCAAAAGATGCCGTGCATGCCGTCAATATCTGCACAAACGAATATGTATGCTCAACCTCATTAGGATATTTCTCCGCATGAGCATACACTGCAGCCATGCGGTTGCCTTCGGGCGTGCCTGTTATGCCACTTTGCGCGGCGTGGATGTCGTAGTGAAGACCGTAGAGAAGGCCAACAGTGACGGTGGGAATAATTCGTTTGGAGAGGATTCTGATATTGTGAAGTTCGTAGAGCTGGCCTGCGCCCATGGGATTATCACGAAGGGCACGCATTGCCCAGCCTAGAGGGCCGGTCTTCTCCATTAGTTTTGCATTGAATTTTGCCTCGGCCGCAGCCACAAGCTCTTTGTACGTGGGTTGCATGACCTCCATCTCTGTAAGTTTATTTTCGTTTGCATCTGGCGCTGTGGTGGCAGTTATGTCTAGATCGTTTGCTTTGGCATCAAAATCAGATTCGGCGACAGATTTTGGGCCATGAGTGGATGACTGCTCTGGGTCCTCATCTTGGACCACGGCATAGTTTGGAACGTTGGCATGATCGGCTTCAAGGACGACTGGGCGTTTGAGGAGCAAAGGGCCTTGGATGAACATCCACCATTTGACAGTGCTGTCCTTCTTAATAATCTTTGCGTGTAGGTAGGGAACGAAAAGGAGGGCCGATAAGAGGCAGAGCCCGAATCCTGTGCCCAGGGTGAAGGAAGCAATGTACCAGGCGGGCTTCTTGCCCAGGCCCAAGTTAGGGGAACCCTTATAGACGATAGACAAAGTACAAATGGTGCCAGCAATAAGGAAAAAGAAAGGCGAAGTATAAACGGCCCAAGGAACCGGATTCTTTCGCATGTGTACCACGAGCTTGATCAGCAGGAATATAGTAGCTGCAAACCCGCCAGAAATCACGGGTGCCATTCCCAGGCCGGCAAAGATGGCCCCCATTCCCTTGCCATTATTCCAACCCCATTGTACCTTGGAGGCTCCAACAGTTGCGATACCGACACCAGCAACGGCTGAAATAAGCGAGTACGTCGACGAGACGTGAGCAGAGTGTCTCGTGCACCACATGACCCAGCTAGAGGCTGCTGCTAGGGCGCAGGTGAATGCGAGCATCTGAACACCGGCGTCTCCTCGGAAAGCAGAATTAGGAATGATGCCATTCTTAATGGTATCGGCCGTTCGTGCTCCGACTGTAATGGCCCCTAGCATCTCAAAAACTGTGCCAAATACCATTGCCTGTCTGTACGTGATAGATCTCGAGGAGACACTAGTTGCCCAGGAATTTGCGACATCGTCTATCCAGTGGGTCAGAAACTATTGCTAAGGTAAAGATATGCGTTACTCACTTGCACCATTGTTGTAGGCATCAAGCATGGCAAAGAAAGTGCCAATGACAAAGACGTAGGTGTAGTCGTCAAGCATCGTGGCAAAGAGCGACCAGTTTCCGGCCGAGATTGAATCCGGGTACTGGGGACAGAGATGCGAGAGACTTCAATATAGGAGGGCCTTCTACTACTTGTAGTCTCACCTAAGAAGAGCCCACCGCGGCCCATGAACGTGGCACTGGAGCAATTCGTGCCATGTTCTCATATCATAGAATTTGATTCGCAATAGCGATGCAACACACGTTTTTCGCAAGTGCCTTGGCACTTTAGAATTTCGATACTTCACTAAGAAGGGCAGGTGCTAAGAGATGATTTTCGCAAGAGAGCGAGTTGCCAAGAAGAGGAATCGTCTTGGAAAGACGGAAGTGGTCTTGGAATCTGTGAAGTTGTGGAAAGAATAGTATGTTGTTCGTTGATGGGCTCTGGGCATCTCTGGGCATAGCTTGGCTAGCTGTTAGAGAAGCATTTGCGACCCTATGGGAGCTCCCAAGATACCCACGTGGGCGTGGGAAAAGTCCGCATTATGGCGAGGAGTGACATTTGAGCAATAATTATCATTTTAGACTTCAAAGCTCTGATGGAAGAAGTGGTAAATATGTGACAAATAGATAAGATTGTGCTTCAAAAAAGAAACTACAACGAAAATAACAACGTGAAATTCTTCTTTAATCCTCAAGTTCTTGAAGCTTCACAGGTGTCTACCCAGATTATTTAGAGCACTCTTAACTTTGCACTAACCGATTATCCCATTCTCGAGTGATTTATAAATTCATCTTAAAGCTGGACAGGATATTCACACTTCAATTGCCACTAAGCTCGCATCTCAGAATCCACATCAAGTAGACAAAATTTCTGCAAAAGACGAAGAAAGTTTCTTCAAGCATCCCTTTATTGGAAACTCCCAGCTGTTCAAGTTTGGAGAGCTTTCAATTGTGCCACATGGGAACATTCTGGGGAATCAATTTCGCATCTAGGTTTTCGTGAATAATTGTGTAGCTTTTCCCGCTATCAGCAAGTTAATATCAATGAGACATGCGTTACAGAAAAGCCAATGAATTGTGAAAAGAGATGAGAAAGGATCTGTCCGTGTTTGCCTTTTCTCAAGAGAGAAATCTTTTCAATCAATGGACCATTGATCCATTTCTCAGACAGACTCAGGGAAGTGAGGTTGACCATTTAAGTCAGAGTAAGAAAACTGTGCCAATCGCAGCACTTGCTGATGAATTGACGCTCAAAGTCATATATTCGATTTTTGATGTGTTTTCTTCATACACCTACCTATCCAGAGAAAGAAGAAATGAATTCGAAACAGCAAAAAAGTATTTAGCGCGCTAAATCGAATAAGGGTACCCAAGAAGCGGTGGAGGTGGGCAGAATATTTTCCATCTGGAAATCTTCCCCTCAAGCTCCCACCATCGCAACCTGCGAGACACGACATAACCATTCGCAACAATGCCAAAACAAAAGACCCCCAAAGGCACTGCCTCTGCAGATGCTTCAACTTCCATCTCCGACCCTCGATTTTCTAACTTCTCCACCGACCCGCGATTCCGTCTTCCCTCAAAAAAGCATACTCGAACCAAAATCGACAAGCGTTTCTCGCGCATGCTCAAGGATGAAGATTTCTCCAATTCGGCAAAGGTAGATCGATATGGAAGGAAATTGAGCAGTAGTGGGAAGAAGAAGGCTTTAGAACGACTCTATGTCCCCGACGAGGAAGAAGCAGAAGAGGCAGAGGGTAGAGAAGGAGATGCTGAAGTTCAAGTCGAGGATGATGAAGTTGTTGAGAAGGAACTGAAGAAAGCGGAGGGATACGATCCTGCTAGAGGTGGAGGGTTCTCCTCTTCGGAAGAGGAGGATGAAGAGGAGGAAGGGGAGCCAGAAGTTGAGGTGGTGGAAGAAGAATTCCCCGACATGATGGGCGAGCAAGCAGCTGTGGAGATGGGTGAAGTTTCATCGAGGTTTGCCGTTGTTAACCTGGATTGGGACAACCTTCGGTCAACGGACTTGATGGCTGTGTTTTCGAGTTTTGTGCGACCTGGTGGAAAGATTTTGAAAGTCTCAATATACCCCAGCGAATTTGGCAAGGAGCGGATAGAGCGTGAAGAATTAGAGGGGCCACCAAAGGACATATTTCAGAAGAAGGTAGAAGAGGGAGATGATGCGGAAGATTTGGAAGGGTTAGACTCCGAGGAGAGTGAGGATGATGACGAATTGGATGAAAAAATAAAGAAGGATTTACAAAAGGGCGACAATGGCGAGGAATTTGACAGCGCAGCATTGAGACAGTATCAACTCGAACGGTTACGATATTATTATGCTGTCGTCGAATGTTCGGACAAGGAAACCGCAGAAGCTATCTATGAGGCTGTAGATGGCACAGAATACCTCTCTTCGGCCAATTTCTTCGATTTACGATTCATCCCAGATGACACCGAGTTTGATGACAAACCTAGAGACGAATGTGACGCTGTACTAGACGGATACAGACCTACAGAATTTGTCACAGATGCACTTCAACATTCTAAAGTCAAGCTTACATGGGACATGGATCCCGAAGAAGCATCCCGGAAAGATGCTATCAACCGTGCATTCAGCGGGAGTCGAGCCGAGATTGGGGAAAATGACCTACGGGCATATCTTGGTAGTGATTCGGAGGAAGAATCTGAGGCGGAATCTGAAGGAGTTGAAGAGCCCAATGCCCCAAAACTTAGCAAGAAGGAGCTTGCGCGCCAAAAGATGAGAGCAGCGCTCGGTCTGGCTGAACAGCCAGAAGCCAAGTCCAAATCTAAGAAAGATAAAGCACCAGTCGGAGATATGGAAATTACATTCACCGCCGGGCTTTCGGCATCTAAGGGGCCCATATTCGAAAACGAGCCCATAATAGAGGAAACCACGGCCGAGAAATATGTTCGCAAGGAAAAGGAGAGGAAGGCGAGAAGAAAGGAGAAAGCAAAAGCTGTTCGCGAGGGACGAGATCCCAATGCCGAAGACCCAACAGCGGATGCTGATGGAGATGAAAAAGAGACACAAGATCTCGGATTCGACGATCCCTTCTTTGCAGCAGACGAAGCCGTCAAAGAGAAAGCATCCAAATCCCAACGCAAGGAAGCCCGCCTCGCCAAACGGGAAGCCAAGAAAAAGGAAGCCGCGGAGAAGGAGTCGAATCGTGCCGAACTGGAGCTCCTTATGCAAGACAACAGCACCGAGACCGCAGCCCACCTTGATCATTTCGATATCAAAGAAATCGCTCGTGCGGAGAAAGCTGCCCGGAAGGGAAAAAAGGGAAAGAAAATGGTTGAGGGGGGCAAGAGAGGTGGCTTACAAGAGAAGTTCGAGATGGATGTTGGAGACGAGCGTTTTGGGAAGTTGTTTGAGAGTCACGAGTTTGCGATTGATCCTAGTAATCCTAAGTTCCAGGGCACCGAGGGCATGAAGAAGTTGTTGGAGGAGGGGAGGAGGAAGAGGGGGGTGGGGGATAGTGATGAGATTGCTGAGAGCGGGAAGTCTAAGAAGAGAAAGGTTGAAGGTGAAGATGGGAAGAAGGTCAAGGGAGAGTTGAATGGGTTGGTAGAGAGCGTGAAGAAGAAGGTTAGTAAATAGTTGCTGTTGTATTACTGGATTGAGTGAAGAGTTTGAGTTGAAGTCTATAATTGATTTTTGGAGGTATTACGTACAGACTTGGGATGCAGCGATGGAGCTATTGATCTAGGGGTAATAGTGATCGTCTGCTTAGACCGAAGAAGGACGTTGGACTCTAGATTATAAAGTCCGATATTTTGTTTTCTTCTCTTCTCTTTTCCCAATTAAGATTAATGCTACAGAAAAAGAACCCAAAAAATTGACGTTCAATTGAAACCAGCTCACAACTCCATGTCGTCCCTTCTTCTCCTCCCTCAGCGAGGACACGGTCGTCCATTCCTAGCAACATCAAAATGTTTCAAATATGTTTATTTATAACTTAGAAGTACTTTTGCCAATTCCTATTCAGAGCATTCCCCTTGTATATACCCATTTTTGCTCCTTTCGTCAATACTTCAGCTATCATACATCATGAAATGTTCCACTTCTCCCCAAAACCAAAGCCAGTATCGCCTCAGTATCCGAACCTCCAGAGATCGAGTCAGTAGAGCAACCGCTCTTGCAATCGATGCATCTCATTCTCACGAAGACATTCCCTTGGGAAAGCTCGCTCGAGTCTGGATCATCTGCATCTTCCTATCCCCTCGTAAATGTGGGCAAATGGGGAGAAATAAGAAAAGGAAGAAAAAAAGGAAACACCTCCTTTAAAACGAACGCCTTGAACGCAGCCGCGAATCCATCAAGCACCCATAAAGGTCATAGGCAAAACGTCCCCATACCCACCCTCCAAGCCATCATACCCCCCTTCACCAAACGCACCACTGGCTTGCGTGCCACTTCCTCCTTGAGCCGTACGTGTGCTCTGGCTGAACCCCTGACTACTCCCCTCCCCATTCCCACCCATCGTCCGCTGCCCCGCCCCCGCCCCGCTTCCGCTCCCCTCCCCACCACTCCCCTCCTCATCGACATAATCCGCCTCAACCCCAACCACCTCGCCCCTCTCCCCATACTTCAAGAACCCAAACAGATTCGCCAGCTCCCGCAGCCCCAACTTCTTGCCGCCGATCGCGCCCACGCCTCCCCCGCCCTCGCCCTCGCCCACCACCGCCTTTTCCAGTTCCTTGAGCTTCTTGAGCTGCATGATGAGCAGACGCATGTCGACTGTGTTCTTGATGATGAGGCGCGTCATGTATGTTTCCTTCAGCTGGCCGATACGGAAGATGCGGCCGAAGGCTTGTTGCTCCACGGCGTGGTTCCACCAGAGGTCTAGGGAGATGCAACGGGAGGCCCAGGGGAAGTTGAGCCTTGTGGGTGTTAGTTTTCATGGGGCTTTCCTCGTTTTAGGAGTTGAAGGCTTGGAAGAGGACAAGGGTATGGAGAAAGAGAAGTGAAAGAAAAAGATGATAACGTACCCGATACCACCGCACTTCAACCCAGCAACCAGAATCTTGCAATCCGGGTCTTCTTTAAACATCTTTATGGCCTTATCGCGGTGATCGAGACTTGTCTCTCCTGTCAGGTAAAGGAACCCCAAGTTTTCGCTGTTACACATGCGGCCGATGATGCGGGCTAGGGCGCGGAACTGGACATAAATCACTACCTGTTTTAGTCACTGGTGTCAGTATTGCTATCGGGTGTTCATTTGTTTCGAGGGTTCAATTTGAGTTATAGAATATAAAAGAGAGGTAGGATGGAAGGGGAACATGAGATACCTTGTCCAGCGGCGCTTCTTGAAATCCTTTTAACAGAATGGCTTTCAGTTCCGTCGTCTTCGTACTCGGCGTCATAGGAAAATCTGGATCGCTATCACTCCTCGTAATCCAAGTTGAGTTCTTAGTCTGTGGTTCGAAACCAAGCATATCCAAACCCTTGCTATCCTTGCTCGGACCGACATTCCTGCGAGACCCGCCTCGAGACGTGGATGGAGTATATGATTGACTGTAATCCTCACCATCAGAATAGCCTTCTGTTTGTTGGCTACGGCGTTGGCGAGCGGGTGGGGAGATATTCTCTGCCTTTTGGAAGATCCGGTCGCAGGCGGGGCAAACGGTGAACTGTAAGATCTCTCGGTTAATCTTAAGCAACGGAAAAGGGGGATAGTAAATACCTTGTCATGTTGCGTATTGGCAGCTCGCTCATGTAGATGGGCTCTCAAGCATTCATCGCAGAAGATATGGCCGCACTGTTTCTTGTTGTTAGCTCCGTTTGCGCAAGGTGGTCCAGCTAAAAGGGGAAGGAGGGGTACGGCTTACATCAGTCTTGACAGTATCTTGAGGAAGATCTCCACAGATGCTACAGATCACCCTCTCATAAAGCTCACGCTCATTCAAGGTACCGAAAGCTCGGTCCATACTAAAGTTAAATCCAAATTTACCTCTCCCAAAGGGAGCTGCCTCCTCTCCGCGTTCCTCAGCAGCTCGGCGCTCTGCCTCTCCTTTTTTGACCCACTACCAAAATTGTTAGCTCGCTATCTCATGCAAAAAATAGGCACACACGATCTCAATCTAGATTTTTGATATTGAAAAACTGCGACATTGAAGAAAGAAGAATACTGGAAATTGGAAAAGAAGAAAACCTACAATTTTGCATTGCTCAAAGAAGTGGAGGCTTCCGAGGGCGGTCTTTTTCAATTGAACCATCTTACTGCGAAATTCACCAAGGTCCTCGCTCGTCCAGCTCTCCTTAATCGTCTGTTCGAGCATAAAGGGATGACTCGTGCATTGGCGTAAGCGGAGGAGCTGAACCATGAAAATGCTATAGTTTTTTCGGGCGTCGCCTTGTTGAAAGAAGAAGTTGAGGTTTGAACGAAAGCGGTTTTCTGTCTGTGCTCGCTTTAGCTATTCATTCGATTTCTGAGATCTTCGTTTGAGATTTGAGAGATTCAGAGGAATTTGCTCATTCAGAGACGAAAATGAGAGTTGGGAGATTAGGAAAGGTAGGGATGAATACTTACAATTCGGTAGATGATCTGTTCCTCGGCGGAGAACTGGAGGTACTTGATCTCAGGGTGAGGTGTGGGGAGTTGGACGATTGGTCGATTGAGGATGGTAGTTCTCATGGTTCGGCGTATCATAGTGTATGAGAGCAGGGTTGTAATACGGGCGTAGCTGTCATCAGCTTTAGGGTCGCAGAAAAACTTCTGGAACGTCTGCCAATCCATGCTATAATTCGCTCTGAGGAACCTCAAATATGGGAAGAGCCTGCAGTCCGTCAGTTCACTATTTTACGAAAAGAGAAAGGAGAGGGGCCTCGACTTACTCCTCCAACCGATTCAACAATGGCGTGCCTGTCAAGCACCATCGATAAACGCCCTTGAGGTTTTGGCAAGCAAGTGACGTCCTGCTCGAGTTATTCTTGATAATCTGAGCCTCATCAAGCACGATCCTATACCAATGTACTTGATGCAAAACTCCTAAACCATCCTCCACCGCCTTCTTCCACCAGGTCTTATATCCGACCCTTGCAATCTCCAACCGTCCCTTCACATCTGGAAATGGAAACTGCCGCATCACTTCGTTGTAGCTAGTCACTACAATATCCAGTTCCTGCAAGATCACAGCATCGATCTTCAGGGAGCCTTTGTAGTGTAGCAGCTTCGGGAAGGTTTTCTTGTCGCAGTGGAGGCAGATTTCGCTCATCCATTGATTGATGACGGCTGCAGGCACGATGATGAGGGTGGCTTTAACGCGACGCTGGATGTCATTTGGGCCAGGAGGGTTGCCGACCATACATGCTAGTGTTTGGACTGTCTTTCCGAGGCCCATGGAGTCGGCAAGTAAACCGCCATGAGGAGGTTGAGAAGACAGCTCCCGCTGGACCATCCATTGTGCACCCAAAAGTTGATGGTGGTAGAGGGTGCTAGTCATACCCTTGATCAACCACTTCCCATCCTGTGCCTTCACCCTTGCATAACCAAATGATTTGGATGCCTCCCGAAGCTTTGCCTTGTCGCTCCGAACCATGCCTTTGTTTCCTTCAGGGATATTGGCGAAGAGCTGCTGGAACTGCGATTCCTTCTTTTGCCGACCATGGATAGTAGGCTCCGGGGCCTCATTGAAAGCTGGGTTCTGCAGAGCATCGTCGACAGGATCGCTGAACATGAGATTCTCGATCATCATCTGCATGCTCGAATCTTGGCGAGAAAATTGATTTCCATAAAGTGCCATAAGTGATCCACCTTGAGAGACGCCCCGGCCACTCTTCTCCTTCTTAGAAGCAGCCTTTCCAGCTTTGCCTTTGCCTTTTGTTTGTGAAGGAGAAATAGCCTTTCGTCCCCGTTTTAGTAGTTTGGCAGGGATAGCCTTCCCATTCCTCTTCTTTGAAGATTTGCTTCGTTCCTTAGCTGCCTCCTGTTGCATCACCTCTCTTGCATTTCTTGGTCGAGAACTCTTACCACCACTACTCTTCTTTCCCCTCTTTCCCTTCTTCCCCTTCCCGCCAGCTTCGATAGGTGCCTCATTTTCGCCTTCTAAGGCCTGCTCTAACATCTGGAGGGTTTCGCTGTCATCCCAACCAGGTTCGATCGAAGCGCGGAATCTCTCTGCATCCTGCTTGTGTTTTTCTACAACCTCTCGTGTAGGGACAAACAAAGAGTCCTCGTCAAGATCCCCGTCATCAGGCGATCGATTATGTGCAGATCTCACTCGATCCTTCGTCGCCAAAGTTTGTTTCACCTTAAAAAGCTCTAATTCCTGTTCCTCATCTAGCTGGTCACCATTTTGCTTCAGTCTCTCAAGGCTAATTCTCAGCTCCACCAAACTCTGGTATTCGTCATCGAAACCATCCAAAGCATCTGCTCTTGTCATCCAACTGTGATCTTCTTCGTCGTCCCTCATTGTAGCATCGACTTCGGCGGGATCTTCCCGGGTCTGGGGATGAGTAAAACGACGCTGTCGAGAATGTGAGTTGCCGCCTTCAATGCTGGGAGCAGGCTGATGTCGAGGGGCATGATCTCTTTGAGTAGCTGCGTTTCTTGAGTTGAGCTTCTGTGCCATGCGTTTCTGGGTAGCTAAGAGTTGGTTGACACTGGCCTTAGGCTTTAGGGCAGCTTTTTTAGCAGCTAGCTCGTCGATATTCGGAGAACGAGCTAGGACTATTGCTCTTAAAGGTGGTAAGATACAATCTTCACCCACGGGCTCATCTTTGATCGTAATAGAATTGTTGGCGGCAGAAATATGGGTTTTGACTGGCTGTGTTTCGGCCCAGCGTGCTTGAGCCTGAGAGGAGGCATTTTGAGGATCGATCATGATAACGTCGTCATCGCTATCTTCTTCTAGCTCGTTAGTAATCGTTAAGACTCGACCAGAGGGATCAGAGGAGAAGTGCGCGTTGGCATTAGGGCTGCCCGGTGAATAGGAACTTCGAATGTCAAGGAGATTTTGTGGGCTAGTGCTATGCTTTAGTGTGGTCGTAGATTGTCGGACAAGTCTTTCCTCCATGTTCGAGATTCGAGCTGAAGCTGAAAACGGAAGTGGAGAAGAGGGGTCGTAGAAGTCACCTGGGTCTTGACGAAATGGTCTTCTGTTTAAATGCAAAGCACTGGGTAATTGAGGAATGGAGCTTGCATAAACGTTTGTGTTTGTAGCTGGACCTTGAGTTGAGGCTAAAGGTAGAGCTGGGGATGACATCTCGTACAGATCCTGGCTCATCTTATGCTTAAGGGTTCGAGAATCAATGAAATTGTTTTGTTTTGATGTACCGACGGAAATTGCATGACTCTCGCTTTCATCTTCACTTTGTGGTGTTGCTATGTCTCCGAAGCTCTGGGGTTGTGAAATCTCGATCGATGGTAGGGGCTCATCTTGGTCTAAAACATGTTGTGAATCCATGTCCGAGTAAGGGCCACCGATTTGGGTGCTAATATTCTCATCGAACGTGTCTTGGCTTTCGAAGTGCTCCATGCTTGTGGGGTCGAAATGCGAAAGAACTTTAGCTGGTAGGATTTCTTCATCAGCCTCATAAACGTTGCAATCTGTAGGTAGTCGATCAGCACTATCCATTGGTTTCAGAACTATGATGGTGCCGAGTTTTTAAAGAAATTGTGATCGAATACAAGAGAGGTTGTGTTGAGAGAGAAGAGGTTATGCTAAGATAGCAGAACGTGAAGCTCGAAACGAAATGAAAGCGAAGCCGAATGTGAAGTTTAAGTTGAATGGATTGAGCTCGCTCCCACGGGCTGACTTACGGACTTGATATTCCTACTATGCTGAAGACCACGCTCTCTCGATCAAGAGCTAAGTTCTTCAAATCGATGACGTGCTCAGTTTTCAAGCAGAGAATCGAAGCCGAAACTGGTTGAAAAGGGGGAATATTATCAGTATAGACTCTCGAGTGAGGTGGCAGAAGAAAGAACTTACCCTCAAGATATGAGAGCCGGCGCAGGCTGTGGATGTATGGAGTCTCTTTCGTCTTTAGAAGTTGCTTATTGCTGGCTTGTATGGGTTCGAGGTGTTTTTAATAAATGCAAATAAATGTGAAAAAAAGAAATAGAAGGTGAGGGGCGGGTGGGTGATGTTGCTAAAGAGAAGAACTTGGAAGAGTTATTAAACCCCGGAGGATTAAAGCCTCAGGCGCATTGTACTGTCGATAAAGATTATCGATAATGGAAGGAGCGAACCGTGAGCGGTTTTATCAGTTCAGAATCACATCATCATAAATACCAAGATAACAATCAGCAGAATGGATCTACTTTTGCTGATTCGACAGATTAAGGATATTTAGTAGAGTATAATATTAGTATATAGGGCTGGCCTAGCCCACACTTCAGAATTCCGATTGCCCCTTCCCTCGACAACATTGTGAAAGTGAAACAAGACAGAGCAAAGCTGGGATAGAAAATCTAAGTGTTGGGTGTTATAAATTATGGCTATTGTCTGAACTATATTGAAGATAGTAGATCTTCGGCTATGCTACAGGTGAGAAGTTTACCTTGTACCCTCGGCTGATGAGTGCGAGCGGATTGCAAGGGTAGCCCAAGGCCGCTAAGGAAATTGGGAAAGGGGAGAAGAACAGACAAAGAGCAAATGTGGCAATGGCTACATGGGACGCTTAAGTCTCAAAGAAGAGAACGATCACTAAACTGGAGATGAAATAGCTGCGATATTGAGATGGCGCATCGTTCGGCTCACTTTAGCAACTAAAATCTGTGTTGCAGTGAAATCTAAGATAGAGATAGTTATGCAAACAATTTTAGGAGTAAATCTAGGATTATCACTTGAACAGTAAAATAGGCGGTGCGAGATCTATTCGAGGCTGATCACGTGGGGCGTTTGGGCAATCTAGAAACGTGACCTGAATCAAAGGGCTTCGGCCATGACCAATAGGAGAGTTTTATAGGCTGAAAGGCGCCTTTGGTCGCTCGAGGTATTAATTATATCGATGGATAATTCAAGTGTTATATAGCTAAATAAAATAGACTAGGCCATTCTCTGCTTTTTTGGATGATATAAGATGTGTTGTCGCACATGGGCAAAATTGCTAAAACCAACGGAAGACCAGGGCAACAACCTTCTCAAAACACAGGATTTTAAAGGCAGTAAATAGAACTTAGCGAAAATCCAACGAGTAAAGTCAACGTTGTAAACTTTGAAGATACTATTGCTGTAGATCACATGACAAGCTCCTTTTCAGCCCAAGTTCCCTTGGAACCCAACGCTAATCTGAGCCTAAAGTCTTTTCTAATCTTTCTCCTTAGACCAAGTAAGGCAGTCTATAATGAATAGCGCAGTATGTATCTTTGAGTAAGAAGAAGCGAATCCATATAAGAGGTCGAGATTCAACAGACATAGGAAATGCGCAGAGGGCAATGCTCTCTTCAAAGCACAAGCACTAGTAAGCAATAGCATACGTACCACACAAAGCAGACAACTCCTAGTAGCCACCTCATTGAATATAGCGCTGGCAATTAAACTCTCAACCTTAGGCAGTGCCCGAAGGCAAGAAGGAAAAAAAGCCATTCGAGTACGAATTCTTGCGTCCTCGATTGACCATTCAGCTAACCCGACTCGTAATGATCATTCGATTGGCCGACTTCTCGGCTTATACTTCAGGCGCTGTTGGGCGCAGCACAGAGAAACTCGGAAGATATAAATGCGCGGGCAAATCAGCACAGGCTATTTGGAATCGAAGCAATTTGAAATCTCGAGACTCCGAACAGGAAAGCGACCTCACTGAGGAAAGCAGAACGTAGAGCTCCCACGTATCGAGCTTTTCTACCTCTTCATGCGAATAGCACCTGTGTATCCACCAGATCATCAGGGGTTCGCGGCATTCCCCGTTTCAGAATCTTCGAGCTTCGGCCATACAGCTTCATTTACGCCACAGAGTAACAATCAACCGGAATTTAGTAGAGGATACCTTGATTGGCAGATAGTGACAACGGCGCTGGTGAGGGGAGACGCACGATGAGGTGGACTTTCTTGATTTCTAACACCAGTCGACTTGCGATTTTCAAGGGAGCGGTCAAGATTGTTAGATAGAACTTGCTGCGAGGTTTGACCCAGTCACGGCAGATCTTGTTTCTGGAAAAAGCATCGAGTGGGATCCTCTATGACGCGGAGATTTGGAAAGTGATTTGTGAGAGGTTAATCATACCGGCCAGAGGGAGGGGCATCACGGTACTTATTACTCCTTGGCTCGAGGGTCGAGCATCGTGAATCAAAGGGGTAAAACGAGGTGGAGCGATAGCAGATCCAAGATATGCTATGATCGCATCCTAGAGATAACTTCATCCAAGGAGAATCTGCTCAACTTGAGTGCCGCGACCTTATGAGGTCGTCTCAACAAAAACTTGGCACATACGTACTCTGTACGTCGTCTGTACGCATACGCACGCGAACACAAACACAAAACAAAGGAGCAAACCGGAAAGTCAAACGCGGTGCTGGCGCTCTGGGAGTTAATGGTTAATAAAACCTTTATATAAACACCTTGCTTGGCAAGTGTGGCAGTGCTCAGTTTCCGCCAAGAAGACCAAGCTCGATTTGTCCAGAGAATTCCCCTTCGACAAACCACAACTTTCTTTCATAAACATCTCGACCTCTTTCTCGTGTCTTTTCTGCCAACCCTTCGTAATAATTGTCTGGAAGCACCACCACCAGCCTCATCTTCTTACGAGTATCGTGGCGCATTACTAGGACCCCCTTTCGGCTTCCATTCTCGCGCAAGGCGTTCGCTGTAGCTCTCTCCTATCGCTGGCCTCTGCTATCATTCACAGCCCCATTGACGCGCCAACGACGCCTCACTTCTGCCCAACCATCAAGGCTGTGTGAACCCGAGGACCGCAGAACTTAGGCAACGAAGCTGATATCTCAGACGACTCTGCGACGATACTTCTATTCGCCGCCTTGGAATCGAGTTGATAAGATCGATTCAGGAACCAGAGCCCAACCGGTAGCACAACACAATAATTCCCCAATCACAATCGCATAGCAGTCAAACTTGCCCGATCGCGCCCTGACCGAACTCCCAATCTGACCGCTAAAAGCCCAGTTGATCCTATGAACAAAGAAATACCTCATTCACAAGACTCACCTGCTAGTTTTTGATCACTAACTCCATCATGAGTACTTGGTCTATGCGTTAGTCCTCTCTCTACTCCTTTTGCGCAAGCAATGTCTTTACCTCTACACTACCTTCATAACCTCCTAATTCTGTAATTGATTATATAAAGTCCCTTACTTACAATGTTTGCGTATCGCACAGATAAGATAAAGAGCCAGGCGCGGAAAGAAGCGTGGTATGGCGAATCAACCGGATTCAATCCCTTCAGGAAGAACTTGCGCGGACCCGCCAAGGTGGGAAGTATGCGAGGTTCGCAATCATGGGCACCAGGCGGACCACCAGATCTCGAGGGTGGGATCCTAGAAGAAGAATCGACAATGGGTCCGAAACGTCATACGAACCTCACAGAACCTGTAATAGGGTCATCGTCATTCAACCCTAACGAGGCGCCCAGAAGCTCGAAAGAGGGGGAGGTTGAAATGACATCGGGAAAAGGGGTGGCGCAGCGCAGCGAAGATAGCCAAGTCACGGCTGTTCCTACTCGATCGTCGAAGCCGCCCAGCCTAGAAGTCAGAGCTCGGCGGAATTTCGTCAACAAGTTCTTCAAGCACGAGAAGGATGACGGTGACGACAACGTAGGGGAGGGTGCGGCCCAGGAAAAGAAAGCCCCGTGGTACAAGGGGAAGCCATTGAAGCATGAACCTTTTACGCTCAGGAACCAATTGCAGGCAACAATCTTCAACTCTTGGGTCAATCTTCTCTTGATAGCTGCCCCGGTAGGAATTGCGCTTAATTATGCCAAGGTCAATGGCACGGTAATCTTCGTCGTCAACTTTATCGCTATTATTCCTTTAGCTGGCATGCTGAGCTTTGCCACGGAGGAGATTTCTCTTCACGTTGGGGAAAGTTTAGGGGGTCTTTTAAATGCCTCTTTCGGGTATGCCCCTCAATTAGCGATTTTGAACCCCAATTAATGATTTCTAGGAATGCTGTTGAAATGATTGTTGCTATTATCGCACTAGCCAAGGGAGAAGTTGTTGTTGTTCAGACCTCATTAATTGGCAGTATCTTGTCCAACTTACTACTCGTCATGGGAATGTGTTTCTTCTTCGGTGGACTCCGCCGCACAGAGCAGTTCTTTAACGTGACGGTCGCCCAAACTGCTGCAAGTCTCCTTGCTCTGGCAGTTGGCAGTGTCATTATCCCTACCTGCTTCGATAAATTTAGCGATACCCCCCAGGCGGACGTTGCAGCCCTCTCTCGCGGCACCGCCATCATCCTCCTCGTGGTTTACCTTGGATACCTTTTCTTCCAACTCAAAACACATTCCGCAATGTTTGCCGAGGAGAGCCAAAAGGTCGCCATGAGGCCGAGGAAACACGCGCTTCCCGAAGGCGCAATCTCGAAGGGATTAGCCAAAGCAGGAGGCATTGGAATTTCAACTGGGAGACCGCAATACGAACAATCGCAACAGCCTAGCCAAGATCAAATTCTCAAAACGACCGCGTTTGAGGATGAAGATGACGAACCTGAGATGCCCCAACTTCATATTGCAGTTGCATGGGCAACCCTTGCAGGCGCAACAGCCATCATCGGTCTATGTGCAGAGTTCATGGTTGATGGCATCTCGGCTATCACGGCCTCCGGTGCTGTTTCCATAGAGTTTGTCGGCCTGATTCTCCTCCCAATTGTCGGGAACGCAGCAGAGCACGCAACGGCTGTGACGGTAGCGTGCAAAGACAAAATGGACCTTGCTATAGGCGTTGCCGTGGGCTCCAGCATGCAGGTTTCCCTGTTCTTAATCCCATTGCTGGTGGTGATCGGTTGGATCATGGGCAATGATGACATGACCTTGAGCTTTGATGGCTTTCAAGTCGCAGTATTATTCGTGGCTGTACTATTGGTAAATTACCTAATTGCTGATGGCAAATCCCATTGGCTTGAAGGAATGTTGCTGCAATGTCTCTATATGTGAGTTTTATCCATTTTCAAGATTTCTTCCCCCCCGGGTTTTTTTCCCTGGGAAATAAACCAAGAGAAGCCAAAGAGACAATAACTAACGGAAACTAGTATCATTGCTGTTTGTGCCTGGTATTACCCGGCTGCCACCACCGAGGTTTAAATGCACTCTTTGAATGCTGCCTTTCGTTTCGACAAAATCAAGTGACGAGTCTCTTGGTTTTATACAACGCAACCTCAACCAACTTACACACTATGGCTTAGAAGGTTGAGGGCCTCGTCTTCTCTTTCCTTTCCTCGATACCCCACACTAAATAATTCGATAATCGGCAACCAAATTACCTTTTTTAATTCCCTTGCCCGCACAGCTGATACCCCAATCTCGTTTGTATTATAGTAGACACCTTTGCTCATCGCCCATTACAGTTGTGGGGTTAGCTAGACTCGGCAAAACAAGATTCATTTCTTGTATTTATTTAGTCTTGTAGAATATTTACATTTTTTCTCTTTCTTGCTTTATTTCGTTGGATTTTTCTATCGCTCGATGAGTTAGCAATAAATGCATCGGAGTGGTTGAGCTTCTAGAAGCATAACCTTTCCATATGCCTCTTACACTTTTGAAATTAAGTTGAGAGTGGATTGTGTCGTGGAAGAAGGGCAACAAAGACTGGGAGGATGGATAAGATGGTTGCATGGTTTTGATGATTGGATTGGGTTGGATTGGGTTAAGTGAGGTGGGTGGAGGATGGAGGGTGGGTTGTATACACGCTGGTGGAGGGAGAGGGGAGAGGGAGGGATGTAAATGCAATGGGTTAAACGAGAAATTGAACCTGGAAAAAAATAAAAAATAAAGAAAACAGGAATGAAAGAAACACATGTCTGGATTAGCTACGTAATAAATAGATACCTGTTCCTGACTTTGTGTGTGTTTTGCTTGTGAAGTGAAGTGAGGGTTTGTAATTTGCGAGATTAAAAGTCGTGTATAAGTCCTAGATGAGTTATTGTGAAGGTGGACATTTAGAAGGGAGGGCCTTGGACGCTGAGGCCAGGGCTGAGATATTGAACTGTCAATCGTACTCTGCGACTTTGCTTGTAAACTCCTCCTACTTGTTCACAAATCTTCATAGAACCAACTGTATTCGACGTCGATAATATATAAACAAATGGCATTCTCGTATGCTTAGTTAAGCGAGTCAATATGAACTCTGTTCAGTGGGAAGGATGGAAGCTAGAGAGGGGAGGGAGAAGAAGTTGGATTTGGATTTAGATATGTGTTTGTAGCTGGAGAAGGATGTCTTATTGTGGAACTAATTATTTGTTGGGAGTGGGTTTAGTTTTTAGGCTAAGCGAGGTTTCTTGGGCGGGTCTTTGGTTGGGTTTAGTTTTGTGTGGTTTGAGGGGAGTATGGGGAAGAGGAAAGGGATGTTCAGGTCCGATGGATTATAAGGTGGGGTGGCTCAGGAGGGGAAGTAAGATTCATTTATAACAAGCTGTTCTCTCCCCCCCCCCATCTGTCACCGAAGGAGCTTAGTAATGATCTGATAGAAGCATGTCTAATATAAGTGCTATCTAACGAGCTTATATAAGGTGGCCCTAAGCTCTAATACACCTTCTTTAAGCGACCTATAATTATACCCTCACTCTAGTCTTCTCGGTTTTCTACCGATTTTGTTGTTATTCTTAACCTCACCATCTTTTACCTCAATACTAGTAATACGGCGCAAGCATCTAGATATGTGCACTTTAAATAAATCTAACGAAACTTCTCCAAAGGCGGAGGGGAGTCTGAACATTGGTTATATGTTTCGCGTTTTTGTTCAGTGTTTACAAGGAGAGATATGATTTAATTTTTAAAGATTTAAAGCTTAAGGATAGGGTGATGGGTTTTTGCATCTTTAGGGGGTTATTTGCTTTAGCTAGGAGGGGAGTGTGAATAGGGGTAGGCTTGTTTGTAATGAGTTTGTCAAAGCCATCATGGCCATCTTCCTTCGATTCTACTTCTAATAGCAGAGGATGCATCGACAGTACTTAGGCGTGGGCCGCATATAATAGAGCCGCAGCATTGTTCGAGGTCTCAGCACCAGCCTAGCCTTGTTCTTTTCCTCTTATAACACACAGTAGCTTGTAGTAGGCCATAAGGCGGGTGATGCGTTCGATGTGCTCTTTTCGTATTTGGAATGAACTTCGGAAGCGAATACATTTCTTCAAATGTAAGGTGTCCTATGGTCTAGCAATAGTGAACATCTGTAGAAACCGCTGCGGTAGTCTGACCCGTGGAAGATCAGGTCGATTAAGCTCTCCGTTGTAATCAAGTACCCTAAAGGCCTTTAAGAATAGACTGTAGTTAGTAAAGGGATAACCGCGAAGAAAATCTACTAGACCACTGAAGTTATCCTATTTGTTGTAAGTAGGAGTCCCTGACAAGACGAGTACTAATTCATAAAACAAGTTTATGAGGGCTTAATGTTGGACACCTGATCCCTTCTTTATAACCTGTCCCTGGTCCAACTCTCTCTAGAAAGATAAATAGAACATAGAGTCTAAGTGTGAAGGCTTTTTCATCGTGCTAGACTGGTCGTTAGTATAAGCATCTAGCTCGTTTACAAGGGCTTTTTTAGCTCGTCCCAATACTTCAACTTACTCGTATAAGGTCACTACAACATCGGCGCCAGTGGCTAACAGCTCATGGGCTGTCGTGGACCCTTCTAGGAGAAACAACTCGTCTGTCATTGGCATCACTAACAAGACAGCTCTATAGTCTCGAAACCCCACACCAAATTGTACAGAATGGACGCTAAGAAACAACGTCGTAAGGCCAAGTTCCTAGCCAACCAGGCAGCCTTGCCCGAGCATGAACGTCTGGATGGAAGCAGAGATTGGGAAATCTTCGTTTTCCGCCAGTTGAGTAAAAGACAAGAGAAAATGATCGTTGCTATGAAGCACACATTCCTCGAATTCCTCACAGCCGAGGATCTGCCAATCAGATTATCACCCGATGCTACTACACTATACTTTTGCGAAGGTGGTCCAGTAATAACAACCCGTATCATAAGGATGTTCTTAGAATACATGGCTCAGAGTCTAACAGGCTTCAACGTAAAGGCAAACCGTGTATTAAAGCATAATACAGTACACAATTACGTCCACTTGTTAGGCACAGCACTCAAGCGTTGTCAAAATCCTCTCGAGAAGGAGATTATAAATGCTACTCACTCCTAGATTAATAGCTATCTCATCCCAAAAGGCATAGTCACCACCTTAGAGAAGGAGAAACATACCTGCAACGATATCTCCACGCTAGTCAGCACTATCTTGTCCCCCGAGTACATAGCAACCATGTCCGACACCCGCGCACCTCTTCAATTGGTTTTGTTCTTGTCACGTTGGTTTTATTTGGGGCTTGGTTGATAGAGAAGGGGTTGGTGAGGTGGGTTTTAAGAGAGAATGAGAGGGGGATAAAGGGGTGGGGAACTTGGGCGTCAGGGCCGAGGCGAGGTAAGAGAACTAAAGGGGTAAATTTTTGAAGGTGGGAATAGAAGTTTACGAGATTATTTTACAATATAAGTTCCGAAGTAGTTATTGCTATTCTTTGACATTCAAGAGAGAGTCTAGAGATATTATTGGCCATTAAGACAACAGCCAGAAGAGAGTTGAGGAAGTGGGTATTTGTAGATGAGGGTTAAGTTTACGAGATTGATTACAATATAAGTTCTAAGATATCTTATGATTAAATTTGACATTCAGTAGTTGTGGGGCCGAAAAGGTTGCACTGTAAGCCTATCTAAAGACTTACACGCTATTTAATGTTACGAACTTCTATTCTTGCTTTGAATACTTAGCCTCCTCTTACCATTTTAGTCCCCAATAGCAAGAATAACACATAATCGATCCTGGCTGGTAACATATCTGGCCAAATCCCTGCTACTTAAGTCTAATACTCAGACCGAGCGATCTGGGTAGGCAGGAGACCAAACGCCGATGAACTCTTGAGCGATGACCCAGTCTTGAGCGACTCGGAACTCGCTGATCTCATGATTAAAAGTTTCAACCATATGTACCCGTCTGATCATTTCCTGCCTTGACAAGAGCCAATCCCCGGAACCAGGCACTGTCGTTTCTGTGGTGAAGATTTCCTGACCCTGGTGGATCGTAGTGCTTCCCGCCATTCTCACTGGTGTCAAAAGAAAGCGCTAGCAATTGTCGTTGTCAACGAACTTGACACAAACTATACACACGTAGACAAATGCTCTTGGGTTGGCAGAAGAGCAAAAGCTGGGCAATCACCTACAGAATGTACTCGTAGGAAGAACGAGTTCACGAGCAACTTACAATGGACTCGGCACTTACACAGTCATACAGCAGTTTGTGACAAAACTACGACCATTCAATGTCGTTTCGGGGACTGTGCATTAGCGGAGGAGCCAATACAATTCAAAGGTTTTGAGGCTCTTGATCGACACACCACCATTGAGCATAGAGTACGCTTGACTAGAGCGGAACCAGGTCAGGGTGTCGCCGAACGTTTTATATAGTGGTGTCCAGTATGTTTTCGGTTCGTTAACCAAATCGAAGAAGATATAGACACGCATGCACACTCTCACATTCACACCATAAACGATCTTGTTCGCTCGGATGGCTACACTGGGTTGTTGGGAGTTTTGCATCGCTTATACTAGAATAGTTGTAGGAAGATAAGTACTTAAAGATGAGAATAAAAACGTACGAGATTATATATTATAGAAGTCTTAGAATGATAATAGAAGTTTACGAGAATGAATTGTACATAAGTTTTTAAAAAGCTTCTTATTAAGTTTGACATTTAAGGGGGAGTATCTTAAAAGAGCCAAAGGACCCGGCCGTTAGGTCTGAGGCCAGGCGGGAGCGGTGAATATTGCCCTCGGAAAGTACCTATGCGAACACTTGTTAAACCTCACGACGCCTAGTTTTATGATCAAGAGATTAATACCTTCGTGGTCAGCCATGTCTTGCAGAAACCTTTAGGAGCCACGACTACGGAGACACCAGGTTCATCTTCCTTTGCCCACGTAACAAGCATAGATAATAGTGTCTTCCCTACACCCATCCCACTTCCATTAAGGAACAGCTTCATTGGACCATTAAGACAATGCAATGCTTGTGCCGCGATCTTCAACTGAAATTCATGAGGATTTATTGCTATGTGAGGGTGTTCTCCGACTGGAGGGACGGCGTAAAGCTTCTCCTAAGGCGGTGTGTGTCAACGAGTAACGTTATGCACAAAGGAAAAGAACAAACTTACAATTCTGCGATTCCAATTTCCTAACAAAGAGCACAAACATAGGATGAGAAGTAGGATTGAGGGGAGCATCAAGTGGCTAAGAAGGCTTAAACAAACAGGGGTATCTATTGAGAATCTTTTAAATTGAAAGGGTAGTTGTTTTAAAGATAATAGAAGATTATGAATTTAAGTTGCATATATGTCTTTTAATGGCGTATTGTCATGTTTGATATTAAGAGCAAGTTAGAATATGGCAGAGCTATTGGATATGCATATATGTTCCGCTAGACTTTCCCGAATTTCCTTCGCCATCTATAAAGATGTCGTCCTGTAAACAAGCGGTACATTCAACCTGGCAGGGGCCGAAAGTGATTGTTAGAGTGAGGGGACAAGAGGACAACAGTCGTTCATCCTTCTTTCTCGAGGCGGGAACTCCTATTCTACCGTTGTCTGAGTCTGCTGGCCTGGCTGGACAGTTCCAATCTCTAACCTACTTCGCCAGACTGAGTATTATACTCATGCTCTAACACTAACTTCCCCACAGCACTGCAGATTGTTCTGAATTGTGCTATCCTCGCATCTCCATATTTCTCGATAGGTTCGACATGGTAGATGCGTTCTAAGAGAGGGCAGTTAACTTGCTATTTTAGCCAATCTATCATAGCATTCAGGTAGCAGGTTTCGATAGCAAAGACCCCTCCATCGACGCTACTTTGACTAATCCATGGATCAATCTCCGCGTAGCTCGACTCTGAGGGCTATCCCCATCTTCCTCAACCAAGGGTTGTGTAAGCTTGATCTTCCCATCTTCACCTAGGGCAAATGCCGCACAACCTATCTTTGCAACCCGTACCCTTTCATGCCGCAAGTCCAGTGCAAGATGGGCTTTAATGTAAGCCGTCAATGCATTGAAGAACGGTAAACCTCCGTCCCCTTGCCCCGTTTTGCCTTTCGATATCATGCGGGGTAAATCTTCTCGCGCAATTTGAACATCAATCGTCTTTAACGCTGCTGATCCTCCGGGCATGTCAAACCCGAGGAAGATGGCCGTCTCTTTGATAACCTTCCGTATGGACTTGCTTGCATCCACCGTCTCCATAGGGTCGCCATCCCCGCCAGTAGACACATCTGCAAGATATCTCTCAAACGCATTCGTGAGATAGGCGCTCGACAGCGTCAGCGTTGAAACCCTAGCATCAAATGTCGTAGCCAAATACTGCACAAAAGTATCCCTCAATGGCCCAGGCATCTTCGATAACAGCAGCGGAAACTGTTGAAACCCATCCCCTTCCCTCTCACTAACTCTCGAATCATCCAGGCTATGATCGTCTCGTAGCATAATGGCCTTGTACGTCATCTTCTCATAGACAACTTCTAGTACTAAACCTCTGCTAACCATCTGCGCCATCGTATTATCCTCCCCTAATTCCATCTCGTCATCTGCAGTCCATGCATCTTCTTCTGGGAGCAATCGCCAGGTAACGGTTTGCAGGGCCCCAACGCGTGCCAGTGCATCGTCTTCCGGTGCCAATCCGATCCGTACGCCGCGCAAAACCTCGCCAGCTAATATGTCGCGAAATCGCCGCCCGTGCTGGTAGAGCGCCGCGTTGTCGAGGGGTTCGTTGGTACCGGTGTAGAGGGGTGAGATGCGGTGGATGGAGAGGGTCGTGTTATAGAGGGGGTAATGCTGTGTTGCGTTATTTGGGGCCATCGTTGATCTGCTCTATGGGGCAGATTCAATTTTCAATGAGCATATGGTAGGGTTATGTGTGGCAGAAATATTGGGCTTAATTGATGGTTGAGGATGACTTGGAGGGGCAAAGGCGACGCGTTTCGGTAGCCAAGATTTATATGGACGCGTTGGACGTGTTGATGTTTAACTTGACTCCGGATGAGATTGTATAGGATTCAAATTAAAAAAAAGGAGTGAATGAAGACAATAGGTTTAGTTATGATGTCAATTGATATTTCATCCATGGAATGAAATTGTGATTAAAAATGGCCACACTCTTACAAGCTTCTTTTTTTTGCGCCGCCCTAAATCCTAACAACCCTTATTTCTTCTTCTTCTTATAATTCTTTACATACAGCTGGGCAGTTACTGTTGTTAGCCTAACAGCCTTCCAATAACAAGAGGCTGACCCTTTAAGATTTGCGAAGGCTAGATAGCGAACTCGAAGGGGAAACTATAGTAGTTACTCTTACAACTTCTGCTATGATTTTACGCATTACATTACAAAACTAAGCTCGTTTTGAAGTTCGATGGGAGCAGAAATGCTTGACCAAAATTAAGTGGCTTTTCAAGATTGATTTCTAGTCTGATGCTTACTAGCTTGTTTTGTACTGTGGTTATCTAAACATTAAGACATTATCTTCTTGCGATTTGTAACCAAACCACAAAGCGTGATAGTGATGTGGAGCTTCTTTAGGACGAATACTGGGAGTAGAATATCTTTGTTGTTGTCTCCGTTCTCTACATTCTTCTACTTGTACTTGATGATAGGCAGAGTCAACTTGAAAAAAAAAAGAACTTCCGGAGTGGACGGTAGATTCACTATCAAGTTAGACAGTGCGAGCCGCCCATCAGATACCCTCCCATCTCATCCACCTATCGATGTCATCTGGCCATTCCTGATGCATCCTCATGTGAGAATTGGTACCAGATAACGGATGGTAGCCTTCCCTAATGTTCTCTCTACGACGGAATGCTTCTTGCCAAAACCAATCATAGGCCTGTTCAAAACGCTGAGAAAGGTAAGTATTGTATACATATGCGTGATAGGAACCTAATACCTTTGGTCCGTAAATCGTCCACTCGTTTCCCATTTTATAGGGCTCGATTCCCCCTCGTCGTCGCATCCTACGCAAACGTCTCCTTTCATCTTCAGTGAATCGAGGGTACCCATGTCCATTGGGCCTAATTCCCCGTCCATGAGTTCCCACGCCATCCCAGTCATGGTCGGTTGCCCATTTTACGTATTTTCTAGTATGTGGGTCGTATCGCTGGAGGCCTCTCGAAGGGTTGAAAGGACCAAATGAAAATGGGCTATTCGTTTCCGAGTCGTGGCAGGCTCGATCTTGGTATGAGTCCCTATTGATATTAGTGATCCATGGAAGGAACACTGGAAGGAATAATTACCAATTTCCCCAGAAGTCGGGAGGGATGGATTCCCGGCTGCGTTTTTCCTGCAAGAAGATATCTGGTCCTGTTCCATGCAAGACATCGTTCAACCGACCGAAGAAACCTCGACGCCTACTTCCATGCGGCCCATCTTTCGGCCATACAAATTGCAGCTTCGTGCGTTGAGCCATCCTTCCTAGCTTAGGCAATATCCTTTTCGTCCTGATAACGAACCATAAACTCAGACGAAGGAAAATTGCATACGCAAGAACGATTTAAAGAATGATAAGTATGTAGACTCAGCTATCAGCATCTCGATGACTCTTATACAACATGTTCATGAATGTTTGAAGCTCAAACTTCGAGTTTGGTAGTGACCACCGCCAACCGCCACAATCGACGAACGCTTGCTTGCCAAACTGAGCTGTCGGTGGCCCCATTGCACACAATTTGTAGCAAACCTGAAGTGGAATCGGTAATATCACTTGATAGCTTGATATTTTTATAGTCTGGATCTCAGAGTTCTCAATATATGATTGCCAGTGAGACCTCTATAAGGGTAGCTGAGCAGGACTCAGACGAGAGGATCGGAACTGGACAGTAACTTAACCATCATAGAACCTTGACATGATATAAGATATAACATTTTATGTAGAGAGAGTGCGAAGTAATTGTTTGTAAAAACATATAAATTTGGAAGAGCGACAGTCGTCGGAGAAGACGATAATCCGATCCAGGGCCCCTTACCATAGTGGAGGTTAGCGCCGGCACAAACCCCTGCGCGGAAGCATTTAGGTAAACATTTCAATTCAATGACCGAGACGCGACTTGACCCGTGAGAACGTCACTCCAACCTCCAACCTTCTCTATTTTCCACCCCGATCTATCAATATCCTTCTTCACAACTCCTTTGCCGTCAACAATCCTTTCCTTGGGATTTTCGGAGAACCAGAATTTACTCGGAATCTAGAGGCTCCTAGGATACTCTTTGGATGTCAAGGAACAGCCCATTAGCCTGGGCGCGTTATATCTCACCTCAGAATTAAAACCCGAGTCTCTGCACTATTCTTCGGCATTGAATGATCGTCAACTCCCCAGACCAGCTTCAGACTACCGAGCGACTCTATAATCACAATTCTGATTCCGTCTGTCTGGGTAACCTTTGACAGAGCCCTGATGCCAAATCCGGATACAGAAGACACATCTAGAGGAATTGGAACTTGGGGAGATTGAAGGGACGCCCGCAAATACATTCTTTTGGAGAAGAATCATTCGCCTTCCTCGAACTATTCTTGAAGGGAGTTCGTTCTCGAAGACGCAAAGATTCCGAAGCGCAAGGGAGCTAATCGAGGCGACAGCAAATCTCCCCCAAAACAGATCATCTAGTGCCCGCCGGACTCGTCGCTTGTGTAGCGTAATGCGCTATTGAAAAAGGAGCTTCTGTTGAATTCTGGGCGCGACACTTCTTTCCTTCCAAACCAGTTCAACTCGGCGGAGCTTTTTCTATGAGCGAGAAGGAAAGCGTGTTCAAACAGCCACAGAAACAGGAGGGACCTTACAATTGTCATTATGCCAACCATTCACGTTCAGTCTGGCTCTCATGAGAAGCTGCAAGAGATTGCAGATACCTTGGGCAGGTCCAAGAAGGTCGTCGTAATAACAGGTGCGGGAATTAGTACCAATTGTGGGATACCAGTGAGTACATTTTGGCGCGTTTGAAATAACTATCTAACCTCCGTGCAGGATTTTCGCTCTGAAGATGGGTTATATTCCATGATTCAAGCGCAATATGACGCGGCATTACTAAATCCTCCCTGGGAGACGACAAACACCTTCGATATCGATAACAGGCCCAAGAAGAAACGGAAACAATGGTTTTACGAAGTCGTAGCTGCAGATGGGCAAGTTGTTGGCGTCATTGACGAAGACAAGACTTCACCAAAGCAGGCCAATGAGCATGATTCAGGACGTCCCTCGCCGCATTCTCGTTCCTCGAACACAACAAGAACAACATCTCGCTCGAGCACCCCAAGCAGATCTTGCGACGAGAGCTCTCTCTCGAGTTGTCCCTCGATCGCTGAAGAAACCGGCGAAGAGAAGCGTGACGAGTCGTCATGCGTCACTATCAGCCCGATCACCACAGGGCCATCTTCGACTATCATCCCTCCGATTGATGTGGCTAAATCGAACTTTGACTCAAAAACTCAGGGAACTCCAAATTTACGCACGCAGCCAGTTAATGCTAGTGTTGGAACCTTTGTTGCCATCACATCGCCATTCAAACCCAATTCAGTGCCACAGGAATGGAGCCAGCAGCCAACATCAAAAGCTACAGTTTTAGATCCACATCCTGGCCTTGATAATGTTTATACCTCACTAGCCATTCAAGCACCTCAACCAGATCCCTCTCTCTCTCCCTCTCGGCTTTTGCTTCAGGAAGATTCGCATCCTACGACACAACCAGAAACAGTAGATCCGCTTTTGATGCCCCCCTCAGGTTTGGACGGCGCCTCCTCTCCAATCCAATCGCCTCGAACGCCCTCGAACGCCCTAATTGGAAATTCAAATGACACCTCTATGTCGACGGAATTGTCAAGCTCACCTCTATCACCACCACCTTCGATCATTCCAGAAGTACCAATTCCTAGTCTTGCCGCTTTGCAATCGGACCTTGCATCAGAATATTCAGAGTCCGCCGATCATTGTATTGCATTGTCGAACCCGCCAATTGCAGAAGAACCATCAAAGCATGCTGCCACATCGCAAGTACAGTCTGAACGCAAGCCTTCAACTTCGTCATCTCCCGAGCCTGTTGCAACCACAAGCTCTCAAAAGCGGCAGCCACGCATTCGAATCATAAATAACAGTAAAGAACCGGTGGAGGTGCATCTTAAATCCGAAGAAAGCAGCACTTCAACTTTACCATCGTCTCAAGGGAGTCGTGCCAGCTTGCCGAATCTGAAAGGCCGAGATTTGTTTGATGCTATGATCTGGTCAGATCCTGTCTCTACTTCAATATTTTACATGTTTATTAGCGTTCTCCGCCAAAGGGTCCAAGACGTTGAGAGGACCACCGAGTCGCATCGGTTTCTCCGTGTCCTTCGGGATGGAGGTCGTCTTGTCCGCAACTACACGCAAAATATTGATCGCTTGGAAGAGCGTGAAGGGCTTTCTACGGATCTTCATCTCGGGCCAGGGAGCAAGAGTCGCTTCAAAACCGTCCGTAGCTCCCTACCAGGCGGAGATTCCGTCGACGCCCAACAAAGCTCTAGAGGGTGCGAATGTGTCCCTCTCCACGGAACTCTGCTACGGCTGCGATGCCAACTCTGTTCGAAACTGACCGACTGGGATGAAGAGTCGCGAATTACAACAACGCTCGCAGGTTCTGCTCCGGAATGCCCAAGTTGCTCTGAGTACTCGGCGAAACGTGCTTCAAGTGGTCGACGAAATCTAGGTGTCGGGAGATTAAGGCCAGACATTGTCCTGTATGGCGAGGAGAATCCAGCTGACAATCTTATTTCTCCGATCATTACTCACGATCTATCGATTGGTCCAGATGTTTTGTTAATCATGGGAACAAGCTTAAAGGTTCATGGTCTCAAGAACATGGTCAAAGAGTTTGCAAAGGCCGTACATGCAAGAAATGGCACTGTTGTTTTTGTAAATAATACGGAGCCCTCACAAAGTACTTGGGGAGACGTGTTAGATTACTGGGTGCAATTGGATTGCGACAAGTGGGTGCTAGATTTAAAGAAGAGAAGGGCTGATATTTGGCTACCACAAGGAGCGAAGGCAGAAACCAAGAGGACTGATAGAAGAAGAGACTCAGCTAGGATTACAAACCCCCAACTGGGAACGAAACGGTCACGCAGGCCTGTCGCAATACGAGACGACAAGATCAATGGGGCATACATCACATTCAAGATCCTAGACTCTTTGCGGAAGGCCCCTGACGCGGATGGGAAAGTAGCAGCAAGGCGTGTGTACTGGCCTGAGTACAGGCCACGGCAGTCAGCAGCCTCAGCAATTGTCAAACCAGAGGCCAAACCAAAGTCGAGCAAACCAAAGTCTCATAAGAAAAAGTATGCTCCATCTAAAGAGGATCTAGCCAGAGCCGCCAAACGCAAGGCACCGTACTCGGCAGAATATCTGGATAAACCAGACACCATTGCAGCTAAAGTGGCAGAGTATTGGGAGAAACTACGGGAACTTGCGCCTGGACTTGCACCAGCACCAAAATATCTTCGTCGTCCGTTTTCTGAAATGAAGTCCAACATGCCTGAGTCAATACCGCCATTCGCCTTTGCCCAGCCAACCCATATCCCCAATGTCGTGAGCGACTGGGCATTAGCTCGGATAAATCTTGTCACCCATCCTCCTTCTAGCTCGACTATTCCCGTACACACGCCCCCGAAGGGTGAGAGAGCGGTCATGGAAAATAGGAAAGTCACCCACGGGTATGGGACTAGGGCATCTGGAAGGCAACACCAGTTGCAGGAGGAGATGGAGGATACGATTGTTGTTGAGGAGCAGCCGCAGTCGAGAACGCATAGCGCTGATGGGTCTCAGTCCGTGACTCCGAGTATGAATGTTGATAGGATTAGAAGGATGGGGAGTATTGGGAATTTAGTAAGTAGTCCTGAGGAAGAGTGGTATGATGCACCGGAGATGGTGGATCGTAGTATTTCAAGATAATCTAGAAAGGTGTTGAATGTAATTCTGTTTGGGTTTACTTGGTCCCTTTCCCTTCTTTTGATGCTTAAGCTGCTATCCGCAGCGAATTATTCCGCTATGCAATTATACCTTGTCGCCTACAATCTTTAGAACATAATCAAGAATGTGCCAAAGATTTTAAAGTCGAGGAAGACTTTTTATAAAGTTTATTATAGTTCTCCTATTAATGTTCAAGTTCAATGTCACGAGAGCATTATAGCGCTTGAATCGACGCCGTCGATTCCTACTTATCATGCGTAAGAGTAAAAACTTCCCCTACACCGATGATGCTTTCCGTCCATCAGTATATGTTGATGCCTAGTACTTGCATTTCTAATACCATGTGCAAACCTGCCACTGTAATAATTAATATACTTTGTAAAGTAGTACATTTACTTTTTACTTTCGTGTTCACGTTTACTTTTGACTTGATTCCCCGTGCTTTCAGCCTAAGTGATATTGAAAATTCAACAGAGAGGAACTGTCGAATGCTTGTCGTGTATAGTAGGCGTTATGGTCAATAAGTTGGAATAGAATAGCTGGTTTAGAAAGGAGGAAGCCGAAACTTGAATCGAGTTAAGAGCCAGATAGGTAGGTCCTGTCCAGCTATATATACTTAAATAGGTTGCCTAAGGCATCCCAATGTAGTACGTGATGTACAATAGTTACTGAACTTGCGCAGTCCAAAAGGATACAAGCATCCCTTGACCAAAATTGTTCCAGCCTAGTCGCTTCTAATGGCAATCGGCTTTCTTAAACCAGCACACACCTCACTCCAACACAAACAATCCCACTTGCAACTTTAATTCCTTTGGAATATAATCCATTCATTTCTATCGCCTGTCCTGCGCTTGCAATGCCCATTTCTGTCTATTACTTACTGGATCCAAATGGACAACCTTTAAGCGCCCTTCTTGGCCAAGGGACAACAGCAGTCACAGTTCGGGATGGTGATACAGCCTTGAAGCTGCCTTTGACGTATGGTGCAATTGGCCCTGATGGAACTTACACTAGAAAGCTGGAGGGTACTACGGCCGATTCCTACGAATACTTACGACACGAAAAGATGTCTACCGACGTCTTGGCTCTCACGAAAATATTATCTCCTGCCTTAATCTCCCTAGCGTAGGCATCCGGCTTGAGCTAATGGAGAAGGGTAGCCCTCAAGAATACCTCCAAAAACACGAATCCCCTGATCCATCTCGGCAACTCACTTGGTTTCGAGCTATGGCTCGTGCTCTCGCTCATGCTCACGGCCGCCGGGTTCTTGTTGCCGATATTGTGACTCGAAACTTTCTCATCTCTGCTGACTTGGAAATTAAGTTATCTGACTTCAATCAGTCAGCTATTCTCTCTCTCGATACCAATATGGAAATAGCAGACGATTTTGGTTATCCAATCTATACTGATATTGGGCAACTTGGTGCTGTTTTCTATGCGGTCGCGACTGGGTTAAGCTGCGAGTTCGACCTCTTTAAGGATCTGCCTTACGAGCCTACTGATGCGATCTGGCCCCAGAGAAGCGATCTCCCTAGCACGAAGAACATTTGGATTGCCTCTATTATTGAGAGGTGTTGGACTAAGAGCTTTCGGAATGTGAACGAGCTTCTAGATGTCTTGAACGCAACCACTTTACCATAGAGGAGCTATGGCTTTACTTGAGATGGACTAGGTCGCCAATTTTCTATCCGACAGAGCCATAACCTCTTCTTAGACACGTCGCGCTACGAAACGAAAGTATAGTCATACGCAGATTATTAGCGACGGATCATTGAGGGTGATCGCAAATAGAGAGAACTTTCTACGTCGCCTGCAATCATTCTTCCCAATTGCTTTTTGAACGTTTACTCCCTTTTGATTGTGAATAGATGTTAAAAATTATGTAAATCATGTTATGGAGAAATTATAAGTTCGACAGAAGGGCCCTTTGAGCGAAAGTTAGAGTTGGAAATAGATGTGCCTCCAATTGCCAACAAGCCTCGCAAGCAAGTGACAAGGAAAGTACTTTTGTCAAGAAATTTTAACATTAAAAAACAACACTAGAAACTCATTTATTCAACGAAATTAGACAACTTTACGACTAACTTGAATTTAAGGTAGGTGGAAATCGAACATATATTTATCTATCTGCCATTTATGGAAGCTATCGCTAATGTTGACTATAAAGGGATATTCAAGGCTCCAATTGCTGAGTGTGATACTTGATAACAAGTCACTTTAGGACCTATATTACAAGCAATCTCATAGGCGCTTCATTGCTCCTATCTTACAAGCCCCATCTTATAAGTATCTATTTTCCTCTTGAAACCCCTCTTTGTTTAATACTCTCTTCGTCGCCCTGACTATGATGCCTAATCTCTCTAGTTCTTTAAGACCGCCCCTTACATTTCAAACTTATTGATAAGTTGCAATACAGCTTATCTATCACTATCACTTAGTTTCGTAAACTCCCATTCTTATCTTTAGATAGCCACCTCCCTACTAGCCTAAGCCTCCACGGATAACACCCGACAATCCCGAGATTTTACCCGGGCCCCGCCCACCAACCCCGCTTCATCTCAATCATTTCTAATCTCACACGTTCATTCTACTTCATCAACCATCGCATGTCATTCCCCTCCATGAATCATCAAATGCCATTCTTCTAATCGCCATGTCACCATTCTTTAGACGAAGAAGCTCCGCTTCGCAACCTCTTCCTGAGCCCCAAACCCTCCAGATCACTTGCTCCGGCACCCCTCACGAGATCGGCCTCACTCACGGAATCGCGGCGAAGCTCCATATCCAGCGTTGCATCTCATTCTATCGGGCGCTCTTCCTCAAGAAATGCAATCTCACGTGGACAGAGGCCCAAAATCTGGCCATGAAGTTTAATCCTCTCCTCTTGAAGCATTACCCCCACTTTGTCGAGGAAATGCAAGGTGTGGCTAAGGGCGCGGAGGTGAAGTATGAAGAGATATTAGCACTGAATGTGAGAACTGAGATTGCGTTTGGAAGTGAGAGTGACAAGGTGGGGTTTAGTGATGGATGTACAGTGTTGAGTTGGAACGCGGAGAGGGAAGAATATGGATTGTTAGGGCAAAATTGGGATTGGCATTTACAGTTGTTTGCCCTTCTCTTACCACCATGCACATACTTTACATCTATTCCTTGCTTATCATATTGCTCTTATGAAAAGCATCGCTAAATCTAATTGTGTAGACAAGCAGAAAACCTCATAGTTCTGAAAATAGAGAAAGATGATGGGTTGATAATTTCCATGATAACCGAAGCCGGTATCATAGGCAAGATAGGCTTCAATTCAGACGGTGTGGGAGTCACTCTTAACGCCATCAAAGCACCCGGTATCTCCTTCAACAAACTCCCCGTCCATCTAGCGCTCAGAGCTGTTCTTGAAGCTGCCTCGCAACCGGAAGCGACCCGTCGTTTAACGGAAAGGGGTATTGCGGCCGCTTGTTTTATTCTTATTTCAGATACGGAAAGTAGCGTGGGTTTGGAATGCAGCGCACTCGATGTGGTTGCAATACAGGGAGATGATCATAGGACGGTAATACATACGAATCATTACTTGGAAGGGCACGAAGGGGTGAAGGAAGATAGAGACTGGGCGGCTACACAATGGAGGCTGAAGCGGGCTAATGCATTGATGGGGAGGGTGAATGACGAGGAGCCCGAGCCCGCTATTCTAGAGAGAGTGTTTAGCGATGAGCTGGGAGAGCAACTCGAGAACGGCGAAGGGTCGGGCATTTGCCGCAGGAATGCTGGGGATGAAATAGAGACTCTTTTCAGTGTTGTGATGGAGTTAGGAAGAGGGCGGGCGACGCTTAAGATAGGGAAACCGAGTTGCCCGAAGTGGATTCTCACATTGACTGTGTAGATTAGCAATAAGATAAGCTACTTATGATAATATAAACTCGGCTAATTTGCTGCTTGTGTCCCTGGAAATTGCTGGGAAATAGACAGGAGAACACCATGGCAACGAGGCTAGTTTGATCCAGTATATCTAGATTTATATAAGAGAGAAAAGAACATACTCTTGGGCACAAGTTTCCATGGCTACATACAACGATCCATCCATGCACTTAGCCTAGTATATCCACGCCAAACCTTAATTCAACAACTAGATGTGGGGCAGCTAATCAGAGTAGGCGTAAACGAATACCAACCAGACAGTGCCACTTCCACAGTTTTAGCGTCAGGAACCAAAAGTCTCAAGTAGCTCTTTCAATATCTGTCTACCATACTAGACTAGTATCTTGGCTGCTTTCTCTCGGCCGACTAAAAGCTTATCGGACCTAGATTTTCGTTTGCTGAAATTCGAGTTTGAATCGTCAGGGGGGACATTTTATTTAGGGAAGCCCCCTTATATCACGCTCCAATAGAAGTAGGCCAAGGTGGTTTCTTAGTTCGTCCTTACACTCACATTACCTTTTAAATTGAGCTTTCCGCGAACACTAGTATACTCTTAGGGCCCCCTTCATCCCAGTCTCCTCCTCTTCCTATATATACAAGCTGTTCAGCTTGCAAACTTCCTCAAACATCTGATCTCATCTCTTGCCATACAATAAAATGTCTTACTCGCGAACGCTCTTCTGCATTCCTTGTAGCTGTTTGCACAAGGCTGGCTTGCGCTACGAATATGACATTTATTCGTCGTTAGGTCTCTGCCGCAGGTCGCCAGCAACGAGGATAGAGGCTCTGTGACACAGAGCAGAACTAAACTAGATGCACTCGAACAGTCATGGTATGGAAAGGCTACGGTGTGATGACTAAAATAAGCAATAATGTAGTTGGAGGTGGCGAAGAAAACCCATGGCCAATGATCGAGACGAACTAAAGCGTCAAAATGGATTCTACTTGAGGTTACACAACGATGAACTTCACATTCAGTTCCGTAGAGAGGATTGATTTACATATCGCTTCTCAAAAGCACTTCTGCCTCCCCTTGCTGTAAATTTGACTTGATTCACCTCATAACCCCAACTTCGTTTCCCATTCTATCGCACGCCAAGAGGTACTCAATGGTCATCCCGTTTCAACCACTCCCCACAAGCTTCATACAACTCCCCGAGTACCGGTTCAATATCTACCAACTTCTTGAATAGCCCCTCCTCGTCGATTCTCTTAAAGAACTGCAAGAAGCCGACGATTATGAAATCTGCGTATGAAGCTGTACATGATTACTTTGATTAGCAATGTCCTTTCATCTCTTCTTCTTCTTGACCCTGCTGCTTAACTTGCACTCATCCAACCACTGCCACGGGAATAGGAATGATCGAAAGGGGTGTAAAAGACCCAAGGAAAAAGAGTAAACTTACGAGTCTTCCCCAAAAAGTAAGGCCCTCCATTCTCCTTCAGTTTCGCAGCAAGCTTATGAACTCCTGGCGTCGCCTCCTTCCACGCCTTCTCGGCATCAAATGTTTTCCCATACTCAGCAACAGGCATACCCACTCTCTTTGCCCTTGTTCTCTCAAAATACTAAGACCATCATCCATCAGCATTCGTTCTCGGAGACGAGAGCCCGTATGAGATAAATAAACAGCAAGGAGTTTACAAACCTCAGCACTCTTCTCATTCAAAAGCGTTGGAACAAGTCTCGGCATCCAATGCGCCGTCAATGGGATTCTGATAGGCGCAATCATCTGTTGCACCTCCTCCGCTAGCGGACTCTCTAGATGCAGGCTCGGGGTGGGATGTAGCTCCTCCAATTTTGCAGCAATGGGTTTACTGTCCGCCATATATGTCCCGTCGGGGAACTGCACTGTGGGGATGGTGTAGAATGGGCCGTCTTTGCTCGAATTCGGTGGAACACTTTAAATTGGTTCATTAGTATTTATTCTTTTTATCAATTTGTCTCATAGATGCTCGTAGGTAAATTTTAGCTGGGCGTCGATGAGGTATATCTGTTCATCTCCACACCCAACTTTCACACAGCTGAGCTAAAGAAAGAGATGAAATGAGACAACTCACTGATCCTTCAAACGCGGCTCAATATCAGGGTACTCAACCCACTCCGTCGTATAATCCACGCCCTTGAAATTGAGTACTAATCTGGCTATTCAACATTCACATCAGTACCGATTTGTTGGACTTTGCATTTGGTGAGGGGAAGCTTCATAGTGGGGTACCGCATACTTTTCCAGGGATTCAGACTCCAACTTGCATTCCTCCCCTTACTCGGCAAATCAAAGAGAACGAGCTTCTGAGCCATGATGTGGTGTCACGCTGCTAATTTTAATTGTTGGGAGGGGATAGGATCTTAGAGTGATGTTTGTTGGGTTGATGGAGAAATCAAACTTGAGTGGGAGTTTATGTAGTTCTGGAGTTTAGCCGAGAGGGAGCTTGTTGATTGGCTGTCATAGAAAAGGCGCGCGAGTATCGTCATCGGAGAGCGATCGGCCCCTATTTGTTTGCTCTAATTGGATATACTTCGTCTTAGGCGTACGACATCTAAAGTGTCCACATTTGAGATATACTAAATAAAGTAATGCTTTTCCCACTCTGGGATATCTACTTCCAAGTATGAGTCAAATCCCCTCCCTCAGAAAAAGTCTCTAGAATTCCTGGCAGAATCGATACGCTGGAGAGACCATGGGACCTTTCGTACTTTGTAGTATCTGTTATTGTACTTTCGTATTGTATATACTATATGATAGCATTGCTTCATGAATATGTATCACACGATTCATTCCTAATTTGTGCGGAGATAATAGTCACAGGTAAGATCAGATAAAAAAGTCGGATAGGTGGGGCTCTCTCAACTTATAGGCTCCGATTGGTCAACGTTCTCTATTAACTGTACTTTCAACATTTGGAGTTATTACTTTTAATATTACATTAAAACTCTAATGGTAAGTGTAATACATGCATGATGCTGGGCAGATCCTTTTGATGCTGCGGGAAAATGATGAACTTGCCGTAAAAAAACCACTGATTGGGAGTGCCTCTCTAGGAAGTGTTCTAAGTGAACCCCTTAATATGATAGGCATAACTAAAAAACCAATCTGCTTTAGCAGAAAGAGCTTGAGGCCAAAACTAGATGTCTCATTGCTTGGTTTTGAATTAAAATAGGAAAGCTGCCGAGTTTTATATCTCTTAAATTGGTGGATATGAACTCCAAACTCCAAAGTCATGCTACTAAATGACCGCTCATATGCATTGGTTTGTGACATCCAAACTGGCGCTGCGACTTATACCTGTATCAAATCCGGAATAGCTGGTCCGACCCCTCTAAGCAAAACCAACTTGTTCCCGCTGACCACGGCATTTCCAAGCTTCTCGTTAAATTCTAACAACCTTCCCCCCTCCACATGAAAGACTCGTAACTTGTCTTTCTCATCCATACCCTGGTTATTGACATTTTGAACTTGTAAACTCCGCGCAGCCTCATCCAACACCCTCCCTATAACCCAGTCCTTAGAATAAAAGAAAGCCCCAGTAGGAAACTTCGATTTTGTAGTCTCTGCTTCTGCGTCTACGGAGACATATACCCGTTTCTCAACCGGAACTTTTGCATCGCCCTTTGCCGTCTTCTTCAACGTATTCGTTGCTACTAGCCTGGCGGCAGCAGATTGTGGTTTTGGTTTCGGTAACGCCCTATTTATATTCGCTTTTTGTGCTGACCCCCAGAGCCTTAACTTCCCTAACGCCTTCGTCGCCTCCGCCTGCGCATTAAACCTTCCAACCCGAGCCCCGATCGGTACGAGATGCTTACAATTATGTTCCTCTGGCATCCGATGTTTGAGGCAGTAATCTCTATTGCAAGTCCCGCAATGCACACTGGTACTCAGACTAGTTCCTATCGTGGTCTTGCAGCTCGGGCTCGCACAAGGCTTCTCTATCTCTACCATCGATTTGCCTGCCCCCAAGGACGGTTTTGCCATGTTGGCTCGGCGTCGGCGAGCCGCCCATTCGCCGGCTTTAGGACATTTATGATCTGATTCTGAGCGGTGGTCGAGACAGAATGTGCCGGCGCAGGATTCGCAGCGAAAGGGAAGGAAATCGAGTTGATTGCAGTAGGTATACTGGCAATGGGCTCCAATAAGAGTTGGGTCTTTTTCGTCCATTTTTATGAAAGATTCTTCGGGTTTTTCAGATGAGGACGCCATTATGATAGTGTATTTGGGCACTATTTTATATAGGATCGAAATAAGGTAGGAAAGGCAGGTGGCAAAGTCGTAATAGGAGCGAGGCTGAGGTGTTGATTGTTGCTTATGGATCCTGCGAAGAGGATTCTGGAAGTTCAGCCTTGGCGCTAAGGATTCGTCCCGGTAGCCTATACCGGTTAGATCAAGTTTAAGCGACCCGCTTTTACTTTGGGATGCAGGGGAGGGCTTGTTTTCTTTGTCGGGCCGAGGATTTCTCCGGCGTGTCAAGCCTCAATGTCATTAGTCGCTCAGCGTAATATATGAATATTAATCAGTGAAAACATTAATAATAAGTTATTGTTCAAAATTTGAACACCCTTAATATATGAATACTATAAATAACAGATATACAGTTCGCAAAATCTAAAGATGAGAGCTTTTAAACCGAAAGGAATATGGTAGTACTTGGGAACGCTTTAGTCCAAGTCAGTAACCTTCTAAGGTTAAGATTATAAGAGATGTAAGTAGAACTTTAAAACTAGGCATTATTGTTCAAATTCTAGCTTGTCAACAACCCATTGAATTGAAAGTAACGTTTCTGCTCTTCTGTGTCGTCTCATGAATTCAATCTAGACCGCATCTAATGAGAGATACAACACATTGAAGTTACTATTCAGCAAAACATAAGTCCACCGTACAGTATGCTACTATCAATAGTGAATGGAGAAGAAAGGTTCGGAGGGCAAGGCACTGTTGTTCTCTGCTTTGACTAGTATATGCTCTTCAGATACTCTCTCAGAGAGCGCATGGATTTAGAGAGGGATCTCATGAAGATTGCTCTCTTCAATGCCCAGCATTGATTTTGGGAGATATATTACAATTGTGGAGAATATTTTGGAAGTGGGGAAAATATCTATCAACCCAATCTTCACACGTTATGCGTCGCGTTCTTGCTCCGATGTCGGATTCGCTCGCCCATCTTATTAAGAGTTAGTCCTGTAATCGATGTTGGGTTCATAGTAATGTCAACTTACGTAGAACAGTATGAACGGTATTGGTATAAAAAGTATGGAAAGTCCCCCGAGCAGGGAGTTCCCAGGGCCGACGCCAAGGTTACGAAATAAAGCTCGTGCCTATCAGACCTATTCGTCAACTCCAGGTGAAGGATAATAAAGAACTGATGAACTTACAAATAGTGGAAAGACCACACCACATGATGCCCTGAAAAGAGTATTGCCTGCAAGTACCGAAGCTGCATATTGTGGGTAGGCCATTCCAAGATAGCTGAGTACTGGCATGAAGAGCGCGATTATGCTGACAGTGAAAGATCCAGACCCAACAAGAGGTACTATCCAGTGAATATTCGGGCGCGACGTCCACCCGTACCAGAATAAACAGATCGGAAGGGCAAAGGCCCCGACGAACGTCGGCGGAAGGATCACCTCTGGCTTGACAGGCGGCTGGCTGAATTGCGGAACTATGTATCTGCGAATCCAGAGCAGGTAGAATGGCAGTGTGATGATCCCGCCAACAAAGATACCTAAGAACACTAACCCCTGCTGGCCGATGTTGAATTTATAGATATCCCCAAAGACAAGCGGAAATGACTCAAACCATATATACAATATCCCGTACATGAGGGCACTATACAAGTCCACGAAGAAGATAACGGGCTCGGAGAAGATCAATGTGAAAGCTCTGCTGAGGACAAGAAGACGATCTTTCACCGTTACCTCCGCGGCATCAATCTCTGACTGGCTCTTTAGCGTGAAGTCGCCTGTCATTTTCCTCATCCTCTGTGCCCTCCGGTATAAGATATTACTCGGAGTTGTCTCAGGCATAAAGAAAAAGAGCACGATTAAGACAACCGCGCACAGCCATGCGAGCTCCCAGATAGTCCAGCGCCACCCTTTTGCCTGGGCCGCAAAACCACCCACGAGCGGACCAAACACAGGCCCCAGCACGCCACAAGAGCCAAAGATACCAATCCAGTAGGGAACCTCTGCCGGTGGATATATATCGATGATAGTCGCGCCCCCGGTGGCAAGGACTGGTCCGCCGAAAAACCCGCTCAGGAATCGGAAGACAAGCAGCATTGATATGTTAACAGAGTAGCCAGTCGGAAGTTGCAACAGCACAAAGGCGAAAAGTGTCCAAAAGTAAATCCTGCTGCGACCGATCGTCGGCATTTCTGACATAGGGGAGAAGAGCATGGGGCCAAGGCCGTAACCACTGCGATCAGAGGTGGTGTTAGTAACTTTGGCCTCGCTTGAGAAGTAAACAATGACGGCGTTCGAATTCCGAGCGAAAGAAATCTTGGATACATTTCCAGGGCATGGTATACACGTACAGGACAAATAACGAGAGACCGAGTGTTGCGACAACCTCGCTGACGCCGAATTCTTCTATAAGGCTCGGCTCGCCAGGCGTGTAGATGGAGCTGCCGATGTAGATCCCAAAGTTCAGTAGGCATATCTGAAAGGTTATCAACAGCTTGCGGCTTGCAGACCAATTCTGGGGGTTCTTCACTTATGTTAGTAATGTTGATATTGAGATGGCAATCAATGGATACCAAACCTCTTGATCATCTGGTCCATACCAGTCAACTAAACGCACACCTATAGCCTTCTCGCCGCTCTGATTGCCTTGATGCAAGTTCGGCGTATCCCCGCCTTGTTTTTGGCCCTTCTCTCCGCCATCGTTCTCATCAGTCGCTGTGTGGTATCTCGATCTAGCGAGTCCATCGTGCTCTCCAAAAGTCGATGAAGCAGCCGTCGAATCTTTTTGAACGCACTGTTTCCACAAAGTTGGATCCAGCTCATCGGGGAACTTCAGGAGTCTGTTTCGAGAGAGCGAGCGGACAACTTGTGCGAAGATGGTATCACGGAAGTAATGATTCATGGTGGCTCGCGATTCCCTTCATACTTGCAGCGGAACCCAGAGGAGCGCAGTGGCTCTATTTAAGAGCTCTACTTACGATCCCGGACTGCATAGAGAGCGGTTTTAACGGGCTTTAGAATCGAAATTACTAATTACAATTTCTGTAGCAGCGAGTTATTTCTTGTCTGCGACAGTACTAGGTACTAGTATCGCTATCGCTGTTGCATGTCATATTGTGGTTCCATGCGATGAGTTAGATGGGTCGGAGCGGGTGCGAGCGGCCGCTCTAAGCTGTTGAGTTATGAAATTAATCACGTGGTTTACACAATTGTATATGTAATTAGCCCTATAGACCTGCTTGTTAGTCAGGCGTACGATAGATAGATTTATAATGCAAGTTTACGACCCTTTGTGGTTCAGTTATCTGTTTCAAGCCAGCATTCGTTTCTTCTTGTTTCGGCGCTTCGGACTTAAGCGGGAAAGTACGGCCGCTCCCTCTAGTTCTCTCTTTGACGTCTTCAACCCTTTTTATTCCCGAATAATCTACCATGTATCTTCCTCAGAGAGTGTCTCTGGAGCTCATGTATCAAAGTTAAACTCAGACACCTCTGTCAGCTTTGAAGAAGTCCTTTAATTTGTATATTCTCCCCGCTTGCAAGGCCTTCTCGCCCGTTCGCTTATTCATCTACACAAGTCGCAGCCATTTCAATCGTATCTGTATTTGAAGCCGCTCTCGCCCGCTCGAAGTGAGCTGGGAACTGGCTGCGGCCGCTCTTCGTCCTCCTTAGGTATGGACGGGACCGACACGGCCCTGAATGCCTGCGCAGCATGCAAGCAATATAAACGCAAGTGCAACAAGGCCCTGCCTAGCTGCTCGACATGCTCCCGGTAGGATAGCTCATCCCATCTGATCGGCATGGTACGACTTGGTCTGATATATTCACGTAGTCTACGTCGAGCGTGCAATTATTATATCCCTGGCCCCCCTCGGACAGCAGCCGAAGAAGAAATCACCCTCCTTCGATCTCGGGTTGAGGAATTAGAAAAATTAGTAGACAGATCCGTAGCTGCGAACAAGGAGCGGTCAGCATCGCCAGCGTTATTCCCGATGGGTGAAATTCATGGTATGACCCAGTCCCGTGTATTCTCAACCTTGTTCTTCCTGGACCACATGTACTTCACACACCTCCACTGCAGCGTACAGCCTGTTTTAGTGTCAGTACCCAATGATATCGCAAATATCCTAAAGGACGACTACGACCAGCCGCGAGGAATTGAAGAGCTCGTGTCTCGGTACTTTGATGCTATTCATGGCTGGGTGCCTATAATTAGCAAGACCCGTATGAAGAGAGTGCTGGATCGCCCCGTGGGTAATATCCAAGCAGACACAGCTTTTCTTCTTTCCTGTATGAAGTTATTGTTGCACACACCCCAAAGTGGTTGTTTGGCGGAAGATTTACTCTTATATAGAACTGTGAAATCGGTCGGCATGCAGCTAGAGATAGCTGGGCTGCAATCTCTTATGGTTGTACAGGGAGGAATCTTGATAGCGGTTTATGAATTGGGCCATGGCATTTATCCAGCTTCTTACACAAGCGTAGCACAATGTGCAAGACAAGCCGTCTCTATTGGACTCCATGATCGAGAGAAACCACATTTTCTTCAGCCCTGGGCAGACTGGGAGGAGGAAATTCGGGTGTGGTGGTTTGTCGTAATGCTGGATAGGTACGCGAAGGCGTTTCAACCCGAGAAGAAACTAATCAAGTCAGGTATGTTACTGTGGGCAGAGAGCGTCGGCCGCTATGCACCGAAGATCCAAAAAATCATACACCTCTACCAGCAGACAGCGAGGCCTGGGATCAAGGAGTCGGTATATCTACTGTTGATAGAAATACCGCTGACCTATTCTAGGCAATGATTTCCCCGGAAAGGATGTATATATCATCACCGGCGACAGCAATAACTAGCCCATATGCCCGTCTGGCACAGGCGTTCAACCTACTAGGTCGAGTAATTAGACACTGCGATGACCAAGATCAAGAAGTCGCTTTCATGTTGGAAGAAATGAGCACCCTTCACCAAGCTATATCCGCTCTACTCGAACTGACAAGAAATGAAGAGTCTGGAGACTCCTATGTAGCCATAGCGGTGTGCTTCAGGTATGTTGAAGATATGGCTAAGGCTCCTTGTAAGTTTCTATGCTGACATCTGTAGCGCTCTGTTAAAGCTTCATAAGAACTTCTTATATTACTCATTCCGTCCGGATTTTATAGATAAAGCTGGCCCCCAGCTTGCTTCCCTGATCCGCGAACGCACGGAAAGCTCGCTAAACACTATGCGAGATACTTCACTACAAATTGTGGATCTCGCGCAGTTGCTAGAGAGCCATATCGCGGTATCCGGACTTGACAAGCTGAGTCCTTTGGTGCTGCACTGTCTTTATCGAGCGGCATTTTGGCTTTCGTATCTTGCTGCTACCAATCGAGAAGATGGGTTCGTTGTTGGACGATCAATTCTCGATCGAGTGTTGAAAGCACTGAGTTTGAGATGGAAGGCTGCCGGTATGGACAAATTGTTGATATTTACCCGTAGTTCTTACTAATCTGGTATGAATAGGTATATACTCGGAGATTCTCGAGATTCTAGATAAAGAAACGAGAGCAAATTATTAGTTTACGTATCTCTTTAACTTCGAACACTATTATACCTCGCGCCTATCTACAGCCTCTGAATGAATCTTTTTATTGGTCGATGATGATGAGGACTCGTTGATAAGGAAGATCTAGGGGCGGGTGAATTTGCCCTCATCCATCCCCGTACAGACACATATCATGGAGAATTTTTCCCGATTGGGAATTGCGGGGCGCATTTCAGGCCAGGCTCTGCATTTGTGTTTGACGACTGTCGACCCTTTATTCCAGTCAGAAACTCATTTCTGCAAACGCGTAGTCACGAAATGGGGTGACTCGAAGCACAGCAATGCAAACAACCAAATCACTGCCTAAATTCTTGGTCGTGCGAGATGGCCTTGAAAAGCAAGTGCGTATTATGAATTCGCTGTATCATCTAAGACAACACCCTCAAGTCGCACATGAAGATCATGGCTACTATTAAAAAACTATTCTATTATTACTGAAAGAGATATATACCCTTCTATTTCTATTTATTACATTATAGAGCTAAATTATTCTATTTTAATGACCATCAACTGTTATTTTTAATTCCTCGGTTGAGAGTTGGTGGGTGAAAGCGCTACGCCTATTATCCAGGTCCAAACTTCGTCAGTACTAAGATTCTAGCTTCGATTTCTTTTTTTCAGAAACAAGCATAAGATTCTTACTAATTAGGCAGGTAGTCAGCCACCATTCCAGACCAAATTGTTGAGATGTTCTGCAAAACATTCCGGACTCACATCAAAGATTGATCCTAAAAAATCTATGACTGCAGCTGAAAGATCGTGAACAACAATGAGTCTTGTATCAAGTCTGGGGGTATCCCATCTTTCAAACGAGCTCGAAGCTGATACCGCTCCTCTACAGTGAGCCCATAAGCTAGATGGCTAATGAATGGGCCTTGTCGCGGAATATCCGAGCCAACATAATCATATTATTCAAAACCACCTCCCAGATGATTCCGAGGATGAGACGTAACGCACTTGAGATGGGGTAAGTATTGCGCCATCTTCTCAACCCTATAGATATAAGGCATCAGTCCATAGACTACTCTCTGATTGAGCTGATTTAAGTCTTGGAGTGGATCTATCGAAGGCGAAGGAGGGGGTAGTGGGACATTGGGGGCTTCTGCATTCTCATCGGAAATTTATATTTCAGTATTAGGTTCCAAGTCCAGGAGATCTTGCAAAGATGATCCCAATGCGTATTCGGACGAAGCACAAGTAGATAGAGGCAGAGGTGGATATGAACCATGACTTTGCTGGTTTCCCGGGGGTTGAATGGGAACCTGATTGCCTAGAGCAACGACGACTCGTCTCGCTGAGGGCATCGGATAGGGACCTTGAAATCCAAAAGTGGTTCTACCTGTATTTGAAACCATTTGGAACTACTGGAAGATCAACAAGTCTAAGCTGTGGTTTTGGGGGGGTGTTCTTTCCCTCTTGGAGGCTCGTCTCAGAGGGGAGGTTCTATTGATCAGGTAAACTGAGTAGCTAAATTCGCAGGCATCGGCGATAGATATGCAACACTGCTCCTTGCCCTCATTATGACATTCTAGAATCGAATGAACTGTCTAACAGCCGGTAGGCCTTCCATTTCGCTTCGGTTATATTCGGGCAAAGCAAATTATCACAACCCTAAATCACACTTAAAAATTCAAGCGAAATCGGCTATTTTTCGCTTTGAATTCAACAATTTCTTCACTTCTTCTTATGATAATAAGTTGTTACTTAATCAAAGATTATATAAGCGTTAATAAATTTCCATATTTATGGGAGAATTTAAAAATAAAATTGAGTCAAAATGCCTAGATTAATGCTAAGGTCTAAGCTATTTTAAAGGATTCTTCGTAAAAGCTTAGAATACAGGAACTTGACCGACTTCCGGATTGGGATCACGGGGCGTGTTGAATCCAGGCCGAGCCCCGCATTTGTGCCCGACCAGTCAGAAACTCATGACTGCAGATGCACACTTTATATTTCATTTGATTTTTCAAATCTCAATTAAATCATGTAAAGGCTTGTCAAGCTCTCCTAGTATTATCAATTCACTTGGTGGCATTATCTTACACTATAAAGATCATCCAAGTAAGATGAGACTGAAAATGATAAAGACTTTATTAAAGAAAGCCTATTGTACTAATATTATATTATACAACAATACCATTCTTGCATTTGATATATATCCAATAAACAAACCTTGAGAGGTTTTAGAAGGGCGCGTCGGCTTTGCAAAACAGCAAAACAAATCGCTGAGAAAGAGGTACCTGGTTACCACAAGCCCTTGGTTTTCTGCATCGATCTACAAGATGGGATGGACAAGATAGCTGCAAAAGCGACTCCAGAAATTAGTGTAAGAACTAATTTATATTTGATTTAATATCTCGCTAACTTCTAAGCAGAAACCTGGACATTCCAAATAATCCATCGAAAACGAACGAGGCAAGGACCACCTAGGCGATATAGCACGGGTTCTCGACAAACTAACGCTTGCCTAAGAGATGTAAGGTGACCCGAGCGATGCCTCAAAGCTAGAGTTAGGGCAGACAATATCTCCGCAGGACTCATTCGCTCGGGGTTATATGATGCTATTGGCGACGAAGAGCAGAAGTTGGGATATCTAGTCCATAACAAGTTCCGATGAAGTGTCAACCAACATTGGGGGTGGTTTCCTAGGCTGGAATTCGGCGTCCCATGCGCCGAGGAATTTGATCAAAGTAGCTTCTTGGTGTTGTCTTGCCAAAGCTACCATCCCAAATGCTCTTCCATTGAAATCCAAATAGCTTAGGGGCATTGCTGCAATTGGATAACCTGCATAGTAAGTATGACGAAAAGGAATATGGGTTGTTCAGCTTGCTCTCACCACTTCCACTTGCCATTGTTGATAAACCGCTATCCGCTGGCCCAATGATTACATCTGCATCATACTTGTTGAGAATATAATCAATACCTTGAGTTCGGCACACTTCCTGAAGCTCTTGTAGATAAACGTCGTATTTGTCTTCTTTTCTAGGGTCGAGTGTAACAGCAGATTCCAGGACACGCTGATTATCGTGACCTATAGCACCATAAGTAGCCTGAACATCACTTTTGAGTTATGACGACCTACCAGGAGGCAGTTCAACATCGGCATGTTCCCGGTTGAAATCAATCAAGCCCTGCAAGTCCTTGATTGGTTTGTACTCGAGAGCGTCTAGATATTCTTGAAACTCATGGCGGAAGTCAGTTACTACACTAGTTAGTAAAGCAAGCCACCGGGCGATGTACATTCTTACACATGACCATCTCAGTACAACTTGTCCCGTTAACCGTAGCTGCACTGGGTTGAATGAGCGGTACATTTTCAGAGAACTTTCGGGCCTTAAGCTTAATAGTGTCATACACTCTTTGAAACTCTTGGTTTCTGTCCGGATGTTAGTTCATCATGTTAGCGGTATAATATTTGAGGGCAGACCATTTGTTTGGTGGCGTCATCTTGCGGCTTCATATAGCTGGCGGGGAAGATCCATTCCATATAATTGACAGCAGCAACTGAGAATTATTCTAGAGAAGAACCAGGCAAGACAGATGTGAAGCCACCGGAAGGATAGCCCGGGGTATTTTCTTCTCTGAGCACACCAAGGAAAGCAGCAATGCCATAAGGGGTCTTTACCATCGGCCCAGCAGAGTCCATTGTGTGGGATACGGGAATGATACCATGCTGTGAAATAAGACCGATGGTTGGCTTGATAGTATAGACTGCGGCGCGACCCGCAGGACAGACGAGAGACCCATCTGTTTCAGTGCCAACCGAAAGAGGAGCATATCCAGCGGAAACAACGACGGCGGATCCAGAAGATGACCCAGAAGGACTCTGTCATGGATATTAGCCGAGTTATGCTTTTCTAAGGGATACTTACACTGTGACCATCTTTCGAATCGTCGGGCAGACTCCGCCACGAACATACGCCGACTGTAGCTGTCCTCCCAGGGCCGACCAACCACTTGGCAGAAGTTCTCCTTTATTGCTAAGTTAATTCGAGTCTTTTATTTTAGGAGGGAAGGGCAGGTAACCGAAAATTCGACAGCTCCTACCAGTCAAGATGTTAGCGCAGCCCTCCCGTAAGGAAAAGAATAGTAGGGGTCAACACTCAGATTTGCTTTCCCTAGGATGATCATGCCAGCGTCAATAAGCTAGAATGATTAGTTTTCTGTTCCTAGTTGTACTTTTAAGCATGCAAGAGACAGACCTTATCGACTAGCCGCGTATTGTTGCGAGGTCGAGCATTTTCCAGTGCCAGACTCCCCGCAATACTCTTCATGCCGAGACCTCGATGGGTGTTGATATTGTCGTAGAAGGATAATAAGCATATAGTAGAAAATTATAGAATAGAGTTACGGCATGCTTTTAGAATCACCGGAATGCCATGAAGCGGGCTCCTGGTTTTCCCAGCGGCACGCTCTTCATCCAAAGCCGTGGCAGACTTTCTCAAGCTCTCTCTCCAAGGCATGCTAAGCATTGCGTGCAGAACCATCATGGCGTTGAAGCTGTGTGTGGTAGAGCTCGACAAGGTGCGTACTCTTGATCAAGCCTGATGCGATTAAAATTTGTAGCGACTTGACATCAGGCGTGAGAAGATCAATCCGAAGACACTTCATCTTGCTTAGGTGTGAAAATGAAAAGACCGAGGCTAGCAGAGCTCACCGTTTATATATTGTTATAGAGAAGAGTTTGAATAAGAGCAGGATTGTGGAGAGTCAGATTGTCTTCGTGGCTAGGCACTTAGGATGATTCACTTAGAGAGAGTAAAAGGTTGAGGATTTCGGACTACGCTCAAGTAACATACCGTACTGCGAAAAAGGGGATGAGTGTTTGGAAGAGGAAGGTGAGTTGCGTGTTCTAGCGAGTTTTACTCATGCTTTAAATTTTATTCTTCTGATAGTTGACTCTTATAACTGTCCGGCTTCCTCTTCGCTCTCAGCGTCGATCCGGGTATGTGCCCCGGAATCGGGACCTCCATCGATTTCCGGCCCGGCCACCCACCCGGAACACCAACCACCGAGCCAGTATCGTCGGCTCCAGGACCGGATTTCCCAAAACCTCCACTAAAAAAGATGGCGGGATGCAACACGTGTTTCGCTGCACCGCTATCGGTTGCTGATATTTTATGTTTTTTCGAGTGTCGCCACTTCACTTCACGACTTGGGACCCACCCCAACATTCCTTCGATCCCTGACTGCAGCTTTTAGACTTTATATAATAGGAGAGGGTCATGGTGCAGACCTGCTTGCTTATCTGAAAATTTCGAAGTGTCGAATCTTGATGAGTGTGACCCCACCTTCTCGTCCCCTCTCTCCACTTTTGGCATTGCCATGCTTTTTCCCACTGCTGATAAATGGCAGACCGCTCAGGTGTTTATGTTAGTCCAAGTTAATCATGCATGCTGTTGTGTCACCGCATCTTTCTTTTAATGCCTTTTTTTCCCCTTTTCGCCCCTCAGTCTTTCTCTTCCTCTTCTTCTTCTTCCTCCGCAAACCCATTTGACTAGACTTTCAATATGACACTTGCAATAGAAATCCTCGCTAGTGACAATTCCCAAACTTCGTTTACTCTGTCAGAAAAGTTTGCTCGTCCACAGCCAGAAACACCATTATCTGAAGAACCAATTATCCAGAGGGCAGGCGAGAGGCCCGCTTGCTTTAAAAGCACCTTTCAAGAATGCCTCGTCATACTAACGGGAACCTTCGCCATTGGCATGGGCTCTTTCCTATCCGGCATGATTACTGTCATTACAGCACCCATTGGGAGGGATCTTGATATGACCAGTGCCGAGGTCGCTTGGATTGGTGCTTCGTCGGCGTAAGCTTTCAAATGGCTACTCATAAGGAACTAATTAACAAGAGTCTTAGACTTACTTCCGGGGCCTTTCTCCTATTCTTTGCAAAAGTGGCAGATACTTTCGGTAGACATGACCTCCTTATTTTTTCCATGGGTGCCTTCATCGTTTCCGCTGTTATCACTGGCTTTGCAACAAACGCCATGTATATGGATATTTGCAACGGCCTGCTGGGTCTGTGGGCCGCAGCTGCAGTACCTCCAGCCATCGGGATTATAGGTGCAGCGTATGAGGAGCCATCAAAGCGCAAAAACAAAGCTTTTGCATTCTTCAGCGCTGGCAATCCCGTTGGATTCGTTCTAGGATGCATCTGTTCAGGAGTTGCGGCCCAGATATTTAGCTGGAAAGCGAGTTTTTGGCTACTGGCCATTATGTACTCCTTCCTTTTTGTGGCTTCTATCTTCACTACCCCAAAATCTCAGACAGCAACTCGGAAACTCAACCTCGCCACATTGAAGGAATTCGACCTTTTTGGAATTCTATTGAGTATTTCTGGGATTGCCCTCTTTACAGCATCTTTAACGTAAGTGCAATCATTTTGGTTGCCACGATTTATTAACCAAGCTGACAATAATTACAGACTTGCTGGAGGGGCTCCACAGGGTTTCAAAACTCCCTATGTGATAGCGTTGTTAATCGTTGGTATCGCCTTGGTATTCGCCTTTGTGGCTTGGGAGGGCTGGGTCAAGTTCCCTCTTATGCCTCTAGGAATTTGGAAGGACCGAAACTTCTCTCTAGTACGTTCGTTCTTCTTTCGTCCAAACAGCAAAATTGACAGTCTGTGTAGATCAATCTCATCGTTATGCTGGGATTTATGTCCTTTTCCGGCAACGCTTTCTGGGTCTCTCTCTACATGCAAGATGTTCTCCACTATACTCCAATCGGCGTAGCACTCCACCTGCTCCCGCAGGCTTTCGGCGGAATGGTCGTCAGTATCGGGGCTGGCTTTATCCTGGACAAAATCAATAACAAGCTCCTGATGGGTGTTGGCACCCTAGCTTACACCATTTCTTCCATTTTTCTTGCTACCATGACTCCCGAATCATCATACCTGAAACATATCCTCCCTTGGGAGCTCTTTTCCGTGATTGGAGCTGATTTACAATTCAATATTGCCAACGTACGTCTCGAAGACACATAGCCCCAAAAATTGAAGTCACACTTACTAATTCCTACCAGATGTATGTGATGTCTTCTCTCCCTCCCGAGAAGCAATCGCTTGCCGGTGGTATCTTTAATACCGTGATCAAGATTTGCTCCGCAGTTGGACTCGGTATCACGACCACAATATATAACGCCCAGTCTACATCAACTGCAGCCCTCCAAACAGACGCCAAACCATACAAGGGGGCATTTTGGTTCGGGGTAGCCGGTGCGGCTGCTGCAGTATGTGTTGTACCTTTCCTTACTCTAAAAACCCAAGGACAACAGCAGAGCCCAGAGGCCGAGGTGCCAGCAATGATGAGAGAAGGAAATATTATTAACACGAGCTCGGGGGACCAGACGCCGGTTTCGACGGCGAAAGAAGATGTTTTTGCTAATATAGTAAGTGTGGAAGTTAAAGAAGAGAAAATGTGAGATGGTGGTACGGGATACGTTTAGACAATATAGAATGGACGGATTGCAACGATTGCAGGCAAAAAGGTACTCGGGGTGTGTAATGAAAAGTATAATGGCAATAATTAGAGATATAATGACAAAAGCGAAATTGATAATAAAACATACATAAAATCATTCATAGCCGACTACGAAAAGGACAAGCAAATACCAAGTGAAGGCATGCGCAACCAATATCTCCGAATTTCTGGCATACTGTAAAAAGAGCTATGGGAATGAACCACTGTTCGAATGAAGGTTGGTATACTTAGATATTAAGGTTCTTGATTCGAATGAGAATGCGACGGTGGAGTATTTACAGACAATTTTGAAAAGCTAGCAGTAGCTTCTAAATTGTAGAAGTGACAACCCTACAAAATTCACTTGAATTCAACAAACACCGAGCTAACAAAGAATAGATAAATCGACGGCAAAATATTTAGGCGAAACCAAGGAGTAGAGTTGGAGAGAACGATATAAAAGTTCAAATTATTATAATTATAGGTATTATAAGAGTTTACGACAATCTTTAATATATAGTGAATCAAACTGCTGTTTTTGATGGAAGTAGGAATACAGTCTAAGATAAAACTAACATTATGTCGCAAGCAAGCCGCGGCTATATACATAATGCGTTTAAACACACACTTATACTAGGACCTGAGACGAAACCCAATACAAGCAACGGATCGATGCGAACGAGAGAGATGCAAACTATCATCAAGAGCAAGTGGAGTAGCACGAAGACTACCACTCTTTGAGGTGTTGCGGGGTGGTTAAGTAACGCCTAAACATCCGAGGTTTAATGGTGGCTAGAACCAAACCGCAAGGTCTCTAGTAACACTAAATAAAATGACAAAAACAAACAAAATAATACTATGGAATATAGTTGATAGTAAAAGATGAAAACTAAAGCTGACAATACCGATTTCAAACCCATAACCAAGGAAACGATACTCTCTTGTACTGTTAGCTATCTTGAGATTTTTAAGAAAACATTCGAATAGCTATCCCCTTCCCCCTGCCCGCCGATACTGCTTCTGTACCAAGTCTACCCAGATCATAAAAAAAGAGGGGGGCATTTATAGGCTAGCCCTTGAAGCTAGGACCAGTGAATCTGTAAAAAGCTAAAGGTTTCAGACGAGCGATTTCAATACCTGTATTATGAAAAGTTGCAAATAGCGTATTCACTAACCTAAGAGCCAAACTTCAATCGCAAGAAGAGGCTAAGAACAGAATATGCTTGTTATTCAATGTTCTAGAATGGGGTATAAAACGCCACCGATGTCGTACTCAATGGCTTCTTCCATATCATGTCTTTGTACCCCTATACCTGCATTCTATATCATATCACATCATATAAGCCGCGGACTCCTACCACCGATCTCATCCCCACTATCCAAATCCAACTCTGCCAAATCCTCATCCTCCTTCCTCTTCCTCTCACTCTCCAAAAACTCTTCATCCAGCTCCACCTCATCCCCAACAAGCAGCTCCTCACTTTCACGGTTATACGTCCCCTCCCCATTCTCCGCTCTATTATGATCATCGCCTTGTGGAGTCTTTCCTTCACCCTCCTCCCTTCTACCAATAATCACATTCCCAGCAACCAGTAATCCCGCGCCCACGAACCACATCGGTGGTAACGATTCGGAGAATATGATGAATCCCAACACAGCGGTAAGCATAAAATTCGACGATGTGTTTAAAATGGAAACTTGAGTTGTCGAGGTGCCCCTCGCGAGCGCCTTGGTGAAGAGCGTCCACATAATGCCATTGAAAATTAAGTTGAGGGCAAAGAACATCTATCATTCACCACTTAGCTGTTGTTTAAATAAAGCTGGAACTATCGCAAGTGAGTTAAGACGAAAGTGACAGAAGCCAATCCCGACTCTAGCCTAAGAATAGTGTAGGTATATTCTAAATTTTGGAGGCGAGAAAGGGACCTAGAACTTAATTAGGAAAGAAACAACATACCGCTCTAACTACAACTTCTACTACCCCTTCGCCCTTCATGCCCACTCGTAGAAAATGCGCAATGCTAGTTGCCCATGTAGTGGTGAGTTCAGTGGTAGTTCTAATCAGATAAACGTCAGCCTTGTAAAAACCGCGAGTATATCATCGAAGCCGCGCCATCCGCTTCTAAGAAGAACGGAAGCCTCGGAAAAGGGTCTTGACCATTCTTCTATCACAAAACCAATCCAATTGATAAAAGGCAATTCAAAGTAGAAGAGGAAGCTCAATACAACGGGCGCAACTTCCCCTCGCGAACTAAGAGAGGACGACGTACAACTTAGCAAACACTCCATTGAAAGCCGCGCACCCACCACTAGCAATAGCCAGCACAATCCACTGCGATTTCCTGCTCAAATTCTCCATATCTTCTTCTCCGTCTCGGGCGGGAGTCGGAATAGTATTTGGAGCAGAGGAGGAATGTCGTCCAGATAAAGATGCACTCGTCTCTTCCGTAGCCAACTTAGCACCCCTACTCCCACTCTGCCGCAGGGATTGCCGCAGATCACCTAGTCCGTCTATACCGGTGCTATGCCCACTCCCGTCGATATCTCCAGAGTCTGCGGGGGCGGAAGCGTGCTTGATAGGCTTCTCATGCAAGCCCCGAGGTGGTTTTGGTGGTCGTTGGCGTGGCATCTTGTCATCTGTCGCAAGCTAAGAGCTCGAACAACCTTTGGCTCTTTGTGAATTTAGCTGTCCGAATGGGGTTAGATCCAGTTGTAAGGATTTGCGGAGAATGGGAAAGGTAAAACCTGATGATTGTGCTGACGAGGCTTGCCTGTTTTTGAGACACCCTCTTAAATGTTCAACTTATGACTAAAGTTTATATTATAACTTATCTACCTGTTAATTTCATAAACTAGTATTCTCATTTCATATACCACTTCCTTATTATCCCCTCTCACCAATCCTAGCCCTAACGTCTGAGTTCCTTAGCTCTTTCAAGACTATTCTTAAACGTTAAACTTAATAATAAGTCATTTAAAGACTTATACCCTACTTAATCTCTTGTAGTAATTGAAAGTTAAAATGGTGATATGCCAGCTTTACAAAGATGATTCGGATCGGCGGTATAGATAACTCGATTGCCGAGAACTGGGGAGGCGGGGCGGGGCGGGGGACTATGTTGAGAAGGCTTGGCACTAGGGCTCAAATCCAAACGTATTGATACTCCATATGTGGGAGATAGGACGATTAAATGAATCTTGATAGTAGTTTATAATCGGAGAAAGTAAATACCATCACTAGAAAGCAGAGGTACCACAGCTCAAGTCGTACAAAAATCTCTTTTCATTTAATAAGAATTCCTTAACTCTTCTTAAATTTATAACCTATCCCTTTGTTAGTTGCTCTCTTTTTGTGCACCTTATTGCTTTACTGTCTTTATTACATGATATAAAAGCTACATTCAAGGTAAAATGTATGAATTGACGTTAAAATCTAATATACATTTAAGGATGATCTGTGGCAATTTCCCTTTCTTGTGATGATCCCTTTACTTCCTGTCACGATCGCTTTCCTCAACTACAACAGCATACACAGCAGAAAGGAAGCAGTGCAACTGGAACTGGTATTCCCTGGGCGGGCAGCTCCTAAGAGTCTGACTGGAGTCACTTCAAAGCACTATAGCCGTGGAGCCAGTCTTACATCTCATAGGACGAAAACTGTGGTATCAACGTATCATTATATTTCTATTGGTATCTGGACTTATGTTGTGTTTGCCATGAAATCAAGAAACACTCGCGTTCCTCAATGCTTTTCGCATTGTGCAATGGCCCTGTAAAAGCTCCTGATCATAAAACCAAACTCGCCCAGGTCACCATGCCATTATCTATTCCTCTCGGTAGGGTATCAATTTCCAGATGTCATACCATGCAAGGAAAGCGCAGTCTCGCGCAGCGTACCAAATGCCCTCTCTAAGCTAGCCTCGGTGGCGCATCATCATAATCATCGTATTTTGGGTAGCGAGTACTGAGTTTATTGAGGGTCGCCAGGTCTCTTGCTATTGCAGCTCACGATCTTGACCTTATCAACCTGCACGGTCTGACTCGAGTTCTCCATCTTGAATACAACGTCCTTGATCAGGAAAGTCCACACCTCGTCGCAGAAACGGTAGGTATCGAGATGACCCTTTGCCTGGTTAGCCATGCGCTTGCCTCGCCTTCAACACTCTGCCATGCGCAATACCTTAAAACTCAATCTCGCCTTGACCTTATCAGCCAAAACCTCGGTGATTGCGCGATCGAAGTTTGCGAGGATCTTCATTGCCAGTTGAGGCTCGATACGACGGTCGCTGATGAGATCATCGAGGGTATCTGTCAGAGCCATGCCGATACTGGAGGCAGAATAGTCAGTAACGTGTAGCAAAGTGTAGCTCAAGCAAAGACGCAGTACCTGCTACGGCGATAAAGCTCATAAAAGGCCTGTCCAGCGGGGTTTGCCATCTTCGCGACAATGGTGAACAACGATGGCGAGGATGGATCTAGCTTGTAACTGTGATTAGGAAGGAGAAAGGATGTCGTTGCTGGGTGACTAAGCACCGCGCTAACCAACTGCTACGGCAACCCGCAGAGCTCGACCTGCGCTTGAGCTTAGCTTTCGATGATGCAGGAGGGAGAAGAGACAACTCCACGAACTTTATACCCACCTAAGCTTGTCAAAAATTCACCACCTGCACACTTGTTCTCATTCGTGCCGGCAAGATGAGTCTGAAATATGGCCTTGGTGGGGTCACAACCACATTGGCCGTGATTGGAGCTTGTGAGATGGATGTTTGCCTGTTTTGAATGCTCAAGCTAACCTCTGCTAGATATGCTCTTTACTGGTGATGGCGAAGCTTTCAACGTAAGTCGAGGCTCCGACGCACCGCTCGGGTCGATGTTGATATAGGAAATAGGTTGGCCAATTCCTCGAAGATGTATCTCCATACGCCTGGGCAGATTTGGGCATTGGGTTGTGCATAGGGCTATCAGTTGTGGGAGCAGCATGGTATTATACATATCTTTGGTGGTATATTCACTGCTAACGAAAGTAAAGGGGGATCTTCATAACAGGCTCCTCAATTATTGGCGGTGGTGTTAGAGCCCCCCGCATCCGAACGAAGAACCTGATATCCATCATTTTCTGTGAGGTCGTAGCTATCTACGGTGTCATCATGGCCATCGTATTCTCATCGAAGATAAACTTTGTAGATGGGGATGGAATATACTCGGGAAGCAATTACTATACGGGATATGCACTGTTCTGGGCTGGCTTGACAGTGGGGTTGTGCAACCTGATTTGCGGCGTGTCAGTGGGTATCAATGGTAGCGGTGCAGCATTGGCAGATGCTGCTGATCCATCCTTGTGGGTTTTGAATTCCTAGATCACAAACGTTATACTAATTATTCGCTAGGTTCGTCAAAATTCTTGTCATTGAGATTTTCAGTTCCGTGCTTGGTCTGTTCGGCTTAATCATTGGATTACTCGTCTCAAGCAAAGCCATCGATTTCAAGGGCGTTGAGGCATAAAGTGGATGGGCTCATCAATTGAATTGTCAAGGATGGGCAAGATTGGGCAAGCCGAGTTGTAGTGATACGTGTATATTCGTCCAACAGGCACTGGATGTGGCGTTAAGGTAGATCTGTGTTTGGTAGCATTTAGCTGGGAAGGTAGCATTATGAAAAGAAATGGACTCCTTCCATGTTTTCTCTAATATTGGATACAGTACTTCACTTTAATGAAAAGCGTCATAAGAAAGAAAATCAAGTCCGCGCTTTTGACTCCTAGATTGTCAAATATTCAACTCAAGGCCAAAAGCGATTTGTACATTGCTATAACCGCAGGTAAGAACTCCTCTCTAGTGCTCTAAAGTACCAATTTAAAGGTTCAATATCACTCGTGACATTGGGGTGTAATTACTCTATTGACATGTCCTAGTTTCGGCTTATGTCTTATTATATAAGAAGCTCTTATATTACTTAGAATCCAAGAAGTTCCTATACATGCCATGAGGCTATCCATCTTCTTGAATTTCTTCGGACTGTCCAGTGCAAAATCCATACAGGCTTCGGCCACCAAGTTTGATCCCCTCCTTCCTTCTCTAGTTGTACCTCCCGTTTCAGGACAACACTTCAACCTAGACCGCAACTCCCTCATAACCAAGTTTACAACAAGTCCGACACCTTCGGGAGTCCCCCTGGTACGGTGGTAAGTTGCCCACCACACTTAGATACATTTGCATCGGTCTATCCCTCATCGCCTCGGCGCCATGAATTTCTCCTCGCTGAAGTGGTGGGCTCGCTTGTCGTGTAGCATGCCGGCTTAACCGTAATTGTTAGAGGAGAAACGTAGATCGAGATTAGAGACTTCTTGATGGCCCCGGCGTGCCTGGTCTTGGAGTTGGGATAGATAATCGTTGAGATCATCACTTTTTTTTGGTCAAGTTGCTTCTTTGGGATAGGGTAGGAATAATGGGAGATTGGTGACACTGAAACTTTGGTAGAAGTGCTTTTGGTTGACGAAACTTCGCGATATTATCTGGGTATTCGGAGCCCATCGCCCCGTATAGATCTGACGTACCATACCATATTAACATGCCAAAGCTAAATTACTGTAAGGGCTTTTCATTAATATAATATTTGCCGTCCCTCTTGCTTTCCATTCTGATAATCTTCCTATTAGGCGTGGAGTTGGATAAGGCATCTTAGAAATTATATAGCAAATCATCTCGTGCGCTCTTACTAGTAGATTATAACCTCTATCGTAGTGGCCCGGGCTTTGAAACCCTAGGCTTCAGTTCTTGAATGCCATCTCGAAGGTCAAATTAGAAATTAAGCAATCTTAGAATCTATACACCACTCAAGCTCGGAAATCCTTGACTTCACCTTAAAAGAAACCACCTGCTCGGGACCACCTAGCACTCCCCACCCTCGATTCACCTACACATCAGAGCCGCAAACAAATTCACACTCCTTGGAATATCGTAACCAAGGAAATTCACTACCCTATCCCTGAGTCTTTGTATAAAAGCCGCCATCAGTTCTAACTACCGGCATCAACAACACGGCAGGATTCTAAAGAAAGTTAGAAATTTGAACAGAATAATACGTTTAGCGCATCTCAGAAAAGGATAATTATTATCTTTAATGATAGATGTATTGAATATATGTGATAATGTCTGCATGCAAGCGCTTTGTTTCAATTGCAAGGCAATTGTTGTCAAAAGTTCTAGTTGCTGAAAAAGCTAGTGCTTTTTTATGAGGGAAATTTATAGATTTTTAGCAGCGGAAAACCGAAGTGACCTTTCGGCGTGTGCATAGTTGGTCTTAGAGCTTGAGAAAAAGACCTTCGTTTTAGGTTTGTTATGCATGCGGTTAACCAAAAATAATTAATATGGTAGAAGGGGCAAACATCGAATGCAAGACAGGCTTCATTTACATTCCCCCATCAAGCATGCTCTTAATATTCCCCATTAGTAAAGCTTCAACTTCATCTCCCTTAGCCAAAGCCCCTTCCCTAACAGGTAAACAAAGCAAAGCATTCGCGCTCTTCAGACTCCCTACTCTAGAACTCCTCTGCCCCCCTGTACTACTCGCATGCAACATCCCATCTCGACCCATCGTAACCACCGCCCGGTGATAATCCGCCCTCTGAGGATCGGGTTTAAACTCATGATCTAGTACCACCAAAGCCTTGGGTAACCCTGCTAGAGAAATCCCTGATGCGTGATGTAGTGAAGGGAGGACGAAGAGATGGAATGTAACGATGGCAGAGACGGGATTTCCAGGGAGCGAGAAGATAACCTTTTGGATTCGATCTCCAGAATTGTCTTTGAAAGGGACGGTGGCAAAGGTTGTGGGCTTACCCGGTTTCATGGAGACCCGACCGAAGTGGATGGTGCCGCCTAAGGAGCGTTCGATTGTTGGCTTAAGAAGGTCGAGCTCGCCCATAGAGACGCCACCTGAGGTGATGATTACATCCACTTTCCGGAGAGCGTCTCGTAATGTTTCTTCGAGGGCACCAGGCTTGTCTTTTGCAATGCCGAGGTCAACAGCTTCAAAGCCACATCCATGCACGGCAGAAAGGAGAGTTGGCCTATTGCAGTCTCTGACTTCTCCTAGACATAATTCTCCTGGCCGGCTGTGCTCAACGATCTCATCGCCGGTTGAGAGTACCCCAACAACTGGTCGTCTGTAAACTGTAACTTCCGACTTGCCAACAGATGCAAGAAGTCCAAGTTCACCTCCAATAGCTGAGATCCCTTCTCCCTTTCGCAGGATAATCTCCCCTTTCTTGATGTCACTTCCGATTTCTCTGATATTTTCACCGGCTTTTACACCTTCGGCTAAAATTTCAACATCCTGCTCTTCATTGCCATCTTCCGTCATTGTCTTTAATAAAGTATCTTCGACCATTACTACAGAATTCGCGCCAGGCGGAAGTGGTGCCCCGGTAGTGATACGGGCAATCTGTCCCGCTTCTAGGGGAGGAATTTCACCTGGTGTAGCATGCGATACTGATACTACAGGAAATGTGCCGCTACTTGAACCATTACCAGTAGGAGCGATGACTGCATAGCCATCAACTATACTAGCTCGATATGCTGGCACGGCTTCCCCAGCTATGACATCCTCTGCGAGAACAAATCCTACCAGTGACCCATCAACTTTTGCCTTGATCGCTTTCGGCTCTGGGGTATGCTCTTTGATGAGCTTCATAGCATCGTCAACCGAGATCATAGGATAAGGAGATGAACGATAACGTCTACTTGGCCCTAAAGTAGGATCGTTTGATCGAGGATCCTCATCAGGAGCGGTATGCCGGACTGGCATTGCATGTCCATGTCCATGTCCATGACCTCCACCAGAATGTCCATGATGGCTATGACCACCATGAGAATGACTACCAGGAACAGCTACAACTCCAGCTTCTTTCTCTAACTTCTCCACTCCGCCTTGATGAAGCGTTCTTGAATCTGCTCCCGCCGCTTGCAGACATGCATGAGGTAGGAGCTTCAAGATTGCCTGTAAGTTCTCCTTGGCTCCCTTAGGCGAACCAGGTAGAGTGATAATGATAGTCTTGTTTCGCACTCCAGCTACAGGTCTAGACATCAAGGCAACTTTGCTTTGTTAGCCGACTTTAGCGAGAAGATATCAATATAACTCACAAGGAGTAACAGCTAATGAGGATGCAAGCATCCCATGGACTAATCCTGGAGCTTGCTTATGGAGAAGAGGTGTGACGGCCTGCCTTGAGTTAACCCCCCTTCACTTAAATCGGTTGGTATAACATACCTCAGGAGTGTTATCATGAATTGCAAAGCCCGTTCCACCAGTAGTGATAACAACGTTGGGGGAATCAATCTGATCTGTCCATGCTATGATACTCCTTTGAATATCAAGCACAACATCCCCCACTATCTTCCTCTCTGTCACTTCCCACTTCCCACCTCCCTCCTGCTCAAAAACATCTTGGAGAACGATTCCAGATGAGTCAGTTGAGGGGTCCTTTGAAGCAGTTGTCGATACAATGAGAATCGAAGCTTTCAAAGTTGGCGTTGACATTGTTGTTGCATATACACTCCACTCCGTATGATAAACTCATGGCGGGGCTGAACCGAGGATGATCTCCACAAAAACCGAACAGAAACCTTGCCTTGTTGAGTTTCTGCCAGTTCGCACCGCCCCGGCTCACCTTCCCTTCCATCGGGCAACGAGCATGACAATGCATCATTTTTTGCGACTTCAATATAGCAACACAAACACAGCCAAGATGGTCCGCCTTAAGAACCGCTACATACTCGTCAACATTCTCTACCCAGAGTTGGAGAAAGATCAATCAAAGCAAAATGTCCCCGATTTTGTCGTGTTCAACCAACCTACAACAGATCAGCTCACAGCCCAGGCTCTCCTGCGAGGCATAAGATCAGAAATTTCGAGTTTATTTGGAGACTATGGATCTGGTGCTGTTTCGGATAGTCTTTCTGGTATGGATCTATAATTTCCTTCTCCGAGATATCAATGTTATTCTTTTCTAATACAGACTATTTTTTAGTCAAGTATCTGTCCCCAGCAACGTCAACGTTTATCCTCCGAGTATCACGAGCACACTATAGAGTTGTCTGGGCAGCATTGTCATTTATGAATTATATCCCAGTCAAGAATGGGAAGAATTGCGTATTTAGGGTGGTGCGAGTTAGCGGTACTATCAGACTAGCTCAGAACGAAGCAATTCGTAGAGCACGAGAGTTCATCTTGAAAGCGAAGGGTGAGCAAGGCGACAAGAGCGACTCAATGCTAGAAGGCATACTTGGAAATGGGCAAGCCCAAACAGGAGCTTCAACAGAAAAAGACATCATGGAGGTAGACAGATCAGACAGTGAAGAGGATGTGGATATGTCTGATGGAGACGGATGAGGGTATCATTTATTTCTTCTAACAACCTTTACACCACTTCCACCAGGCGGCACCGGTGGCATCGACATATCCATGTCAATATCGTCTTCCTCGCCCGCAGCCTCCTTCGCTTTCTCGGCTTCATCCCGCTTCTTGGATTGCTCCTCCCATTCTTTCCTCTCGTACTCATCATACGCATCTTTAGCATCCAGCCATCGCTCCTGGACATCCTTTACATCCATCGTGGTAACACCTTCTCGCATTGCGACTTGCCACACTGTATCGTTTGCGCCCTCTGCTCCACCGAACGCATACCCCCCTGCGCGATCGATTATTTGAAGGAGGTGCATCATGCTTCTCTTGTCCTCGACCGCCAGAGTCTCGAATCCAACTAAACCAAAGTCTTCAACTAGCTGGACGATCGCCTTATTCAGCCCTTCAAATTTGGAGCCGCTCATGTTCGGAGATTCTTCGTCGAGATGTGGAAGGAGATATGAGAGATCTTGAACCTCGGTGTAAAAGTCGAGATTAAATGGGAGTGGAGCATATGTCGAGAGCTTGTCGATTTTCGTCAGGACATTGAGATGCGGAAGATCCATCTGTAGCATAGCTCGCAGAGACAAGATCAAATTAGAGATGTAGAGCGAAGGTAGAGTTAAACAATATGAATCCGAGAGATGCAGGACGACCATCTAGGGAGCCGTTAGTATATATATCCACCCTCTATTTATCGAGGTAGCACACCCTATACCCAAGCTTCTGTAACCTAAAAAATATATTTCGTAAACTGGAGTGATGTGTATAAAGCTCAACTTGTCCTGGGCAATCGAACAAGACGTAGTCCTCTCCGAGTTTGCTTAGTCCCTCCTCCAACCACTCTATGTTATTTTCTAGTTCCTCGAGCGCAAAGAGTACCCCGCCGTTGGGACCCAAGTCGTCTTCCTCCATGATATCTTCCAGCTTAACCAGATCGCGAACATCTATTGCACAAGGGTAGCCGGTGTGATCGTTTGCTGGGTCGAGGTTGACGACAGAGCATTTGCGGCCTATGGCGGACATGAATTGCTGCACTGGAGGAGGTTAGAACGACGGCCTTGAGGCAAGGGGAGAGTGAACATACTGCCATTACAGAAGGTGCTTTTGCCTGCACCTGGGCTGCCTAGCACAAGCTGTGCAAATGGCATGGTTATATAAATGATAGCTCAGAAGGATCTCAAGTCGTCGAAACAGAGCAGGTGAGGGGCAAATTGGTGGGGTGTCGATGCGCGGCTTATACTAAGGCCGTTGATTTTGATGCCCCTTTGTAGTGTAAGGTAGGACGAGTCCTATGGAGTAGTATAAGCTTTTGTGAGTTCAACGAAAGAAGTGAATCAGGGTTCAAATGTTTTTTTTTGCAGAGAGTGAAGTCGAGATGTTTGTAGTGACATAGGTCTAGTTAATTTGGCTCGGAAAGGGCGGTGCAAGTCGGCAGAATCTTTTTCAGAAAGTCAACTCAGACAATAAACAACCCGAAATCTCACAAGAAATAACTGTTCAACCAAAAACGATACAATGGCACCTGGTATGTCTTCCCCCTCTTTGAGCCATCTCTAGAGATAGCGGATTTGCTTCTGGACACATTACTAATTTTCCTAGCAATCCAATTCGAACTCTTACCTCCCCCCTCTGACGCCGTCACTTCTCTCAAATTTGCGCCGGGAAACTCAACACGGTTACTAGTGTCTTCGTGGGATAAGCATGTATACTTGTATGATACACAAGATCAAGAAGCAGGCGGCAAGCTGATCCAGAAGTACGAGCACCGAGCCCCTGTTCTCGATATATGTTTTGGCGCCGACGACAATGAAGCCTTCAGCGCCGGGATGGATTGGCAGGTGAAGAAGTAAGAAATGCCATACCCATCCGTAGACAGCAATGCTAATATAAGAAACCCAGGATAAATCTCGAGACAGGCGAGCAGACAGTATTAAGTGCACATGAGCAACCCGTCAAGTCAGTCGCATACAGCAAAGAGCATTGCAAGTCCCCCCCCTCCCCTCAATACAAGTATACAACAACTAACTCCCAGCCCAGCCCTCCTCATCTCCGCCTCCTGGGACTCAACCCTCCACATCCACGACCTCACCGCCCCCTCCAAAGAACCCATCCGCATCCCCCTCCCCGCCAAACCGCAATCCCTCTCCGTCACCGCCACCAAGCTCGTCGTCACCATGTCCAGCCGCCTCGTCTACATCTACGAGCTCGACAAGCCCATCACCGCCGACCTCAAGCCCTGGCAGCAGCGCGAATCCTCGCTCAAGTTCCTCACCCGCGCCGTCTCCTGCATGCCGCACGACGACGGCTACGCCACCAGCTCCATCGAGGGCCGCGTGGCCGTCGAATGGTTCGACCCCTCCGCCGCATCCCAATCGCGCAAATACGCCTTCAAATGCCACCGCCAGCCCGACCCCGCCGGCACCGCAACCGACATCGTCTACCCCGTCAACGCGCTGGCCTTCCACCCCTCCTTCGACACCTTCGCATCGGGCGGCGGCGACGGCGTCGTCGCGCTCTGGGACGCCGTGGCCAAGCGGCGGATACGACAGTACCAGAAGTTCTCGCATAGCATTGCGGCGCTGGCGTGGAGCGCGGATGGCAGGTATCTGGCCGTGGGGGTGTGTCCCGGGTTTGAGAACGGGCAGGAGGATTATACGGGGGAGGGGGAGACGCATGTTTATGTGCGCGAGCTGGGGGAGACGGAGGCGAAGGGGAAGGGGGCGAAGGGTCATGGTGAGAATGCGTAGGATCCTGTGATGGGTTTGTATCATTAGCAAGGCGTTGTGGGAGGGGGATAGAACAGGTGACTAACTCATCCTTTGTTTCTTCGTTTCTTTAACTGAGATATTGTCTAGACTGCCACTTCGACATTGGCTAGACTATAAGTGACAATGTGCTTCTGGCGCCAATGCCGAAAAGTCGAAGTCTCCCCTCTATAGGGATCATAAAATATATATCCAACCTCGCGAGTCCAAGCTTCAACGCTGCATCCCGCCTAGACCTTTTAGCACATTTTCCCTCAAAGGTAATGCGTTGTATAATCCCATCTCCAACATCAGTACCGCAAAACCCTCTAGGAGCTAAGCGAAAACTCAAACTATCCTCGCCATCTACTACTCACCACACAATTCACACCATCACACTCCCAAGGTCCGTTTATTGAGTCAAATCACCAACTCCCATTTCAGCAACTAGCTTGCTTCCATTTAGTAATTTTATATTTCAAGCAACAGCTAGCCAGTTATGTATCATCTCAGCCCCGCCCATCTAATCATCTAAACTAGAATCAAGCCATAGCTATATTGCAAACTGCTAAAATGCGTACGAGTTCCGTCCACTCTCTCCAAAGATAACGATAAATCCACACTCATCCGGTATTCTCTAAAACTCCAAAAATTTAGCCATTATACCCTTCCAGCTATAAAACATGCTTTATCTGTCTACCACCAGTACCCTCCCCTCGAAGTATTCTCCAGTAAATCTATGCTACAGCGATCTTGCTTCTTCAACCTTGGACTTAAATGACAATTTCCGTCCACTCACTCACTTCTTAAGTGGAGGCTTAAAGGACAACGAACTTGTCCTCTTCCTTCCCGATATCGTGCCAAAGACTTGACTAGATTGTCTTGGAATGCCAAACAAACTCCTGCGATGAAATTCCTGACTTGAGGTAATATCCAGCGTTGTCAGACCCTTTATTTTGCACTGGACTGGTTGGGAATTTCGAAGATACTCAAGCATGCTACTTGATTGAGCCTCTTCAGTAAACTGCATTCGTGAATGAATAGATTTGGATTTGGAAGGCTTCAGGTCCTGTGGGTTCTGCAAATTATGGGTGGAATTTTCAAAATAGTTGGCTTGGGAGATACAGACATTGGTGTCCTGAGTACATTTATCGTCATCATTTGAAATAACCTGACTTTCAGGGATTTCGTAATTGGCCGCATGTTGAACGGAGTTTCCAGTTTCTTTTACGACGATAGAAGCACTAGAGTCATGTCGAACGAAGTTTTGAGTTTCTCTTAAGATGGTAGAAGCACCAGAATCCTGTCTAGCTGATGACTGCGTAGATGCACTTTTTTGCAATGGACTGGTAGGCCTAGCTAGAGTAACATTCAACGGCTTGCTTCCGAATTTGGGTTTTTTTCCTCGCAATTGTAGACGGTCACTTGCAACTCTTAAGTGAACTGGGGTCGGAGTTGAAACATCAACAATGTCATCGTCAACTTCCATATTAATCCCACTAGATATTGGTACTTTTGGCCTCCACAAACCGTCAACATGCTCATCCTGTTGTGAAGAAAGCATTTGATACTGCTCAATCCTGCTATACCCGTTAGGCCTAGTTTGTGAATGACGTCTAGCATTCGAAGGACAGGGAATACTGTCTAAATGCAGGCCTATTCGCTGTGTATCAGGTAGAGAGCTTGGTCCTTGATCAGCACTCTGTCGTGGAGAGTCCTGTTCGGCTATTACTGCGGCCTCGAAGTGTACTGCCGAATTTGCTTGACTCTGAGCGCCTTTTTCAATCGCAGGCTCTTCGGAGGCAGCGCCCCAGGGGCCCAGGGCTCCATCCTGAATGTCGGATTCTGCATTTAGAGGCTTATCGAGTCTGTTCTCGAAAGATAGCGTTCCACACACAAATCGAAGTTCGGAGTTATGAAAAAATCGTGGTGATTTGGGGTGCGGCTGCGATTGCTCCGCCTCTGTCTCGATGTTCTCCTCATCTTCATTTTCCACCATCACCTCCTCCTTCTTACTCCATTCATGTTTCTCTTCATTCGTCCCCTTATTGATATACTCCTTGGTCACAGTGGCTACATCTTTGTCCCCCTCACCCTGCCTAAGTCGAGCTTCCATTTCTTGGTGTAATGATACCAAGTCCTCAGAATCATCTGTATTTCTCTCGTCTTCGGCCTCTGGACCAGGAGAGTTCTCAAGAATCCTTCCATCCTCACTACTAGTCGCATCATCTTCCTCGTTATCATCACCAGCATACCTAACCCTTACGCCAGGCGCTCGTTTCCAAACAGAGACCATCCTGAGCTCCTGGTTCACCTCGAAAGTATTGGCTCTGCGCGGGGTCTTCTTCACTGCTGAACCCATTTTAAGTTGCTGGGAGACAGGAAGCTGAGTTGACTCCTTCCGCCTAAACAATGAACATTGAGTTTCAGACTCAATAACTTGACGTCGCTCTGCAGGGTTTCGGCTAATATGACGTTGAGATTGCTTCCGCCTCAGAGGTGAACTAGAACTGCCGGTTTTCCTGGAAATGCTATCGTCGTCACTGACGATGACTGGGGTAGTGCGTCCTGGTTGAAAAGCACTTATCATTCTTTGGCCGAGGATCCTTGGGGGTTGTTGCTGTGAATGACCCTCATGATTGGTCCTTGCTATAGGTTCTTCTCCATTTATAGGCAGATCAAACTCTTGTGCAGGCAGATGATGGCGCTGGCTAATCATGGACATGGATTTTTTGAAGCGGTTTGAAATTGGACGATTACGGGTCCTCGTCGACTTAGAAACAGTTACTGCCAGTGGACTTGCATTTTGCCGTATTCTCGAGAGGCTCTTTGGCTCGCCTTGTATAACCTCTTTTAGCTTCGTAGCAACAAGAGTAAGCTCGCCTATCCCGGAACTCATGTTATAAATCAAGTTCTTTCTCCGAGAAAACTGCTTTATAGGCATGTAAAGGCCGGTCGGCTCACCTTCTTTTCCCACAAAACCATCAGAGTATGGAGTAAGAAGAATGCTATCACTCTGACTTTGAGCTTGCTGGGATTTCTTGGGCATGCGAAAGGTCTCTTCTATTGTGATTGTGCCATATCCTGAACGGATGCGAGCAGTGATTTTCCGCCCTGAGCCTGATTTGCATAGAGAATCCCGTGGAGTAGCTGCTGTGGTACTGTCAGATTGGCCCGGGGAGATAGGATCTTGAGATAATTCTAATGGACTTTCTGAAGGAGAAGTTAGCAACTAATACTATGGTACCAGACAGTCTACAAAGCTTTAAATATGAATTCGCGCTATTAACAATGGGAGAGAGGGATTTCGTGTGTGGGAAAAGCAACATTCCTAGGATTTTCAAGGCAGGGTAGAGCGGGGTCCTACCATCATCAGAGCTCATATCAAGACTGTCGCATCTCTCTGACATGACCACTAGCTCATTTACTGGAATCCTGCGAGGTTTCTTCTTCAATTTTCCTGACTTGCCATTCTGAACCTTTCGTTGGGCCCTACTTTGGTCCTTACTAACTCTCGATACTTGTTGGCTTTTGATCTGCAGAGGAGCAGCTTCAATTTCGGATTTGTGGCTCTTGCGTTTCTTCCGCGCTGGCTCCTTGTCGTCTTCGTTGCCGCCATTATCGGTATCAGTGCCTTCAAAGTCAAAGAAATACTCATATAGAGGTTGGCTTGATGAACAAGACCGCCGACCTTTGGCGCAGCTTGAACGGGGTCTCAACCGAGGATCTCTAACATGGTGGCCAATGTTCAGTATCTCGGGGTCAATTTCATCGAGGATCTCCCTACAAAAGAGTTAAAGTGCTGGTGCAAAAAAGCAAGGATAGAAAAAGCACGCTTTAATGACGCAGTGAGCGGGATAGAATTGCAGCTTACTCTTCAGCATGGGCAGAGCTTTCATGTGGTGTGGAGTCTCTAGTTCCAAGGCTAGTGTCCATCGGAACCTCGGCAGCATCGCCAAAATTATCATTCATAGAAATTTTGTAAGTTAATCTAATTGCTTCTTCCAATGTAAGACTTGCTTCACTGAGCTGAGGGCTTGACTTGGGTTCATCGTAATCAAAGTCGCTGGTCATGGGTTCACCTGATATGGCCTTTCAAGTTAGTGAGACAGAGACCTTTCAGCAGGTCTTGAGAATAAATACAGTTGCATCTTGAGGTACATGGTAGCCATTCGTTATTGTCTTGGGGCCAAGCTGGGGATGCTTCCTGTTGTCAAAAGTTGCTTCATTGTTGACAACGACCCTCTCTACCTGAGGTTCTCGATCAAGAATAGGTACCATGAAGTTCCTGTTTGAGAGCTGCGTAGGAGAAGTTGCTCCAATCCATTTTTCAATAGGTCCATTTGTACGCTTGTCGTTCATCACTTCATCTTGGAGAGGACGTGGTGGATTAGCGGCTGCTGAAGGAGCACTAGAGTTCAGTTTTCCCAGCACTAGGTTGGCCCTTACTTCACGTGCGCGTTGGTATCTCCGTGGAACCGGTGTTGGCTGAGCAGCCCTTCTCCGGTCTTCATCGTCGAACGTCGGGCGAACCAACTTGTGCTTCGGGGTATGCCTGCTCGAGGTAGCCTCAATTTCCATTCCGAAAAGTCAAGGAAGCTTTAGCTCACATTGAGGGCGGCTATCATGCGAGGAGGAGAGTGAAGTGGCATATGTAGAATAACGCTTGGCTCAATCTTGCAATCGTTGTCTCGGATCGTTATTTCAAGCTTCTCTGAGTGTTATGTCGAGAGATGATGTTTAGAACGAGGTTGAAATTGCAGTCTCTGGCATCAGGTCGAAACTAGCAGTTCCAAATCTGGCAGGTGCAAAAAAGGAAGGAACAGTTACTCCTCTTAACACGTGACATCCCAGTAAGAACCTCCTACGGGCAGGGCTGAGAAAGAAACTGATAACGGGGGCACTATTTAGGTTCATGTATTAAAAATTTCTATGAGAGGGTACCCACGATGGGGCTAATTTTATAGAGCTTGCAAATCCTCCTTGCAGTAGATACTGAACCACGCCGGTCCAGAAAAGGGTATCCAGCCTCGAAGCGAGAGTAAGGAGCCTGATACTCATCAATAACGCCAGAATAACCATAAATAGAGGGTTGAAACGAGAAAACATGTGTACAAAACAGTCGACCAACTCAGAACGCATTAAAGGCATATTGCACAGCAGCGCTAGAAACACCGTTAGTTGACCGAGCTTTGAAGATTGACAATTTTACATACCCAAGTGCCAGTGTAGCGCTGATCCCAAGCAAAGCCCGGGTTTTGATACGTTCCTTCCGCAGTTCTGCCGCTTCCGTCTTCACCTTTTTCGCAGGAACGGTTTCCTCCGGTAATTCTTCATCGTCCTCCTCATCGAGATCTTGACGACTTCGCTTTAGTTTCTTGCTGTTGGTTGCGGCTGTCTCGTCTGCATTTACTGCGGCCTCTACCATCTCTTTTGCCTTGGCAATCATGGCCTTGGGATCTTCTCGTAATGGGAGCTCTAGCGATCCGGCAGGCATTTCCACCTCAACGTGGGTACGTGTTGTCTCAACATCGCCCTTGACTTCCACATCGGAGTCTACGTTCACACGAACGGCCGACTCTCCCATGTTCTCTTCTGCTGTGGGCTCTTCCTCCGGCTTAACCTTGGGTTTTTCTTTTCCTTTTCCCTTCGCATCCGCAGTTGGTTCAGGTGCCTCTGCAGAGGCCTCGCCCGCAAGCTGAGTCGCAGTCTCTTCTGCGATAGTACTCTTTACAGCAGCAGGCGTTGTTGGCCCCGCAGATTCGGACTTGGCAGACTCCGCTTTGGCCGCAGCCCTGGTAGATGCGCTCTTGCGAGCTCTCGTCGAGCCATTCGTCTTTCTGGGAGTCGCGATCTTGCTGGGTGAAGCAGATCTCCGAGTGCGGCTTCGAGTAGGGGTTGGGGGTACGAGTGGACTCTGAGGAAGGGTGAACACTGGAGGTGGTGAAATACTCTTGGGCGTGTCGTTTCTAGCTGGATTGATCCCGATAGGAGTGTTGTCTAGGAGAGCCGTAATCCAGGGCAAGATGCCATACTCTTCCGCAAGCTCGATCGCGTGCAGAGGTGGGATCCAAACATTTCCAGCCGTCTCATCAGTGCTTGTCGTTGGGAGAGACTTGATGTATTTGCGCTCCGTCTCTTCCTCCACAGCATCCGCGTAAGGAAAGGTCGCCTTGAACATGCCCGTGGCGCTTATGTAGCCATCATTACTGCGGCGCATGAGGAAGTACGAGGCGGGCGAACCCTGAGTAAAGATGCCCGACACGATTCCTTTGGGAAGCGGTGCTCGTAAATGCGCATAGTCGAAGGTGCCTAGATTCTTCGGCTTGGTGGAATTCGACGTTCCGACTTGACCTGCCTTGACGGCAAGATCTGTCTGGCCGAGGCGACGGCGCGCGACCAGCTCTTCGTCTATCTCGCGTTAGCTGGGAAGGAATCACGAAAACCCGTCGCGTCGTACATTTTGGGACCGCTTCGGTCATTAACTGGTTCACCCGCGCAGGAAGCTGTCGGGGGGGCGCCATTGTTGATGGAATTACAAAGATATATGCAGAAAAAAGTGTTGAAATCGATGCGGAACCAGCTCCAGAGATATGGCTCGAGGATTGCGTAGAAGACGGCGACGGTGCTAATTCGGTCTCGTCAGTAACGATGGTAATTACTCTCGTCGGTGTGCCACCCAGGAATCATCTCTCGAGCATACTTTTCGTGATTGTCCTGGAAGAAGAGGAGAAGAGGAGATGCGACCGCGGTAAGCTGATCTGATGCGGCGCGCAAAGGCTTGGGAGCCGGAGAACCAACAGGCACAGGCTGGGGAGGCTTGAATGCGAGCGGTTCGAAGAAGAGGAAAAGCCCAATAGTTGCAGTGCGATAAGAAGCGTAGGCCACAGTCGCGACGAATTGCGAATATATGTCTCAAGGATCGAAGGAATAATGGAAGTTATCCCTGAAAAGATTCGGGGGAGTTTCGTTGGGTCCACGAGTCTAAGTTTTAATCAGTGGCTGGGGGTTAAGGTTCGCGCTGCTAGTGTTGCTAGTATCAGCGGAAGGCCAGGGCGGATCTGGCCGGATTGGGCGGGTTGAGCGGATTGGGCGCGAAGATGACAGACGTGCATCAGCATCAGCTCGATTGATGATAGTCGCGCTCGGTAAGTAACATGGAAACTGCATGAAGATGGCGACACGGTTGTTGAGCACCGTCAAATAGGTGAATAGGTCGTGGAAGCAGTGCGGGAATCTCCATGCGGGTCCTGTCGTGCATCGATAGAGGAGCTTGGAGCTTGGAGCTTGGTTCACCTCACGATTCATGTCGGTCTCGCAGGGCAAGGCGACGTCTCAACTCCTGTTTGTCACGTGACACGCTTGATTTCACTCCTCTTTCTCTCTTCCTCTTTTCTTCTCTTCCTCTTTTCTTCTCTTCCTCTTTTCTTCTCTTCCTCTTTTCTTCTCTTCCTCTTTTCTTCTCTTCCTCGACCCTTCCTCTACTCCGCTCCTCAGGATCGAGAGATTCGCCTTTTATGCTTATGCCCGGTGGGATATTCGGCATCGAAAACCCGGACTGACATCTTTTCACTTTTCCCGTGCGCTCGTCCCCTCACGTGTTCCAGCGCCCAGGGGCAAGGCGGTGAATCTGCGACAGGGTGCTTTCTCGAGACAAAAGACCCCACCACTGCACATCAACAACGAACGCTTCCAAGTCGAGACCAAGTTCGATTCTCTTTCCAAAAGCCGACCTCATCTTCGAAGAGAGCGAGATCCTTTGCCGTACAATCCACCTTCTCGAGTAAATCAAAAACGACTCGCTGCAAATATGTCTGCCAGCCATGAGACCGACCAGGATCTGCTGCCCGACCAAACTGAGGGGTTCAAGGTTGGGGAGAAGAAGACCATGGACGAGTACCAGAAGCTTGGTATGTTGTATTTCTGGTTTGGGGCCCGTCAGATGCTCTGTGTCGTGTTTGCTTGTCTGGAAAAAAAAGAAAATGTTTTGAAGTTCATCTACGCTCGCTGTATATGTGGTGAAGCTTCCAGGAGGGGGAGCTCGACCAGGTCGGGCAAAGCTGCTCGTGCCACAACATCGCACACGCTTGTATCGACCATCCCTTCTAGATTATACTAGATATTGCTTCTCTCTTTGCTCCATGGCCTAATTGGACCTTTGGATCTCTCAAATGTTTGAAAATTCTTTCGTTTTTGACATCACAGCATATTTAAATGTTTCTTTCACTGTGGGAGTTGGGAAGGGTAGTTCTTTTGTCTATACTGCTAGCAATGCCGTACTCCTCTACTACAAGCTCATCGCCCTCTTCGTTTGGTTTGTTAGGGCGGATGAGTTGGTTCTCCCCATGACCTCAGCACTGTCAGCGTACTTGCCGACGTGTGGTTTCCGCCCGTGACAGAGGTTCGAAGCTCAACCCTCTGTTTTGGTTCCAGTAACAATCAAAGCTGGGCAACTTGATATTGAAATTCCCTCCCCAAACCATGATCTATGAGATCATTGACCCTACTTTTGAAAACCCCCTTTTTGAACCCACCCACGCGTCCTTTACCTTCTATCAACTCCCCAATACCGCACTCAAAGCATCCTACTAACTACTTTCTAGATGCCGATGATGAAGCCATGATCCGCTACAAGCAATCCCTCGGCCTAGGCACCTCCGGGAAAGATCTCTCCGACCCTAATGACCCCCGTCACTGCATTATCCTCTCCCTAACCATGGACTCCGAGGGCCGCCCTCCTGTCACCATCGACCTCGCTGCTAAAGGCTCCGAATTAACCCTCAAGGAAAAACCCTTCAAGATAAAGGAGGGAGTCAAGTTCAGCATGACGGCCAAGTTCAAGGTCCAGCATGAGATTCTGAGTGGGCTTCATTACGTGCAGATTGTGAAGCGGAAGGGGATTAGAGTCAGCAAAGACCAGGAGATGATTGTACGTTCAGCAATCCCCTTCTTATTACAACCTCTTTCCCAAGTTATGACTTAGGCGTGGTGCTTGAGACTGACAATTACAACAGGGCTCATACGCCCCCAACACCGACAAAAACCCCGTTTACACCAAACGATGTAAGTACCTCCATCCCTCCCTAACCCCCCAAACACCCACCTAACACCCCCTCTCCAGTCACCGAAGAAGATGCCCCGTCCGGCATGCTCGCCCGCGGCCACTACACCGCCATCAGCACCTTCGTCGACGACGACAAGAAAAAACATCTCGAATTCGAATGGGCTTTCGACATCGCCAAGGACTGGTAAACCGTTTCACTCCCTACCTAAAAGCGCCCTTGCTTCTAGCTGCGGGCTGTGATCGGTAGAAAAGTAGTGACGGATGATGCGCGATGGATGAGGGTATACCGGGGGATAAAAAGTGGCTTCTTTTCGCTACACGAAGTAAAGATTGATGACTTGAAATGTGAAAATGGGAGGACGGGATTCATAGCGCTGCATAGCTTTCTATACTCTGCCTGGTTTCCAGCGCGTTGATGAGTACATAGCATTGGATTTACAAAACCGTGCATCGTTTTGGGGCTTGTGATGACTCTGGCTTTCTCTCCTCGAGCTTCAAGTCGATTCTCGCATTTCTGGGTATGGGGTCTTCGCACCGGTTGCTTATGATATGAGCTACGGTCTTATCCCTCTTCCCAGTCCGGTGGTATCACCAATGCACGATGACCGTCATTCTATCCTGATGAACTCTTGTATTCTTGTCCAGTAAAGGGTCTACTTCTCCCAATCCGCCTCCAGATATCCCAAGACATATGTGTATTATTATAAGTCATCCCATCCCATCCCATCACACCATCATAAAACCTCTATCATATCTCATACAGCCCTACAGGAAATAATCCGGCAACTGCGTCCCATCCGCGATCTTCTCCTGCCCAGCCCCATCGCCCTTATGCGCATCATTTTCCGGCGCCGCCGCGAAAACATTAAAGAACCTCTCCCCCGTGTCGCTCACCTCCAACACACTCGCGAGATTCCCGCACCTGTAGCAGTAATTCGGTGCGGACCAGACGGTGCTGAGGCGGTCGTCGTAGAGGACTTGGTAGCCTTCTTGGCAGAGCTGGTGGGCGCGCAGGATATGCGACATGCTGTTTACCTCGAGGAACTTGCGCACGACTTGGGCGCCGAAGGTGTAGCCTGCGCCGCGGGGGGAGAGGGAGAATTCGTCGCGGTCGGCATCGGGGTCGGACCAGACGAGGTCGGCCATGGGGCCTTCGTGGGGGATTTCGCGGAAGCGGTCGATGATTTTGATTTGGTCTATCGAGTGGATCGAGGGGGATAAGCCTGTGAGGAGGAGGTTAGTTTTGAGTTGGAGGTTGGTTGATGGTTTGGTTGTGCGAGAGAAGGCAATATTTGCCCAACAATAGGTCTTACCTCCGTGGACGCAAAAGATCTGGTCATTGATGACGACGCTCAAGGTAAGGAAATCAAACATATCCGTAAAGTAGTGCCACACATTCGCATTTCCGTATTTCCTCGAACACTCCGTATAGAAGCCGTAAGATTGCGTAACTCCTCTCGATTCATGGTTTCCTCGTATCAAATGCACGCGGTGTGGGTATCGAAGCTTTAGACAAACAAGAAGAGAAATCGTTTCCACGCTGAACATGCCTCGGTCTACATAATCGCCTACTTGAGTCAGAAACTGGCGTGATGTGGAATATATGGAGGGGTACCAAGAAAGAGGTAATTGGTGTCTGGACAATATCCGCCAATTTTGAAAATCTCAATCAGATCAAAGAACTGCCCGTGAATGTCTCCTACTACTGTGACAGGTGCTTGGACATGGACCACGTTGCTCTCCTGCATCAGCAGCTCCTTGGTCTTGGCGCATATTGCTTCGATGACGGATTCAGCAAGCAGGTTCTTCTTGTAAAGGCTTTCAATGCATTCATCGAGATCGACGGACGCTGTTGGGAGGCGCGGATTAGTCTTGTGATGCAAAGATCTGTGCAATGCGGAACCTACAAGGCAGGCCAGGCATATTGTGGGAACGCGCTGGCTATAGAGAGCGCGCTGCGCCTAAAAGCTCGATTGTTGGAGGATGGAGCTTATACATGCGATGATGAAGTTCTGTAATGCCGGGTGGTGCAACAACATGGTCGCTTGGTGGGGCATCAAAAAGAAGAATGAATTGTCGTTATGCAGGGCATCGTCTCAACATGAAAATCTAAACGTGAAGTGAATATATCCTTACTTTCTGAGCTCTTCCAAGTGAAGAGGTCAGATTGATCGACAGCATAGACGCTAGGGATAAGCTGGTCTAACCTGATATCGACTAGCTTTCCTCGGTTATGCAATCTCCATGCTACTTTACCGATTACTACTTTCTCATTTGGAATTTGATCTGTCGACAACTTTGGCCTTTCAAGCTCTCATTTCACCTTTTCCTGAACATCCGCGGGATATAATCTCCTGCTTTTACTTCTCTCGCTCACTCATGTATGTTTCGTCGTTTGCCTGTCTTTGCTTGTGTTCTTTGCTAAGTTTGGCAGATCCACATGCTTTTCGCAGGTGGAAAGTAAATCTTGACAGGGGCCTGACATTTGGTCAATACGTTTCACAGCTACTTGAGCTTCTTATCTTACGACGCGATTGCGATTGCGATTCATATTTTAGCGCCTGAGAATTCGCTTTTTCTGATATTCCGAACTATTTTCCTACCGCCTTGAGAGCCCGAAAACGTTGCTTTGTCAACGCCAACCCGCCCTCTTCACTTGGTATCAAACAGCGCGTCTCACAAATGTCCGGTTGAGAGCTGTGTCTACAGCAAACGCTGCTGGCCACCATGGCAGCTAACTGGTCCCAGGGAGGCCAACCTCCTCAGCCTCACCTTGCTCAGCGACCTTCCGGTGCGCCAGAGCGTAGGCATACGAACCCTCCTCCTGTCTGCTTCAACTGTGGAGGTCCCCATTTCTTGGTCGCTTGCCCTCAGCAAGCTCAGGCAACTCCTGCGTAAGTCCAATCCATTGCTCTACTTTGTTTTCTCAAAAGGATTGTCAATTATTGAGAGAGGAGATTGAGGCCTAGTGGTCTACCGACGGACAATTAGCAGTGCAGGGTTTGTCCAAATACCGCAACAAGATCGATTATACAGAGAGCTGTAACCGCTCATCATTCCCTAAGCTAAATATCCTATCACTCCCCTTGCAAAGCCAAATTCTTTATTGCACCATGATAACGTAAATAGTGGTTTTGCAGCACCACCGCCACCCCGCCAGCAATTTCCGCCTCCGCCCACCCAAAGTTCGCCTTATCAAAATGGGGCCCAATATCCAGCAGTTCCAGCAGCTCAAACATATAGTCCTATTGGTCGTCAAAATTCCTTTACTCAACCTCAACCCCAATCGTATAATAACAATATCAACACACAAACCCCTGCTACTTCTCAGTACGGCTATCAAGCCCCACCTTACCCATACACTCAGGGTGTGTCTACTGCCCCTTTGAAGTATGCTCCTCCTGTTCCTCCCCAGGCATATGGGTCTCCAGCTGCTGTGCCATATCAACGTCCACCCGTTCCACCATACCGACCTAACCAATATCCCCCTCCGCAACCTCAGAATTCTGGATATAACCCCTCTACCTTCCAATCCCCGGCTGTATCATACCAATCCCCACCGTCCCAATGGAATAGCACTCCTCAACCGCCACAAGCTTCATTTCAGCAACCACAGCAGCAACAGCCTGCAGTTGGTTTCCAAAGACCTTATATAGTATCACCGAATCAACATTCTCAATACCAGCAATCTCAGCACGGCCAAAGAGAATATTCAAGCACTCCAAGTCAGTATCCTCAGCAGCAGCAAGTGTCTCAACAATACTCGACTCCTCACCCGCAACAAATATCACAGCAATTGGATTACAGTTTGGAAATCATTGAGCCTCGACGTGCTTCGGAGATATCTACGTCGGCCCAAAGTAATGGACAGGGTACTGGCCAAGGCAGCAACCAGCAGGTTCAAGCTCGGAAATCGAAGCAACGTTCTGGTTCAACTGTTCCTCCACCACCAATTGAATCAACCGGGATTTCCCAGGAAAGACGAGAATCGGTGGCTAGTAAAGCTAGTAATACTACTAGAGAATCCGAACCAAAGTCTATACCCAAGTCAAGTCCAAAGCCCATCGCTTCAACAAGCAAGGGAGAGGGACCACGTCAGGATCTAGATGAGGTTACCGAGTTGGAAAGCGAGGACGAACTGTTCATGTGGGATCAAGCTACCGTATTCAACGAGGTCTCACCAAAAGAAACTGTAGCATTGGCACAACCACTATCTGCTAGTTTTAAATCAACACCAGTCCCTCTCATTCAGGCATGGTCAATGCAACTGCCATCAATTTCTAGATACGCAAGAAAAGACAATCTAAAAGAGTACACTCGCAGCATTAGGACCGCACCACAATGGTCGTATTTGCAAGAAGATCCTGCATTTACAGAAGCAAGTATGGATGGTCCATTGATTCCTTTTGATGAGGTTCCTAACTGGGCTGCTGAACGCCACTCTCGAGCCGCCGAAGTTCAGAAGCAGGAAGATGAGGTTAATCGCAGGAAGCGATCCCGATCTGAGGGATTCGAGGAGGGCCACATCGACGAGCAAGACAATGTTAGCAATCAAATCCAGCACGAGGCTCACACTGGACCGTCTCCTGAAGGTCGGCCTGCAAAACGTATTAAGAAGGAAGAGAATGATCCAGATCCAGATGTAGAAATGCAAACCCCTGACGAGATGCCTCCGATTATTAGCAATTCTAGAGGTGGGACTCCTTGTCTTGCGACTGTGGATGACGCATGGGCTCCGGAACCTGGGGAGAGTGCCGAATCCCCAGTAGATCCAACAGAGGTACTGCTTGCGTCCCTGGGTGTATCTGGCAGAGCAAAGCCGGTACAAGCAGAGCCACTGGGTCCTTATATTCCTTCAGATGCGGATCAATCATCTCAGAATGGACGCGGACCATCCCAAACTCCGTTGTCATCTGCTCCAATCGTAAATCAAGCACCTCAGATTAGACAGCCTAATGAAGTTGCTCCCATGATCAACTTCAATGGTAGCCCGCCAAACCAACCACAAATGACACAACCAAATGGCTCTACTATCATAAATAGTACGTTTACTGTTGGTCCGCCTATTCAATCCCAGATTCCCTCGAACAATGCCGTCCCGATGGCGAATCACTACAGCGGATCACAGCTCCAACCTCCATATCCACGTCCACCTAATGTTCCTTACCACAACAGACCTCAAAATAGGCCTCCTCTAAATGCTCCATACAATAATTCTCAATATGGCCCTCCTACCGCTCCTCCATATGGTCCTGCTCTGCCTACTAACGGCCCAAATTCTCAATATACACCACAAATGGGCCCGCCGATGAATGCACCATATAACGGAACTCCAAACAACTATCAGCAACCTCAACAGTATGGCCCACCTCGTCCGGGCTGGGTTAATGCGCCACCAGCACCTTATAATGGTCCCCCAGATCCTCAAGAATATGCCCAACCTCAATATGGACCCCCGGCTGCTCCTTATACTGATCAACCTACTAGCCAACCCCCATACGGCAATTCGCAGTATGCACCGCCGGTGAACCCTGCTTACCAAAACCAGCCACCAGCAATTTATCAACAAGGCCCTTCTCAATATGGCCCACCTGCTAATATACCGCCATATGCTGACGGTCAAGCTGGTTATGGAGGCCCTGTACAGGCCAGCCCAGTACAATATGCCCCCCCACAAAATGGCTATAGCCTTAATCAATATTCAAATCCGCAATACCCAACAGCTACTCCACCAGCGCCATATGGAAACAGTCCTCAAAATGGGCAGTATCCTGTCAATCCTTCGGGCCCGCAGCAATTTAGTAATACTTCTCCTGGAGGCCACATTCTGCCTCGACAGGATTCCGGGTATGCTAGTGCTCAAGGATCGTACAGTAACCCGTCGGGGCCAAATGGCTACAGTCGCAATGGTCCTTACAACCCTACCCAGCAATCTTCTATGAATGGTCAACAGCAGCCTCTGAACAGCCACCAACTTAACATGAGCGGCCAGCCTAATGTAAATGGCCAGCACCCTCATGTGCGAAACGCAAACAACCAGCAATGGGGAGATCCAAATCCACAGGCCGGAAACATAGCATCTCAACCAGTGGCTAGTCAAGATAGCAAGGATCAAGGAGTTGGCTATTCGGATGGTGCCGCTGATGACGAGAGAAGTAATACTGCTGGGTCTACCCCTTTAAGCCCTACATCGGCAGAGATTCTCGGCAAGCTGCGAAAGTCAAATGGTGAAAACTCCGATGAATCCGCCCCTCACCGTGGTGGCAAGACCAAGAGACCTCAGCCGGTAGTTGATGCAGCTTATAGGTATGTTCAAGTCTTCTTAATCTACAATTCTGACGCTGATATTTGAGTAGCCGTCGTTGGTGAGGGGTATGGATCAGTTTCTTGCCGCAGGAAGGAATTTCGCCATTGTCCTCGCCATCTCAGGCCCACAGCATACAGTGTTGCAGTGGAGCCGGGTGGGTTTGCGTAGAGCTTCCAAGTCTGTTGGTTCATCTACCTACGGTCTTCTTATTCCATCTGTACTATCATTCTTCTTCGAGTGTTGTTTGCACTCAGAAGAGCCCAATTTTTCGTCCCCTTAGCATTTTACCGTTGGCGTCATTCGGATTCTGCATTTAGCCAGTCTCGCTTTGTTAGTGTTTGTACATGTATGATTATTGCATTCTTGCGTTGCGGGGGGTTGGGTAGAGAGTTGACTCGACGCCGGGTTTGGCTTTTTCTCTGGATTCGTCATTCACCTTGTCACCGTCACCATCTGAAATTACATGAGACGTCATTCTTGTTTTCTTGTAGCAAAATAGAATATTCTTCCTCAGTATTATGGTCCGAGCCCAGTGCAAGCTTATGGCGATAGTGATGCTAGAAGCTTCTCCTTTGACGGCTTTATCTAATGTAATGTCTTGTGACTAGATACTTTATGACTCTTTATGACTTGAGCATATACACATGCAGGTCCCATAGTTCGGGCTTCCACATTGCCTTTTTTAGTTCGTAGAGCTAGCTATTTATTCTTTACTGTACGTACTCACTTGACAAGTCTATCGTGCTCTTCCTGGTCCTCGTCTTCTGATTCCGACGCCTCTTCGCTGGATTCTTCTTCGCTTTCCTCGCTATCTGTTTCTTCTTCCTCGCTTTCCTCCTCTTCTGCCTGCGCTGCCTCGTCTTCTGCCAGCCAGTCATCAAGTGTCTTTGCTCTTGCACTGCTCGCGCTCGCGAAACCATTAGTCTTCGATGGTGACCCAGTCGTATTCTTTGCATAGCTCATTGCCGAATCTAGACGCTCACTCGCAGATACGATTCGACTCGACTCATACTCCATCTGCTTCGTCACGTCTGGTTCTCGCAATATCGGATCGGGCTCCTTGCCGGCCTCTACCCAATCAGGTAGTTTATCGTAGCCGCGAAGGCCGTGTAGGCCGGCTGTTTCACCGATGACGAGACTTGCTGATCCTAGACTAAAGTCGGTGCGCCCTTCGGAGGGGCTGGGGGTGTGGGGAACGGGTTTGGGGGCGAGTAGCATGAGGCTGGCTAATTGAGTTGAACTAGGGACCGCGAGAAGGGCTTTGTAAAGTCGGGTCCGGTCACGGAGATCATAGGATGTGTCGTAGCGAGCGAGCAAGACGATATATCTCCAGAGGGCCTCGATTGGATGTTCTGGTTCAGGTGTTGGTGGTCGAAAACTGGACTGTGATTGTTCGTCTGCTTCCCCAAACCCCTCTCCGTCGAGGCCTGATGCGTAATCCTGAGAAGCAGCTGGTGGTGAGGTAGGTACTGGAGGGGGCGGGGCTGTCCGATTGAGATGGTGAAGGTAGACCTTCGCTGCTAGGAGCACGATTTGCAGTTTCGCAGGCTCGGCCTCGTCAGCGAATCCCTTGGCTAGGATTCGTAAAACATCCGCTGCTATATTATTTGCACCATCAATACCGGCGAATTCTCCCACCAGCCATATTATTGAGGCTCGAGCGCGGGGGTTTGTGGCCGTGTCGAGATTCTTTGCTAACCGGATGACAGTTTTGGTGTGGGATGTGGGATCTTGTTGGATAAGATGTCTGATGACCGTCAGAGACTCTGCGGCTAAGTTGCCATCTAGACTTGTGATTTGTTTTAAGAGGAGACGCAGGCATCGTGTTGATGTTCTTGCGTCGCTTTGAGCACATCTACCAATTGCTCTCACGGCTTCACGGACAAGATCCTTGTCTGTGCCTTGGGAGAAGTGCTCGAGTTCATTAAGAATAAGACTCTTTAGGTAAGAATCGCCGTGGGGGAATATTAGTGTTAAAAGTTCAAGTTTTAGTTCCCAAACTTGTGGGGGGTCCGTAGAACGAACTAAGAAATGGGATGCGTATTTGACAAATGCTTCTGGGCGTGTGAGACAGACTGAGACGATGTTGTAAAGTGCGATGTGCTGAATGTCTTGGGGTCCTCGTAGCAGGGCTATCAAGGGTCCGATTGTGGTGTTAACGTATTCTGGTGTTCCCAGAGCGACATAGCAGTGAGCTACTGCAACCACGACTGCAGAGTTTCGACTTTGTAGGAGGGGTTTAATGCCATTGAGCAGGAGCTCGAGATCCGGGTCTAAAACTTGAACTACTTCTGAGGTTTCCTCTACCTCGCCTTCCTCGTCTTTGTAAAAGCTCTCGCTGCCATTGCTTTTCTTGACCTTTTTGGTTCTCCTTGGAAAGCATTCCCTCGAGTAGATGGTCATCAGTTTCAAGGTGGCTAGCTGGCTCCATTCGTCCATATCGACTAATTTCTTGACAAGGCTCCGGTAATGTTTGTGTACGAGGTCAATCCTCTCCGGGCAGATCTCCATGAAGGCTTTCGCCGCTGCTCCAGCGACAAAGTATAGCTTATCTCCCAACAACGTCGATAGGTACTCCAGCAACTGGGGCAACGTATTTGGATCCAACCTATAGCACTTCGGTATCGCCAAGGCCGCAGCCTTCCTTACATATGGACTCATATCGCCCAATCCTTTCTTGATAGCTAGAGACACGATCTGAGAGATGACCGGGACCCGGATCCCAGACATTGTTTTCAAGGCCAGGGCGCGGACTTGAGGGTTGGAGTCGGAGAGGGATTTTTGGATTGTGTTTATAGAGAGGAGGGCGAGGTCTGGTTCGGCTTCGGCGTGGGAGAGGAGGTAGATGTACACTAGTTTTTTTATCTCAATGTTGGGGGAGGCAACGTTTTTTACGACGGATGAGAAGAAGGTTAGGCAGGGGAGGGAACGGTACATCATCTAGATTATTTGATATTAGTTTTGTCTTTTCAAAGATGCTAGCATATGTTCTATTTGTTTTCGGGGCTCTGAGAACTCGGGGCATGACGCGGTCTGGTTGGTAGTATGTGGACAGGGAGTCTGGATACACGTACAGAGATGACCTTCCTCAACCCCTCCAGTATATCTCGATCATTCCGACTGTCCAGCAGCTTCTTGATCTGGGCTGCTGGGAGGGGTCTCGTAGAGTTGCGAGAGCTTCGGACAGATTGGGCGGCATCGAGGGCGAGATCCCGAGCTACGGATAGAGGTATTAGCGTCTGTATGTGGTTTCACGGGGGGGTTATAGAGCGAAAAGAACGTACTGCTTTCCAGCAAGCTGGAAATTCTAGATATCGACTCCATGCCTGGTCGTGGAGGTGGATGGGCGCATGTGAGTGAGGTTTTGAAGCTCGTGGTGGGGGTGGATCTTTACGCGATTTCTAGTTGGGGGCCAGCAGCTAGGAGCAACATGACGACACAACACCAGGAGATAGAAGAATGTGCAATATTGTAACAGTTTAATCCGGAGAATCGCATCAAAGCTCATTATGTTTGTTTTATTACTATAGTTATCTTTATTAACCTCTAGCACTAACGCCGGGAACTAATTCTAGGACTCTTAAATCTACCCCTCCATGGCTCCGTCTAACAACCAAGCTCCAGGCACAAGCTCTCATTATTCGCAATGACAACGCCTGTGGCGCTCTCGCCAGCCCTCCCGTCTGAAATCCTCACTTGGATCCTCGGCCATCAATCATACCCTACTACTCTCATAATCTGCCAACCTCGCGCCGGCTTCCTCACCACTCTCCAAGCCTCCATCTCCGACGCCATCGCGAGACAACCCCCTCTTCCAGCTGAAGATGTGGCACCAGATCTCCCCCCAGCGCCTGAATCAGAGGCCACGCCTGTCCAGCATTCGCTCCTAGTTCCTACCCTCCATCAGATCGCGACGTCGAGAAGTATAAATGTGGTCTTTATGCCCACGCTTTCACACTTACGAGCGTATCTCTCTGTCTTCCCTCCAGAAGCGCAAGAGGGGAAACCGCCTGTGCCAGAGAGGAACTGGGATAGGCCGGGGACGAAGAAGCCGTTGTTGGTTGTGTATGGGTTTTTGGGGTTGCATAGGGATACGAGTGAATGGAGCGCGCAAGGGATTGGGAATAGTTTGGCAGGGGTGGTTGAAGCGGGCTGGAGGGCTGGGAGGAAAGTTGTACTGGTGGAAGAGAGAATTTCTAGTTTGTACTATGGAGACAATGACAGGGTGGAGAGGAAGGAGGAGGCAAGAAAGATGTGGGAGGAGAGAGTGCCTATTTTAAATGGGAGTGTCAGGCGTGAAGGGCTCGAGAACGGGAGTGGAAGTTGGAGTGGGAGGACGGTGGAGGTGGGAAGGGTGCTAGCTAGGTGGTTTAAGTTTGGGAGGGGAGAGTGGGATCTTGAAGATGACGAATAATGAATGATTATTAGTCCTATTGGAGAACTTTGCATATCGATGGTCATCAAGGTATCATACATGGTCTCGCAAACAGGTATACCCAAACGCCAAACTTCGTCCCCGTATCCAACCCATGCCCCGAACAAGCAGACCAAAGTACCGGCATTCCCTCAGATGGATTGCTCCATCTCTGTAATATATAGTTTAATGTGCGAATCCATCTTCAAGAACTCGTCATGGGCGCTATGAATCTCGTTCTCGATGTTCTCTTTTAGGTCCGCCATCTATAAATGATTAGTTGTAAATCTAGGCAAAGGGAATAAAGTCGACATACCTTCTTCTCCGTCTGTTCTATCCTAACCCTCCTCCTCTCCATTTCTCGTCCCTTGTCGCCCCTCTCCTCGGCAAGTTGCTTATGAATGGCCCTCAGTTCATTCATTCTCGCCTGTGCCATCTCCGTCTTCTCCTTGCTGGATTCTCTCAATTTCTCCGTCCGCTCTAGCCATTTCGAAAGTTGCCTTTGCAGCAATCCTTCAGTTCTCTCCACTTCTCTAACATTATTTCCTCGCTCTCCAAGAGCGTCTCTTTGCTTCGCGATCCGGAGATTCTCCTCTTCCTCCTTAGCCAGCTCAACTGATATTTCCTCGAGAAGTTTTATACAGGAAGCAACATCAGTCGCCACAACAGAGAAAGTATCCGTCGAAGTTTGAAGGCCCCTTGCTCTCCTGTCTAGCGTATCGATTTGCGCCTTATCCGCATTTAACGCATTGCTCAAGTCCGTTAAAGCTGTCTGAAGAGCTGCGGGTGATTGTAACACATAAGGTCGTAATTTTGCACTCTCCTGCCGCAACGAAATCGTGGCGGCAGTCTTATCCTCTAGAATCGCAGTCATCTCCCCCTTCTTCGCCTTCACATTCTCAAATCGCCGCGTGACCTTTTCCTGGCTTTGTCGTAGCTCAAGAAGTCGTTTCTTAAGTTCCTCATTCCGATTGTTCTTCTCTGCAACATGGGCTTCCATTGCCTTCCGGTTGCGTTTCATATCCTCCAACCGTGCTTCCATTTCTTGATTCTCCATGTATAATGCTTCGATACGAACTTTCGTGGTCTCGGCCTTATTAAAATGTTCATCTATAACAGACGTCTGGCTCTCTCGAAACCGAACAAAGTTGATAATGTAGGAGAATATCTTGGCTAATCGATCGTGGGTTGGTTTGTAGAGATCTTGGAATGAGAAATCCGTGATTCCGCACTCGATGAGTAGTTTTCGTAGACTTACATAGAAACCCATCAGATTACGTGTGTCGGAGGGTATCATATCCATATATTCTCCGCATACATCTTCTGCTGCGGCGCGCATCGCTGGGTCGATAGTCTCGCGCGTCGCGTTCATGAGGAGTTCGGCGAACCATTCGAAGATTTGTTGGATTTGGAGGGGGGTGGGCTTTTGTAGGTCCTGCACGGTGAAAGGAACGCCTATGTCGCTAATGCAGCCTACGATTTCTTTGTCGGGCTGTAGAGGTTAGTATAGATGTAAAGATTGAGATATTTGGCAGTGTTTACTCACCAGGCGCATGAATGCATCGCTGTCTTCCTCCTTCTTTTTGCCTTGGTTTCGCTGCTGAGTATTGGGCACAATACTCATTCTTGGATTGTAAGACATAACTGCGGTACCAATTGTTATCGAGATTTGATGGAAGGTGTTAGGGAGTATCCTGTTTGAGTTCTACAGTTCTGCTTCGTCGCGACGTTGGAGCATGTCATGGAGTAAACAACCAAGATATCGATAGCAAGGATCATCACCTAGCCAACGATCTCTCGGGGACTTTCTAGCCCTATTTGCTTATGTAATGGGTGAGCATACTCAAATCCCCAGCAATAGGTAAATCTCAGTTGTATGTTGACTATGACTATTATTTGTGTGAAAAAATTATGACAGAAAGTTGAAAGAGATGTCGCAAAGTCGGAAAATGGTTTCAAATCATTCAAGAGCTGAAGTGATGGATTATGGCTTTAGAGAGCTCATATAAAGTCCAACTTCCGGAAATCTTGGTGTCTTTGTTACGATTTGTACGATTTGTACATTGTTAGTAACCTGTGCATTGCTAGTCATATTCAAGCTGGTTTTAATCTTTATCGTTATTGTTACTATATATTTCATTTTATTCCATTTCTCCTGATCAAACTTAAATGCAACAGGTTCGTGCACGTGACTACTCGATGCCTGGTAGCTTTATTATGGAGGCTTTGAGTACTACTTAGACACATATACAGTAATCCCCAGATGAAGATGATAAGCAAGCTGTTTTTCCTTAATTTCGTCGCCTTATCATGGATGTTGCCTATTTTACCTGTCGTCTTACTTCATACTCTAGATAGAGGCTTCAGCCGTTGGGCTCTACTTCATTCTCCTAAACGACTTAGCAATCACAATGTTTCCCCGCTTCTATGCAGTCATCATAGAATCAGGTCAGGTACCGTCCGGTGATTGCATTATGAATCATTCTACGCGTTTCTCCTGCAAGTCGAACTTGGCCCTCTAGTCAGGTCCGTACCACTGCATTGCGATCTTTGTTTTTATGCCTCCCCCTACTTAGTTTGGCCTTTACGTCGTTGTAGTGGGACTGCAAAGTATCTCAAATTCTATCAACCCACAAGCGCTTATCTCGATTTCTACAAATCCCTTCCTTAGTTCCCTTTCTTCTCTAGGTTCCAACCGGGATTTGCAAGCATGTGAGGAAGGCCGAGGAACTGTGCTGATTCCACTCTGTACGCCCTTCCTCTCTTCCCAAGTAAAACCCTCAATGACGCATGGCTAACCTTACGATACAGTATTTGTCACTTCAACGGACCGGCCAACAAGCCACAAAAGCTGCATTCCCGGGCAATCATGACCCCCCATTTGAGCAGATTTCGAGGATTCCGCTGGAGATCACATCTGCGCGTTTTCGTCCTGCGGCACATGGCCTTGGATAACCCCTCCACACCCATCATCGCCACTTAGCCACTGGCCCAAAGCAACGGCTCGCAACTAGAATCATCATCCTGAATTTATGATGTCCACTGTTGCACAAGATTCATCATACGAAACAATTTTAGAGGGGCAAAATATCGAACCATCTCCCTTGTACCCGCCATCTTCAGAAGTCTGAACGTTGAGAACGAAAAGGCGTATAGTTCGATCTTCCTGTGGCAATAATTCTCCGAGTTCAGGCTTGCTACAAAAGCTTGTACCTGACGGAAAGCTTCCAGTTTTTGCGTCTTGACTCGTAAATGGCAATACTTCTCGTATGATGCACCGTGTTCCAGATTTCCTATGTCAGATCTTGGATGCTTAGAGCTCCGGACAATCCACTGACTCCGTCCGCCGAGCTTCATCCCGCTCGGCGTCCCTCGGATTAGAATGATCGCTACTCTCGTCGCTTAGCCTGTAGAGAATGAGGAGTTGTTAATAATGAGGTCACCCTGACGGTATCCAGCGTGGGGGGCGGCTCTGATTTCTGGGTCCTGGGCGCTATGGCTGACTGCGGGGCAAAGTTGCTCCAATCCTTTGTCTACAATCAGAATCAGGCACTAAACGGCCACTGCTCGAACTTTAAATCTAGACGCAAGTAGTGTCGACTTCACACTTTAAATAGTTCCAAGTTCAATCCACCACAGCGTTGCAGCTCGAACCCTATCGGCTTTTCTCAACCTCACACCAACGCGGACTATAACACTAGTCCTCACGTTGTTAGTGTCACCTCGCACAAGTCTTTTCCAACCGTCCAACTTCACATGTTATAACTTCAACTTTCATCAGAACTTGGTGGCTCCACTACCACTGATAGTTTCCAATATGACGATTTCCCGACCCCCCAATGGTTTTGACATCGGCAAGACCAAAACAAGTGAAAAGCACCCCGTGGAAACCCCAAAGACTCTTACGAGCTCCAGTATTGATATTATTGACATTCGACACAATGCGGTGGAAATCAATCTCAAGGAGGAAATTTTATCCTCTTTGAAGGCGACGCCTGGTTCAAAGACCCTTCCAACCCTCCTCTTATATGACCAGCGTGGGTTACAAATTTTCGAGGAGGTAAGATCACGACTACTAACATGATGATGATAATTGAGTTAACTTTTAATTAGATTACATATCTGGATGAATATTATCTGACCAATGCGGAGATCAATGTTCTCCAAAACTACGCTCAAAGCATTGCAGAGACCATACCAAGTGGCTCAATGGTCGTTGAGCTAGGTAGCGGGTTAGTGACTGTATACAGTATTCTTGCGTTTCTTGCCACTAACAATAAACAGTAATCTACGAAAGGTGAGTATTTTACTGCAAGCCTTAGAATATGCCAGGAAGGATATCGACTATTATGCCTTGGATTTGTCCTTGAAAGAGCTGGAGCGGACATTAAAACAAGTTCCAGCACTCAATCATGTCATTTTTCATGGGCTGTATGGTACATACGATGATGGCCTAGCATGGCTGAAGCTGCCCGAAAATAGGATACGTCCAAAATGTGTTATGTCTCTAGGTTCGAGTATAGGTCAGTCAACGTAAGCATCTTTGCTTTCAATGCTCATATATATCCTAGGGAACTTCAATCGTCATGAAGCGCAAGTGTTTTTGCGCCAGTTTTCAGATGTACTGCAGCCTTCTGATCTGATTCTAATTGGCTTGGATGCTACAAATGATCCAGGGAAGGTTTAGTAAGTTGAAATCATAACTATTGGCTGACTTTTACTAATATCTATCCAGCCATGCTTATAACGGTTGGTCTTTCATAGATCTCCTCGAAACTGTATAGCCACTAATATCTAAGCTAGACTGTCAGGGAACAACTCATAGGTAATCTTAATCCACTGAACCACAAGTCCTCTTCTATTCTGGTGCTAATAATGTGCAGATTCATCCTCAATGGCTTGGCGCAAGCCAACGAAATTCTAGGAGAGCAGGTATTCAAAATCGATGATTGGAAAGTCATCGGAGAGTACGTCTATGATGACCAAGGTGGCCGTCATCAAGCTTTTTATTCCCCAGTCCGTGATATTCACTTCAAGGACATAGTTTTTAAAGCCGGAGAGCGTGTTCTGGTCGAACGAAGCTTCAAGTATTCAGCAGCGGAGGCTACGGACTTGTGGAAGGCTTCAGGATTGGACGAGGTTAAATATTGGTCAGCTTCATCTGACGCGTATAGTAAGCAATCGTCCCATTTTCTATATTTGCTGTCCACTTCTCCGCTTTTTCCCGATCACAAAAACCAAGGGCAATGTTTACTTGCCTTTTTCAGAAGTCCATTCCGAGAATAAAAAAAGCAAGTGCTGGAACTTGAGCGAAAAAGAAGTTGTTCTCTGTGTAGCTTGAGCGCCAATGGTAATGAGAAAGCGAATATATTGGTTTTATGCTTAACCACTGCGCCATATTCGAATCAAAATTGGGCTACAGGTCGTATTGACCCCGCTCATTCTTTGGCTGATGTGGGGGTCAATCTGACACCAAGATTGACGCACAGACTCAAATCTTTCCTATCCCACCGTCCCATCCCACCAAACCTATCCCACCATCCTATCCCTGTTTTTCGGTGCCGAGCGGGGTACGCTACATCAGATCTCTCCTATGAGCTTTAATGATATAAAATCATATATCTACACTACATCATCTTTGTTATTACTGTCCCTGAGCAATTTAGCTTACCTTTATATAATACCAGGCATCCATCTGCTTACTAAACAACCTATGCCTTTTAATTCCGACCCCGCGGTCTATGCCGCTTCAGCTGTCCCAACTTTTGAGGACTGGAAAGGGCTCTGGCAGGTCTGGGATATCGTAACGAGAGGAATGATTTCTGATGAAGAATTGATGGAAAAGCCCATCGAGCTTCGAAACCCATGCATTTTCTACCTTGGTCATTGTCCGACATTTCTGGATATTCAGCTTACTAAGGTCACAAACGAGCCTCCTTGCAAGCCAGATTACTATCCCAAAATATTTGAGAGAGGGATTGATCCGGATGTCGATAATCCAGACCATTGCCATTCTCATTCGGAAACCCCTGATGAGTGGCCCCCACTTGAAGAGATTCTAGAGTATCAGAAACAGGTCAGGGCGAAGGTAAAGAAACTCTGTGAAAATCCCAACTTGGACCGTGCAGTTGGACAGGCCCTCTGGGTTGGATTTGAGCATGATATAATGCACCTAGAGACTCTTCTGTATATGCTGTTGCAGAGTGACAAAACTTTGCCACCAACAAAATTCGCCCCAAATTTTGAGGAAGCTGCCAAAGCCGCAGAAAAGGCTCGGGTCCGGAATGAATGGTTCAGCATACCTGAACAACAAATCAACATAGGACTAGATGACCCAGAAGACAATACCGGTGGATATGGACATTTTGGATGGCAGGTTACGAATTCAGCTTGGTCATGCTCTTTACTAATTTAGACACTAGGGACAACGAGAAGCCTCCTCGTAGTGCAATTGTGCCCACATTTCAGGCGTCAGGCAGGCCTATTACCAACGAAGAGGCAAGCTGAAAAATGATTCCTCCCATGGAGAAACACTACTAATACAATCACAGTTTGCCCGCTATCTCCAAGAAACGGAGAGTTCCGATATTCCAGCTTCATGGGCTTATACCCCTATGGATAAACCCAAGAATGGGTATACTAATGACCACACTAATGGCCATACCAATGGGCATAGGAACGGTGTCGCAAATGGAATAGTGCCTTTGACCAAAGAATACCTGGAAAATAAAGCGATTCGTACAGTATACGGCCTAGTGCCTCTGAAGTACGCTTTAGATTGGCCTGTCTTTGCTTCCTACGATGAATTAGCCGGATGCGCCCATTGGATGGGCGGCAGGATTCCTACGCTTGAAGAGGCCCGAAGCATCTACAAATATGCTGATATCTTGAAGATGAAGGAAGCCGAGCAACATTTGGGCAAAACAGTTCCCGCTGTTAATGGGTAGGTTCAGCGTATTCCTGCATCGGAGGCACTACTAATATATTCCGCAGGCATCTCATCAATGATGGAGTTGAAGAGACGCCACCATCACGAGCTTTCAAGCATGGTGGAAGCTCGCAAGAGCTTTTCACCAACCTTGAGGGTGCCAATGTTGGTTTCAACCATTGGCATCCCATTGCTGTTACTGCAAATGGCAATAAACTTGCCGGTCAATCGGAAATGGGCGGCGTGTGGGAGTGGACCAGCAGTGTGCTGAGGGAACATGAGGGTTTTGAACCAATGAAGCTGTATCCCGCATATACTGGTTCGCGCTCTTGTAAAACTAGAATCCTCTTGTAACACTTGCTAATATTCTATAGCTGATTTCTTCGACGAGAAGCATAATATCGTTCTCGGTGGTTCTTGGGCAACCCATCCCCGTATTGCTGGTCGCAAAACCTTGTAAGATCCCTGAAATATACTTTCCATCTAGGCAAACACTTACCAAACCCAGTGTCAATTGGTACCAGCGCAACTATCCGTTCCCCTGGGCTGGAGCCCGAATTGTCCGCGACTTGTAACAAAATCGGGCCCCCCGAATCTGCATGTCCCAGATTCAACACAGGACTTGCATCGTAAACGACTTAAGCCAATTCAACATTCAGGCTGGTGCCAAATGTACGATGGTGTATCTCGGGTGGGTGAACTACGGGTAGCGATGTATCCAAGATAAGTATCCAAAATTTAGCCTATTTTAACTAGCAGCAATGGTTTCTTGCGTCACACTTCGGATAATTGTGATACACTGGATAGACTATAGGTAATACTGAGGGGTCACCCCCAACTTGTTTGTCGCCATGTCTGTAACCGTTGCGGCTTCCGGCGGTGTGTAGAAACAAACGAACACCCCCCTGGTTGTCTCGCTTCTGACACTCGGCTGTTTCTTTTATTCTTGTCCGACACCTTTCTTCTGGAACCCTCCCGAGTCTTGTTTTCACCTGTTGCCGAATTTGTATCCAATCTTTGCGAGTTTTTGGGGGATTTTGATAGCCCGGTAATCTGTAGAGCACGAGCGGCTCTTATCAGCAGAATGGACGGGCCGAAAAGCGAATACCCGGATCACCTGACAGCCTCGGCATGGCAGGTCGAGGCGGACGTGCAAAGTCAACATTTCATCCTCTGTACATGGTTTGCATCTTCATGTCTACTTTGCACTTCCACTTCTTCCTTAAGTCCAGTAGCTTCATGGCTAGATCCAGAGTCCATTTAATTCACCTCTCTTCCTTTGCCTGTTTGTATGCTCCCTGGTGCTAACCAGTTCGTCCGCTACATTATATTTCCCGGTTTGCTTCTGAAGGAGTAGGTCTTTCCTATCCCACATCGATCGCGCGGCTTGGAGTCAACAAACGCGACTGGAGCCTTCGATCTCCTTTATCTCGTTTCTTCCACTCAACTTCCTCGATATTCTGCATAATACGGACAATACGAATGCAGAAAAGCCAACACAATACCGATAGAGATAAATAGTCTACGGGCCTCGCATTGTGCCCTCTTCGTTTGTTACCAGCAAACTTCCAGCAGTCGCAGCCTTTCACAAAATTATTCACAATGAACTGGGCGACAATTGCTCCGGAGTCTCGACTCTATAAGGGCAAGAATCTCTTCCGGTGGGAGGTTTCTCCCGGTCTTGGTATGCTACCAAACACGGCACGTTTGCATTAACTCTATTGCTGATATTTGGATGCAGAGCACCATTGCGGGACCTGTGCTACGCCTTTGCATAGTAAGAATTGCTTTCATACCTTTCTTGCTTGTGTTGACCAAATATCCAGATTCTCGAGCCAAATCCACCTGCATCGGTAAACATGTCGAGCCTTGCTACAGGTTTCACCAGCAATTGCACTTTGTTGGCAAGTACTTCAATCTTCAACACAACAACTTCCAAAGACCAGTCATGCTAACACCTATCTTGTAGGCAAATCGCACGAATGCTTTGGGTACGTTGGAGGAGTTATGTGTTCTGTTGAAGCTAACAATCTTCCAGGTGCAATTCCTCCGATGAGATGCATCACAACAGGCATAAAGAAATTCTTCGAATCATACGACAAATCTCTGCCCATGACCAAACAAACACGACCTTGACAATTAGGACACCGCTCTGCGATGGTGGCAAAGCTCGTCGATCATCAGCTACAACCGCTTCCTCGAATAGTATAACTGATACAAGCTCTGAATGTCCAAGCTCTAGCACTGATTGGACTCTTATGACAAAGCGTGAACGAAAGAAGGCGAAGAAGACGGGTAATGCAGGAATCAAAGACAAACGGAACAATATCGAATCTTTCCCACAAGAAGAGTTGGACTTCGTCAGCGAGGCTATTCATCTAAGCGTTCATGAGAGCAAGGGTGGATGGGAGGGGATGTATATCTATGGCCATAGGCCAGCACCAGTCGAAGTTGAGGAGAGCATTGTCGGCGACGAAGAGGAAGCTATATATGAAGAGATCGACGACGTTACCAATACTTTCCACCATCTTGCTGTAAAAGCCCCCGGCGACTTGACTCCAAGACAAAGGAAAGTCGTCAAGAAGTTCTCCACACCTGTTGGTCATACAAATTTCCATGGTGGTTCCCGCAAATTCTCCCCTAGTGCTCCATTCAATAAAGATACTTTCTACGATGGAGTCGATCCCAATATTTTCTTCAGACTTAATGTCGAGATTACCAATCCAGCCAGGAACTCGAAATCCCGCAAAGATCTAGTTACCAAGCTAGTTGCGGCCATCAAAGAAGATATCGAGATTCTTGACAGAGAAGAGATAGAGTCTGCTGTAAGGGAGGAAGGGTTCTGGAGGTGGGCTGGCAAGACAGTCTATCAGACAATACAAGAAACGAGGAGAAATTTCGATTGGGCGACTGGTCAAAAGAAAGGAACTCCTCGGTATGATCCATTACTCGACATTACCGATCTCGAAGAATGCGAGGAGAATCTCGAGCTCCAGTCTGAAGACAACAAGGTCCAATCCGGAGCCAATGCTGAGTCTCGCGTCACAGTTGATGAATTCCTGTTGGATCCAGAGCAATTCTACTACGAGGAAAAGCAAGTCATCGAGGAAGCTTGGGAGACTGTTGGCTCTAAGAACAACAAGACCAAGAAACATCTTCCTCTTGCCAAGAAATTGAAAGCTTCTAGGAAAAGCTCTCCAAAGATAACCATTACCGAGGAAGACGGGGCTGAGGATACTCACGAAATGGTCAAAAGACATCAACAACGCCTTGCTGGCAAAAGCACCATCACCAAGAGCTACACGACGCCAACTCGAAAGCCGCTTGGGCGCTTGACGCTTACGATTAAATAAGGCTATGACGCTATGTTTGATGTAAGTTATGTATTATAGAGGATTGGTTGTCTTAATCTGCTCTATTTCTTATCTGTGCTAGAGATCGGATGAGAGGATGAGGGGAGGTTACATGTCTGGTTTTTTAAGACAGGTCTGAGGGGCCTGGTTACATTGTTGAGTTTGATGAGCGCATCACGAAGATATGAGGGGTTGCTGACTTTGGTCTTTTGCTAAGAGATTTGCTAGGATCTTGGCTGGCTTTGGTGGGCATATGGTACGATGTAATGTAGATTATGAGAAATGATAATGAGTATGGACTTGTTGATTTTGAATGACTTCCGAAATGAGCTGAGGTGGCAGAATCAAGTCTACCGTTTTCGGAGGGGTATATCACATCTGTCTCGCTGCTTAGGTCCTCAAAGCCTACTGTGCTATCTATGACAAGCAGGTATAAATTCCGTAGATGGTTTGATTTCCCAAGCCTCACTTGCTACTTTCTAGGAATAAAAGTTCTCAAGTTTGTGTATAATCTTCTCCCTTCTTAGACTTCTGCTCTTTCTAAGCACAGTCTAAATCATATCCCATTAATAATAAATAGTAACATATTATGCCACCTATGTACGTTTTCACTCACCCCAAGAAAAGGTGGAAGCATACTAGGACCATCAGAACTTAAAGATCTATAGATAAATATCGGGAATTGATGATTTGTGTTATAGTTATTCAGGTTTATTCGATAGCTCTCTAATATTTAGGCAAGTTACTCGACTTGATGTGTCGACGTGAATCTTGGATCTTGAATGTTGGTTTCATTTTAAAAATTTCCTTGCTCGCCTTTTCTCTTTTTGGTGTGATGGGATTTAGTGGGTTTTGTATAAATAATATGTAAGTATCTGGGTAGGGGATGCAATTAACAGATGCTTCTCCGTAATGTCTTAATTGCATGTTTAAAATACAAAGGTTGTTTGGGGGGTGATGTATAGTACTGATTTTCTTTTCTTTTGATCTTTGTGGAGGTGGAGGATGTAAGGGCGCTGGGTATCACTGTTAGTTCTAGTTTCTGTTGTGAGGATTGATTCATTGTTGTTATGATTTAAGTTGTCATTGTCGTATAAATGAAATGTTTAAAGGGGGTAAGGAGATCTGATGAATATGGGGAAGGCTTTTTTGGTGTTAGGATGGAAGATGAGAGTTTGTGCGCAGGTAGGTTTGGAAGGTGGGTATATATCACAAGAAGAAGGGAAGCAAAAAAAAAAGAAACTCGGTTAGCTGAAGGTGCAAAAACTCTGGGATACAGGTAACTCTGTATCCTTCGAAAACCCCGGGACTGAGATTTTTATAGGTGGGATCGGAAACTCATTAATGGATGGCAACATATAAGGTGGCACCCGAAGGTACGCGAACGTGGCCACGTACGCCGAATCATTAATACGCGAATTTCATCGTATAGCGAGGGTAAGCTTACTACCACTCGACCATCCTAGAGCTTCCGATTTATGGTTAGCGGTGATAAGTTGGTATATAAATGACGTTGGGTGGGTGTTCGGCTAGGTGTTAGCGGCAATATATAGCCGTCCGGGCCGCGGTTAGTGTTGGAGCACAGATGGGACTTTTGCTTTTCGTTCCGTTGCTAGAAATTATGCAAGCAACTTCATAGGTGTTTCGTTGTGCTCTCTCAAATTGGGATGTTTGCCCTTTTTATATCCAGCCTTGATCGAACTTGTAAGCTGCAGGTGAATTATTCCTTTGGATATCCACATGTTTATTAAGTTAATATTCACTATATCCTTTTTTCTTTTAGTATGGTGTGCTTCAAGTTACTATGCTCATTCAATTCTATTGAATGGGAATCGTCTCTATTTTTGAAGTGAATAGCTCTAGGTTAAGAATGTGTGGCTTGGGATTTTCGTATAAATAGGCAGATGAGACATAAGTGATATAGTAAGGAAACCAAAGAGCCCTTAGACAAATATGAGGATACAGTTTTGTAGGAGCTCTAGTCAGATTAATACATTAGAAGTATTCATGTTACATGTTTTGGAATTCTTAACAGCCTTTCGTGCTTTGAATATGACGAAAGAAATACTGACTGTTGTCGTAATTTTTTAACCACTTATATTAAAGATGACAAAATAATGTGTGAAAATAAAAGTACGGCTATTCGGGGCTATTCGGCATTCCGGGAATCGCGAAAAGCGGGAATGTAGCTCTTATCCTTGTTTAAAAGGAGAGTTGAAGAGCCGAATAGGATTGAAAAGCTAGTTATATACGTCAATTTCCTAGGATGGCTCTTGTAATCTACTTTCGAAATCATCTTTCTGTATTTTCTCGATCCGATATCAAAAGCCCAGTGCTTTCATCAGATGAAACTTTTGAAGGTGAAATCCTGAGCTGTATCCTGGCGGGTATATAAGCAAGTTCTTTTCTGGTTTAGGATGTTTATTTGACAGTTTAGTCGAATGGTTGTAGAGCCCTCTCGTACTTTTGTAAAAAGTAATTCGAGAGGGTATTGCGAGGTCTGAGCAGAATGAGATTGAACCATGTGACTTATGTATCACGGAATAGAGTCATCATGTTTTGTCTGTGGAATACGTCTAGAGGATTGGATTGTTCTATTGTCGTTTTGAGAAGTGTTCTTGTCAAACGAGAGGTCTGGTGGTATGTCGGTATGTCACCTTGTCTAAAGAAGAAGACTAATTGAAAATTTACAACATAGTTGCCAGGCTACCTCACAAGTGACCTTGAATGTTAATAGCAATTCTGAGATTCAGTTTTCACATTGGAGGCAGTATGTCTTAATGTATATATATATACGCATATTATATAAGCAACTCGTTTGCTAACCCCTGTTTCCTTCAATCGATCTCTTGTACTTTCGTACCTGTAAGCTTACAGTTAGCTATTATAAGAATAAGCGGTATCACAATTTCACTTATTTCCGCGACCCCGCACTTGGGCTTCATGCTTTCGCAGCCTCAGTTATCAATTGGAAAATATAAATCATTAACTAGTCTCTAGATATTAGAAGACCGAACTAAGCCTAAAACCTGCACGATCACTCGTCAAGACTATTACACTACAACTTGGCAATATGACATCTGTTCCTGAAGTAGCCATCATTGGCTCAGGGCTCTCTGGTCTTTCCTTAGCACTGGCACTTCACACGCAAAGCATCCCCTGTACAGTCTACGAAAGTCGATCAGCACCACTAAACATCGGAGGTGCCGTGATGCTCTCTCCAAATGCTCTAAAAATTCTTGATGCCCTCGGAGTCTACGAACGAATCCGAGGAAAAGGCTACAATTTCGAGCTTCTTGAATACAAAGACGAATCGGGAAAGCTTCTTGAGACTTACGAATTTGGGGGCAAAGAGAAGTATGGCTATGCTGCTCTTCGAGTCTATCGACACGTTCTTATTGACGAGCTTTTGACCATGTTGAAAGAGAAAAATCTACCCGTTCATTTCGGGAAGAAGTTTACCAAAGTAGTGGACGAGACCGAGAAGGGAGTTACATGGGAGTTCCAAGATGGGAGTACCGGCTCGGCTGATCTTCTTGTTGGCGCTGATGGCATTCATTCTACTGTTCGTCGATATCTGTATCCGGACTTGAAGCCCACCTTCACAGGCATGGCAGGAATCACAGCAGCTGTTCCAACCGAACAATTGAAACTGCCAGCGGGATATTACATCCCAGTCACTATTTCGACACCGCAAGGGAGTTTTGTGATTGCTCCACAACAGGTCGATGGATCCGAAGTCCTGATCGGGAAGCAGAAGCGTATGCCTGAAGACCATGGAAAAGATGGATGGGATCGTGTTCTCGCCGACAAGGAATCACTTGTCAAGTTCCTACAAAAAGATACCGAGTATTTTCCTGAGTTTGTGCAGAACGCTGCGGCTAATATTCCGCATGGCAAGATTAATGTCTGGCCCTACTACATCGTGCCTCAGCTGGAGAAATGGGCCTCAGAGAAGCGGCGTGTGGTTATCCTTGGAGATGCAGCACATGCCATTCCGCCGAGCGCGGGACAGGGAATCAACCAGGCTTTTGAAGATATCTATATCTTCGCTCTACTGCTGGCTAAAGCGCATACGGTGGATTTGAAGGAGTCGTTGAAATTCTGGCAGCAGTATCGACAGGATAGGATTGCGGAGGTAATGGTGTTGAATAATCAGATTGAGTTTCGGAGGATGCCGAAAGAGGAACAGGATAAGATGCCGGCGGGGTCGAAGCAGGAGATTGAGTTGGGCTGGTTATACCAGGCTGATTTCAAAAATGATGTGGATCGCTGGGTTGATAGTAAGCAGTAGGTTGGGATATTGGGACTTTGTTCTTGTGCCCTTAGAAAAAAAGGACTTATCCAAGTTGGTACTAGCCATAGGTGCCATTGCTTTTTGCGTAATTAAAATTTTCATTCTTTTTCGATTCTCATCTTTGTTGGTGTGCTGGCTTTTATTATACGCTTTGAATTACTGTTAAAATAGCAAATGATTAGGATAAAATATGGATATTTTCATTGTCAGGGTTGTAGTTTGTGGATAGATTTATCAAACGGCTCCCTCTCGTAGGATAAAGACCAAGAGCAATTTCTAAAATAACTTTAAAATGTGTTGACATTTATTAGAGAGTTTTATAAAGAAATTCGCTCTTTAGAACAGACTCATAGTCTCATTACCCACTTAACTAACCTTTACCCCATAACTAATGTTTAAGATACATATTTATAGCCGTTTGATTTCAATTCTATTAAAGTGAATGATGCCGCCTCACTAAGGTGAATAGATCTCAACTTGAAGTTAATCCGCCAATTTCGAGGTTGAATATTAAATAGCTTTTATAGCTACTTTCACATATAAAACGAGTTGAATGTCCCGCTGATATAAAAGTACAAAAAAATTGAAAAAAGCCCAAGCGAAACATGCCAGGTGGCACACATGTTTAGAGTTTCTTTTATTAATTGATAGTAGCTGCAAACACTCCTGTATTATTATTATATTTTAGGTAATATAGAAGTAATATAAAAGAGTTTTAAAGTATTGTTGTAACCATGGGTCACCGATGTAACCATAGGTCACGACTCACTAGGGAGGAAGGTACGCTACGGCCAGCCTAGGTGGTATATAGGCTCGGTATAAGGAGTACCTTAAGTGAACATGCTTCTACCAGATCGCCATCGAGCCCCTTCAGTAACAATTGTTATTATCATTCTAGTAGGAAGGGAGCTAGGTAGGGTATATAGGAGTAGCTGAGTGATGGTGTGAATAGCGAGTGAGTAGTATATAGTATAGCACATGCATGGAGATGGATGGATGAGTCGGCATAGCATGGCATGGTATGGTACGCCTAGCTAGTTGGCTAGCTAGTTGTTTTCAGCTAGTGGATAGGTGGATAGATGAGTATAAAAACTATATTATGACTATATTATATAACATGAATTGAGATAGTATTCAAGATGGATGGGGATGTTTTCTATCTCTTTGTGTTTGTGTGTGCGCGGTACTCCTTTTTTCGCTCCTGCTTTCAGGGTTTTTAGCTTAGTTTGGTTTGACTTTGACTTAACTTAACTGTCCTGAGTATTTTTATTGTGAAGTTAAGAAGTGTCGGCAGTTATAGGGGGTAGTTGGTTTGGTGTCGATTTTGAAGGCATGATGGAATGATGTTTTAATGTGGAGTCTCGATGGGGGGATGGGATGGGATATAACGTAACGAACGAAATTCGATCTTTGGTCTTTGATTATGTTACTTGGATTTCTTGGATTTCTTGGAATTTCTTGGATGTCTTGCTTGTCTTGGCTTTTTGGGGGTAGGATTGCTGGGGGGTAAAGGGGGGGGGGGTATATAGGCATTGTTTATGTATCAACCTTTTTTTATGGG